>CM023490.1:63640451-63894921 GCA_013339685.2 Hyalomma asiaticum | reverse complement strand
AGGAACTCAGATTGCCTTTATATTTTTTTGAATGCAAAATGAACAAATATACAATTCCAGACTACCTTTCCGTGACCGTAAGTTCAGCCAGTGATATATCTGCCTCGAGCAAAGTAGTCAGCGGCCTAGTCACATTTGATGGAACGAAGAGCAAGGTGAATTACAGCTGTGTTTAAAACGAAATGAAAAATTCCCTGGTGCACGCAGCTCAATAATATTTGGCTCACATGTTTACAATAGCCTCCACGACTGTTAGTAATCGTTTGCTGTCGAGATTTCCAATATTGCAGGCAGGGCTCTTTAGTAAATGGGACCTTCAAGGTCGCGCCATCGACGGGCACGGTGACTGCGCACCACACCTGTGCATAGCCTCAACAAATTTTCGCTGTGGCTTCAATTTAGCCTGCACAAACTGCCTTCCATGTCCAGGTAATAGTGAAGTTAGTACAATGCAACGAAATATGGCTCATTTGGGGTAGCGAGTATGTCGCGGGATAGGAGGAAAATGTCAAACGTTCCGCAGAAAACTGTTGAATGGCACCGTGGCTTTGATTTGACGATATATGTATAGGCATGCACCGCTAGATCCTGGCACCGGACAAGCTGGCGGCGCCCGTAATATATAATAAAAATAAACAGAATACGTCCAAACGTTCATGTATAGGACGTCTTAACATGCCGCTCACCCATAGCCCGACGTACTAATTTAGTTCGTTGTTCGTCCCCTTGTCATCTCTGTCCTGCGCTATCAGCCCAGCAACCTGGTTCAAGTCTTCACTCCCCAGTCTGTACCACGTGAAACACTGGACAGCTTATGGCATACCATAAGTCTACTGTGCACAACAGCGTCCCTGTAACAATACTATGGAACCAGATAACAGTTCGTGAAATTGTTTGTTATTTGCGGTCTGCAGGAGTCACGAACCCCAAAATGCAGAAAACCGCAACAGCGTGGACAATGACAAATAATATTAACGAACATTCGCAAACGAGTCATATGCCTCTGACAAAGTTTAATATGACCGAGAACGAGCACAACGACACTCATGCTCATATGAATGCTGAGCGGCGAGAAGTCATTCCACCACCATAAGACGTCATGATTGCCTGCGGCAGTTCTGCTGACATGCCACAACAATGCGCTATTTTCACATCCACATCACATGCACGTAAATTTCGCAGCCCTGAACTGAAATCTCACGACTGCAATGCCACAGTGAAAGAACGCGCGGCAACGGTTGCCCTACAACGCGCGATATCGCATGCATGTATTCGTCTGTGTAAGACACGAGTAAATTACTACTATCCCACATTGTTGTACAGGCGCTGCACTCGCTACCCGTAACGACCAAACGACAGGATGGTGGGAACGAATCCAATGCACTCCTTACTCACTAATCAGGCTGAGCACGCACATAGACCTAAGAAAGTTTCAGAATGCATTCATACACGGTGATCTGAATAATAAAACCACAGTTTCGTTGCTTTGTGTTTAATGCGTCAACTATCTTAGAGCTTACATAGCATTAATGCTCCTTGTATCTGTCACAGACCCATTTGCCCTATCCGCGGAACACATAAGTGATCTCACAGGCATCATGCTAAGCCACTCAAATGTGGTACTTACATTTATTTTCCGCGAAACGTAGTTATTGGTGTTACAGGATCCAGTCACAGAAGCGCCGGGATTGAACTAGGGTTAACGCAAGGAGGAAAGTAGAAAGAACATAATGTCCCCACACAAACACACGCAGCAGTTGCAGCACGGTAACGAAATTTTCTCCAGAAACGAAGGAAGAGCCAGCCGCAAACAACTTGACTTCGCTGCCTTTGCTTGGTCGCTTGGTGTCTCTGCGTGTTTGCGCCAGCCTGCGCCCTCTCGCCTCATCCCCCCGGCGACCGGCGAGAAGGAGCCAGACATTCTGGCGCCTCCCTCCCGTCCCCATTGCAGCTGGCGACATCTCGGCGCGGTGCATTGTGCCGACGCCCGCCGACGCTTTGAGCCATGACCTGGGAGGGAGGGGGGGGGGGGGAGGTGGCTTTCTTCCACATCTACTGTCCGTCTCGAGTAGGGCGTTTCGAAGACGGACTCATTGTCCCTTTGATGTCGCTCCCGCTCAGTTCGCGTGGCAGACGTCTTTGAGACGTCAGCCACGCAAACTAAGACGTTAATCCCCCTATAAGATGTCTTTTTGGTCTTGTGTGCTAGCTGGGTGGTAGTCTCTCAAATTGGACACCAGCCTGCGAAGAAGCCTTCATCAAACTGCGGCGACTACTTACATCGCTACCTGCATTGCGGCATTACGACCCGAAAGCGCCCATCGAAGTTGACACAGATGCTAGTGGCGTGGGACTTGGCGCAGTACTCTCGCAACGAAGCCCGGCTTTTCAGACTATGTTGTCGCAGTAGAAGAGGTCAGGACGGCACTGCGCAACGTCAACGGCAAAGCGGCGCCGGGCCCCGACCGGGTGTCGAATCCCGCCATGAAGAATTTCGACAACCAATCCGTGAAACAGTTGACGGAATACATCAACGACTGCTGGCAGCGCGGCCGCCGCCTGCAACAATGGAAAACTGTGAGAAGTATCCCCATCCCAAAACCTGGAAAAGCGCCGAGCCTCGAGAACCTTCGACCCATATCGCTAACGTTGTGTGTCGGCAAGACTATCGAGCACGCACTGCTTAACCGCTGGCAAGCATACTTAGAGCAGACAGGGGCATATCCACCGTCCATCATATGGTTCCGCCCGCAACTCTCCACGCAAGACGCGATACAGTTAAAACACCAGGTGCTAGACGGCAAGACGAGAGGTACCAAAGCAATTCTCGGCCTCGAACTCGAGGGCGCGTTCGATAGAATCGCGCACTCAGCGGTCTTACACCAGATATAGCGGCGAAATCTCTGTTTACGCACGTACAATTATGTGACAGATTTTTTGATGGAAAAACGAGCCGTTTTAATGGCAGGGGACCTCCAGCTAGAGGGGCAGACGCTGGGAAGCACGGGAACGCCGCAGGGCTCAGTCATCTCGCCTACGCTGCGCAATCTCGTCATGGTCGTGGTTGAAGAAAAACTACAAGGAATCGAAGACGTCCGCCACACCATCTACGCCGACGATATCACCATCTGGGTGTGTGATGGTCATATCGAGACGGCGCTGCAGCTAGCAATCGACACCATAGAGGAACACCTAATGGGTACGGGGCTATCGGTGCTCGCCGACATAGTCTGAACCCCTACTCTACCGCCCCACGCGAAGGGGTAGAGCCCCTGAGGGTAGTGGAACGACCAGGCGAGGACACGAAGAAATCACACTGCGTACGAGCAACGGAGCAACCATCCCGATAGTCCAGGGAATAAGGGCTCTCGGCATGATAATTGAAGCCAACGGCACCAACGAACAAATGATTGCTAAACTGACGCACAAGGCAAACAAAGCCGTGAGGCTCCTCAAGAGGGTTACTATCAAAAAAAGTGGCTTGAGAGAAGAGAGCATCACACGACTCATACACTCTTTCGTAATGTGTCACATTGCGTATGTCGCGGCGTTCCACAACTGGTACAGGGGAGAAGAGCCCAAAATCAACGTCTTCATCCGCAAGGTGTACAAAATAGCACTGGATATACCCGAGACAACCAGCACGCACCGTTTTCTCCAACTCGGGCTTCACAACACTCAGCGAAATTGCCGAGGCACAACGCACTTCACAACTAGAAAGACTAGCAGCCACTAGTACGGGACGCCAGATAATGGACAATCTTGGCACCCGGTACCATACACAACACGGCCAAAACTTCGCAGTTCCTGACGAGATCCGAGAAAAGCTAAGAGTTGAACCGATCACACGGAACGTACACCCAGAACACAACTGGGGCAGAAGGGCTCGAGCTCTCCTCCGCACCCACGGAGACGAACCAGGGACCCGATTCGTTGACGCCGCGGAATACACACAGTGCTCACGATTCGCGGTCGCGGTCGCGGTCGTCGATTCAAGCGGTGAAACGAGAATATCGGCAAGTATATTGTGCGAGCATGCAGAAGAAGCAAAGGAAGTGGCGGTGGCACTCGCCCTCACGGATCGGACGTGCACGATGGTTCCCTGGGACTTGAACCAAGCGGTGAGAAACTTCTCCAAAGGATGAATCTCCCAACGAGCGCTCCGAATTCTCAGAAATGGCCAAGCTTTGCGAGCGGCAGACTGTCAAACCGGAATCGAGTGGTTTCCGCCACATATATGAGAGGTATCGGAAACACATAGGAACCGAAATGAGACGGCACACGCCACGTCGCGCGAACTCGCAAACCGCACCGGCGATCATCGTCCGTGCGAGAGCAACAAAGAGCACTTGACGAGCTACAATGAAATCACCAAAGCTCTCTACCTGGCCCGCCTGACCTTCCCACCGCCAAACGAGAAGTTGAACAGGGCTCAGTCGACGGCCCTCAGGCAACTACAAACGTTCACTTACCCGAACCCGGCACAGTATCACCGATTCTACCCCAGCGCCTACCCGAAAGACACATGCAAGGTCTCCCGAACTGAGACAGCTACATTGATTGACATGTTCTGGGACTGTAAGAAAGAAGAGCCAGGACAGTGACCGCTGGACAGTGCCAGTGTAAGCTGGAGGACCTATGTTCTTAGAGGCCATTTTCAACGCTTGGGGAAACTAGTGCGACTAGAGGTGGTAGCTATCCGCTGCGCCATAACTTATCATTTCACCAAGTAGGGAAGTACCCACTACGTCATAATTACTGCGGCATTGTAACGTGCAAATCTGTATAACTGCACATCTTAGAGAGTCTCTTGGCGTCGTTTTCCCGAGAAGGAACCGAACTCTTGGCCCGGCGTCGACGGCTAGCTTCGGTTTGATTTCACGTCTCTCTGCACAGTTGTCTGTTGTGCCCGACGTCGCCTTGCTGCAGCCGCGCGCGTAGCTCTGCAATTCGCTTCTTCAGCAGCGGTCTGCACCTTACGAGGAGGCGCCATCAGATATATCGAAGAGCCAAGTCAAGTTGCTGTCGGGGCTGCGCACGTCGCCTGCCGCATGCTGCATGGCACGATACGACACGATAAAGGCAGTGGTTCGTAATAATGATGGCGGTAAAGTTGAAGAAGATTTCATAATGATGATGTAGATGATGCTTCTGTAATGGATGCAGAGCTACGAAGCATGCACCCCTGTGTCCTTTGAAATTATTCCTCGAACTCGTTATGCAATCCACTTTCCGCGATGTATAGTGGCGTATTATTATTCTGCCACTTAACATTACATTTGTTAATGCGATTCCTCGGGAGACGTTATACCTGTTTAGGTCCTTTAGCGATGGTTTTTCAAGCACAGGCGTAGCTCAGTGGTAGAATGCTCGGCTGCCACGCAGAGAGTGTGGTTTCGGATGCACGCAGAGGACGAGTTGGAATACTCTTCGGTCCTGGTCATTTTTCTAAAATTTGGGCGATAGTGGTTACGGACACCGGCGGCGGCGGCGTACAACTACGGCGCAAAAACGACCCTTGTTGTGACCTCATCACAGCTCCGCTGTAAAACCCAAACGGTGCTGAGTCCGGAACCCTTCCGCCGCAGTGGGCCGCTGCCCTGCACAGCATCGGCAGCCAACTCTGGGCCGTCCAGCAGGCCCGAGAGGCGGCGAAGAGGCAAGACCTTGACGTCCCCACGTGGGAGACCTAAGGCCCGGTCTGCGAAGGCTCTGCAGGATTATCAATAAAGTTCTCACCAACCAACTGCTAAGATGAAGCTAAGCTACATTGTCTAAGCACTTTCAGTCTCCTTTCGTCCCGACTGCTGTGCTAGATGGAAGGAAATGATAGTCCTGTATGCTCAACCTGCACTAGGGGAAGGGGACGGGGCAGATTGAAAGGCGAAAGGAAGAGGAAGAGAGAGAGAGGGTGCACATATAGCACATTGTCAGAGTCAGTGGCGCCTGCATGGTATGCGACATCACACATCGCTGTTACAGTCGCTTGTGCAAGTCTGTCGTCTTTAAAAACTGCAGCAGCGCCTTTGCCATCTTCAGTTGTAATGTCTTGTGTGGTCGATATTCCAGAACGGCATCAACCGACATCCGTCGCAGGTCAAGGTGAGCAAGAGCGACCGCCAGTGATTGCCTCTGTATATCATAGCGAGGACAGTGGCATATGATGTGTTGCAGCGTCTTTTCGCGACGACAGCTGTCACAAAGAGGCCTGTCGGCCATTCCGATCATAAAAGAATAAGAGTTCAGTTGGTTTCCTTTCCATCAGCTCCACTAGCTTCAACACTAGCTAAGGAGGGAAGGTGTTTGAGGTTCGAGTCGGTGCCCCTCGATGGCTCGAGTACACGATGGTAGCGCGAAGGAAGAGCCATTGCCGGTAAAGAGAAGCTTTATTCCACACTCAGGCGTCTGCCCGGGTCCAAGCCCGAACCTCCGCTCCTGTTCACATCCAAGGCGTCGTCACTTCAACCCTCGGTTAGACAGAGTCCCGCAACAAGCCAATCACACTTGGGGGCTGGCGTCACGAAAACCAATCGGACAAGCACTTTTATGACACACGGCATTGGTCAAGCATACGTCACAATCTACAACACCCGAGGGGCTAGGTTCACTGCGCAACACACGTCATTTCCCTCTCTCCTACGTTTTCGCCTGTGTATTAGCCCAGACGACCCCCAACGCCGGAGGCCCTGCTCGAGCTAACCTGCCCGCGCACCACGTCTCTTTCAAGAAGCCGCCACACAGCGGCGAGAATATTTGCAGGCCCTGTCCACTTACGATATGTCATTTTTCATCTCGCCCTGTCATCATCTTGCATTTTAAGACCTTCGTCGTTAAAACCCTGCACGTTTCGAGAACCGTAATTGTGACCCGAATGCGACTGCACACGAAAACATCCTCCGGTCGCATCTGGCGGAGCGGCAGCAAAGGACGCGTGCTGATGTCAAGCTGTGACTGAAACCAGGCGGTCGTGCATCGCTTCGCTCCCTCTACGCGACTCGCTTCCCATTCAACTCTGTATCTCCTCCTTTCCTTTGTTGCCAGCGCGGAGGCAGCACTTCCCTCCGACAGCGCCCCCGCTGGGTCGCCTTTCTTCCCTGCGTGGGGTTTTGTGCGCTTCTTTTTCGTGGAGCTGACATGTCTTCCTAGTTTGAGGCAATGGTCCGAACGACTGTACGGGAAATCGTTCTGCAAGATCCCGTGGAGAAGAAGTAGGGATAGTTGTTTCAGAGCACCTGATGACAGCTCAGCTTTTTTTCTGATTCCTGGTACACCAAGGTGTACTGTAGGTTGAATGAGACACCAAGGGGGAATCAACGGTATGGCGGCGGCGGTGAAGCCTGCCGGAGGTTTGGCAGAATATCTGGAGACCATTTTCCAGAATGACGCGTGCTGCTTGTCTGACGGCAATGTTGCGAGGTGGTGACAGCAGGCACGGGCAAAATGCCTGATGTGTGTTCTCAAGACTTCCACTGCAACGTGCGTTTTTATTGGTTGGTCCAGAGCAATCGCTATAGTTGCGTCTGATAATATACTCCGCGGCAAACCAAGGCAAGTTCGCAGTGCCTGAGCTTGTGCAGTCTGAAGAGTGCGAAGGTTTGTCTTACAAGTGTTGGAAAGTACGGGCATTCCATATCTCGAGAAACCGAGGAAAAGTGCTCTGTATAGTTCCACCATGGCCCCTACCGACATGCCCCAAGTTTTTTCAGCCAAGAATTTGAAGATCTGGGCAATTGCGGTGAGGCGTTTTTTCATGTGCGACACATGGGGGCTCCAGCAGAGATCTCTGTCAATGATGATACCAAGAAACCGGTGGGTTCTGACACAGCAAATAATCCGTCCATTGATTAAAATGATGTAAGGCGTGATTAGTTTGCGACTGAATGCCACAAGTGCGCATTTTTCTGGTGATATGTTGAGACCTTGTTTTAACAAGTTGCTCGATGTCAACGTCGCTGCTCTTTGAAGCCGCGCGCGTATTTGAGGACGCGTGACTGCCGAAGTCCGGACACATATGTCGTCTGCGTATATCGAAATTTTGATAGCAGTTAGCAGGTATTCAGCAAGCCCAATAAGCGCGAGGTTGAATAGCGCCGGACTGAGAACTCCGCCTTGAGGAACGCCCCTGCAAGTGAAGCGTCGCGTAGTCGGGCCATCGTCGGTTAACACAAAGAATGATCTTGCAGCCAGGTAACTTTCAACTCACCGAAATAATCGACCACCTAGGCCAACCGTTTCAAGAGCATCGAGTATGGCCTCATGTGATACGTTGTCGCATGCGCCTTCCACATCTAAGAAAAATGCTGCGGACAATCGCTTACGGGACTTTTCGGGCTGAACGTACGAAGTGAGATCCACTACATTATCGATGGAACAGCGGTCACGTCGGAAACCAGCCATGGAGTTCGGATAAATCTTGTAGTGTTCAAGGTACCACTCCAGGCGGGCAAGATCAACCGTTCCATTAGCTTTCCTGCACAGCAGGCCAGCGCTATTGGGCGGTACGAGGCACGATGAAGTGGAGATTTGCCCTGCTTCAGGAGGGGAACCAAACGGCTTGTTTTCCATTAGTTAGGAACATTACCCTCTTGCCAATACGTGTTGTAGAGGCTCAACAATTCTCCCGTTGCCGCTTCCCCTAGATTGCATAAGGCTCGGTAGGATATACCATCTGTCCCCGGAGAAGAAGACCACCTGCAGGGAGCGAGAGGCGCTTCGAGCTCCTCCATTGTGAAAGGTAGGTCCATGCGACTGTCACGAGGTGGGGGATGCAAATTCGTGTTGGGTAGCCTGGACACACCACTTCGTCTGCGATCCTCGCACAAAAGTCGTCTCCCACCTCAATGTCTGTAGTGTCGAAGGTCGACACTAGGTTGTTTTAGTTACGTATATCTGTGTTCGAGAGATGGCGCCACCTCTGTATGCATATATTCGCGAGTGCACGCTTGAATAAAGGGGTTCTTGCGAGGCATGGGTTGAGTGTACGGTGTGCTCAGTCGCATGGCGGCCCGACACTACATTCTGGCGACGAGGGTTCCGATCACACTGCGATGGCATCCGCCGCATTGGCCGCGCTTTCGCCGCCGCCCCCCTTTCTTGCCACACCGGGCACTCCAGCATAATGTGGCCCCGCTGGATACGCCTCTTCGAGAATTTTCTCGCGTCCGGAGCAACCGACCTGCCTGAGCCCCGCCATCGAGCCCTGCTGCTGCACTGCCTGGGGCCCGAAGGACAACGCACTTTTGATGCGCTTCCGCCGCCGCCAACCGCGCCCCAGCTACCGACAGCCGAGACGTTGACTACCCGCACTATCTCAACCGGTGCCTCTAAGGACTGTGGCGGGGTCTCCATGCAAGATGCCTCCAGGACAAGTCTTCCAGACATCTACGACGCCGCTCGCGAGATGCTGGTACAACAATTCACCGGCGCACGCAACATTCCCTTAGAGGACATCGCTTCCGTGAGCGCCGTCAGCTACATGGTGAGTCCATTCGCGACTTCGCCCTCGCGCTTCGCGAACTGGCAGCCTCCTGCAATTTCGCCGAGCAGGCCAGCGATAATATGTGCGATCAGTTCGTCACTGGCGTTGCATCTCCGCAATTACGATCACGGTTGCTGCGGTGACACGTTGACATCCGACTGTGCCGTTGAAATTGTGCTACTTAGCGAGAGAGCCCAGCTTGTGTATGAAGCTTTTGCTAACCCCGTTGAGCGCATCATACGCCAACAGCAACGCCAGCGTGACGCTTCCGGACGAAGCACGGACGATAGCCGTTACAGCAATCAGACACGCCCCCTTTATCAGAGCCGGCCCAACTTACCGCGCGCTCGTCAAGCTAGCCCGTCATCTTCAGATACGGACGCTGCCGTTGAAAATGCGCATGCTTGTGGTAATTGCGGCACGCTACATTGCGAGCCGACCGCATGCCCCGCTCGCGGTCGAACCTGCTTCGCATGCGGCCGCCATGGCCACTTCGTGCAAGTCTGTCGTAGCTCACGCAGAGCCCGACGACAATGCCTCGACCACATCCAAGAAGTTGTTCCTGAACAAACTGCATCAAGCATCAAGTCCACGAAGACAAGCGGGCGGGCGTCTACATTGACGTCGTAGTTGCGCCAATCGCCTCGAGCTCAAAACCGTGTGTTAAGTTCTTGGTCGACACGGGATCAGCTGTATCAATTATTCGGGAACAAGAATTTCGAAGCATGTTCAGGAAGAAGTTCCGTTGACTAGTTCTGAACTTACGTTGTTGGACTTCCAACGCCGCAAGATCCCCTTATTGGGCCAGTTTAAAGCAAGTATCTCGTTCAAGGAAAAAACAGCCGTGATAGCAATTCAAGTCACCCCCGCAGCGACTTCCCTTCTGGGTCTGGACGCTCTGCAAGCCTTAGGACTACACATTGTGGGGGCACAGCTACGCTGCCTGTGCACGGCTGCCGAAGCTTCAGAAACCACAAGCCAAAGAGCAGCTACCGCTGTATATACGGGCAACGGAGTGCCTGCAAATCCGCCGAGGTTCCGTTTGCCAGCTATGTTGTGGGGTAAGCTTTCCCATTTGTTTTCACCGGGCCTCGGCCTGGCTAAGGGCGTCCAGCATCAGGTCAAAATGAAGTTGTCGATCCCTCCAGTTGTGCCGAAGCTGAGACGCCTACCACTTTCTCTGCGCAAGCCAGTTAGCGACCAGCTTCAGCGGCTTCTCTCTGATGATGTAATTGAAAGAGCTAACGCCTCTGAGTGGATCTCTCCAATAGTTATAGTCCGCAAGAAAGACGACAGTATCCGCCTCTGCGTTGACCTTAGAGAGCCCAACAAAGCAATTGTAGTTGACAGTGTCCCCCTGCCTCATACGGAAGAGCTTCTGCACTCTCTTAATGGTGCACGCCATTTCTCAAAGCTTGATTTGGCCTCTGCTTATTACCAAGTTGTGCTTCACCCGAACAGCAGAGACCTTACGGCTTTCATAACGCACGATGGCCTTTTCCGGTTTAAAAGAGTGCTTCAGGCTGGCGTCGGCTCCTGCCGCGTTCCAGCAGCTCATGACTAAAATCATTCAGGGTTGCAATGGCGTCCTCTGCTACATAGACGACATCATCATCTTTGGCAGGACTGAGGCAGAGCACGTGAGAAATCTGGAGCAAGCCCTGCAGGCTATGTCCGAAGCTGGACTCAAACTCAACGACAAATGCATCTGTAATGCATCGGAGCTTTCATTTCTTGGACATCATGTCAGAGCAGAAGGGATAGCGCCCCTTCAAGCAAAAGTTGACGCAATTGTGCACGCTGCCACCCCTACAGATGCAGGCATGCTGCGTTCATTCCTTGGTCTCGTTGAGTATTACGCTGAGTTTATTACGCTGAGTGTACGGTGTGCTCAGTCGCGTCGTGGCCCGACACTACAATGTCCTGCCACCCTTGCAACAGTGCCAGCGCCTTGAAAGGAAAACGCTGTTCAGGAAGGCAACGAAGACCTTGCACCGTTTTCCAGATGTGAGAAAGTGGCTTGCGGGGTCTAGAGTCTGGCAAAACGTCGTCCAACTTTCAGACGCTAATCTATCCATGCGACGCTGGATATTCTTTTGCATTCGTCTTGCTGTTCTAAGGTCGTGAAGGGACTTTGTACGCCGATATGGACGTTCTGCACGCCGGCGAAGTGCTCTAAGTCTTTCCAATTCTATATCAAAATCGCTTCGCTTGGACGAAGTCGCGATAGTGTGCGTGGCGTTTTCCATTCTGGTCTGCATTGTTTTTTCTAACCCTAAGCGTAAACCCCCGTTGCAAGCATCTTCCATAGCAGATTTGAAGGTGGTCCAGTCAATCGCTCGAATAGCCTTTCGTGGATATGCTCCAGAGAACCCTTTGAAGCTGATATAGGTTGGAATGTGATCGCTTCCACGTGTCTCGACATCTGGAAACCACTTAACGCATCTGGCCAAAGAGCTCGAGCCGAAAGCAAGGTCAAGGTAGCTTCCATATGTCACGCCTCGAAAAAAGGCAGGGCTGCCGTCGTTCAAGAGGCTAAGACCATGGTGGTAGGCGAAGCTCGCCAACTTTCGTCCTCTTGCGTTTGTCTTTGTACTTCCGAGTGCTGGATTATGTGCATTGAAATCTCCTATGATTACCTATGGAGCAGCGCACAAGTTCAAGATATCTGCCAATCTTTTCAAATCAAAATCACTCGAAGGCGAAACATATACGCCTATAAGAGTAAACATGAGCTTGTTCTTTTTGACCGTTAGGCAGACATTGTCATCGTGAGGCGCAACTTGATGGAGAAAGTAGGTGAGTTCACGACGAATAAAAACGATGACTTTGCTGCTGACACCATTGGTTGAGGACATGACCGATTCATACCCCCAAAGTCTGACTGGTTTTGTTAAGTTAGGCTCACAAATGACGATGAGTGGAAACATATGAGTGTATACAAACTTAGGAAAGTTCGAAAGGCGTGGGTTTAGACTTCTGGCTGCGCTGGAAGCTACACATAAGTATAGTAGGGGGGAACCTGTGCAAGCACTTGACCTGAAGCATTTTTCTCTTGTTTCTCTGTGTCATGGAACACTTTCGTATTTGCACAGTGGCGAAACAAGTACCGCTAGGGTCACGGAGAGAACCTGTGGGCGCCCCAGAGCGCCGGTGGTTAATGCGTACGCGAACCGGTCAATCCTAATCCTGTCTTATTCGACGGAGCCCGGGATTCCCTTGTGACGTGATCTTAACAAACAACAGTAGGAGAGTGCCAGACGTATATTAAAAGAAACTTACGTAATTCGCTCGCGTGCGTAATGCAATATTATTTGGCACGAATTATTGTGAATGCTTCAATGACCTATAGGCATCATTCTCCTGCTATGTTCAAGGAACATGGCTATGCACGTTTAATTTTCTTTAGGTTAGACGCGAAAAAAATACCGTAACTGGTTCTGTAAATTGTCTTAATTACAGAATAAGTTCTCCGTGATCTCACGGGGATTTGGTGGGAACACGTCGCGTGCGTAGTAAAGAGATTTCACGTCATTTGGTGAGATTGTCGTTTAAGTGATCTTACGTAACTGTTGCGAACACGTCACGTAACTAGCTGTTACGTGAGTTTACATTGCTTTGGCGGAAACACCTCACGTGACCAGCCTTTTCGTGATTTCACGTGGTTTCGAACGCTTGATTAGCTGGTAATTGATGTTACCGGCTTTACATGGCGTAACTAGCTTTTAGGCGGTCACGTAAAGCAGTATCTGTGCTGTACAAAGTAAGGCGCATCTGCGGCAGATGTTTCTATGTCATTCTTCTCTGTCTCTTTATTGTTTCTCTCTGTTCTGTTATCTCTCTTTCTTCCTCTCTGCGTGCGCAAATGCAGCGGCGGTGCGGGTATTCAACCCGTAACTTAATTGATTGATTTCTAGGGTTTAATCTCCCAAAACCAGCTCTGATTAAGAGAGACGCCGTAGAGGAGGGCTGCTGAAATTTCGACCACCTGGGGTTCTTTAACGTGCACTGACATCGCACAGCACACGGGCCTCAACATTTCGCCTCCATCAAAATGGAGCCGCCGCGGCCGGGGTTCGATCCCGCGACCCTCGCATCCGTTGCCGAGTGTCATAGCCACTACACCGTGCCTAGGCGGACCCGTAACTTCGAGTGCCTCCTCAAATTTACTACATCTCACCGGGATAAGACCCTATTTCGGCGAACGGTCGTCGCCCTAGCCAAAAGCACAAACACTTCGGCTGTTAAATACGATTTAGGGGAAAGTAATACAGTGAATTGGCAAATTTCTGTTTTCGCATTCATGAAAGTCATGCCCAGACGTTGTCTTCTCGGTCATCATCCCTTATCACACGTTATGTTTTGATCTGTTGGCTCGTGTCTTTACACCAGATTTTCGTACATACTATTATGGTTACGTTCCTTTTCTATTGCTCTATTCACTGTTATCTTGGCTTTGCTGATGTTGCTGTTTCCTTTGCTCCTCTTGTTTTGCTATCGGTAGGCATTTTAAGATCAATGAACCGCAGAAGTTATGGAGGAAGCTAGATTTCATGCAGCTCACAAAACCTTGACAACTTACCTACCTAGTCAAACGGGCCAGTTTTTGACTTCGAGGATAGTCATGGGTTCGAATTCTCCTCCCCATATTTTTTGAACGTTCTTTCGTTCGAGTATGAAAAGTTCTTTGTCTGTCTGTCTTTTAACCGAGTGGAGCCTCGGTGCGGGAGAGTCTGAAATGCTTTCACATCTGCTACCTACCTACTACTTACTGCTATAACAAAGCTTTAACTGGTCTCTCTGGTGCAGAATACAAAAAAGCAGAACTGAATGTATGCATATTTCTCCTGCTTCAACAGAAAAGAAACAGGAGGCCCGTATCCTCGCAAAGGTTCTGCTCCCATAAGAACTCGTCACTCATGACATGCGCAGGACAGAAACTGTACAGAGGCCTAATCAAAAGCATATATGGTTGATTGATGGATGCAGGAAATTACCCCACGCTAAAGAGATCGCAGAACATATCTACAAAAATATCAATCATTAGGAAGCGCGCTTATGTATATTTGTATGGTAATCGTTACCAATGTACGGTAAGTTGAAACAAAAATCATATCTTGAAAATTAAAAAAGGCTATGAGAATACATAATGCAGGCCGAATTAAAAGAAAATCGGTGTTTTGTCGATTGAGAAAAGCTTCCTGTCATTCAGTTGAGGTACCAATGGCTTCTTCATCTAAGACACGTTACGCTACTTAGCAGTAAAACGTACTGATATATGAGCATTTGCTTTTGGCAATGGTTCCTATGTTTGTTTACCGGCAGCATGTTGTTGAAGGCTATAGAAAGATCGAAGGGTCCAACAACAATTTCTTTCCTTTGGTGTAGTTCTCGTGGTGGTACACGTAGTTTGATTTAAATATTTCGTATTTTACAAAACAAAGACGAATGGGTTCTAAAGTTTTCTATAGGGCCATCACAAGCATCGAATGCGTGATAGAATTTTCTTGCAGTGTCAAGAGCTTATAATTTGAAGTTGTGCCCTGAAATAATGTTTGGTTAATAAATCTGCGCGTATTAGTGGCGTTTTCAACCATGGGCGAATTGGGTATCGGGCACTAAGTTTAGGCAAGCAGCCAACAACTTTGTTTACTACTACCGCAATTTTATCGATATGCACATTCCAGACAACTCTTCCTGGAACCGTACTTGAAGAAATTTTTAACAGTCCATCTTCAAAAAAAATAAACACAGTATAGTTATGCATTGATTAGGAGGCGAAAATGTATATTTTCTTTTATGAGTGCTCATTTGTAGCTTATTCTCTTGTAGCCAGCTACTTTCCTAATATAGTTATTAACTTTTAATTCGAACTCCATTGTAGTAGCAGCTTTAATGAATACATTGGTATTGTTTCTGTACCTAACTATCAGCCGAATCATGGAGGTCACACAGGTATCTAATATAAATTTTACGTGTGTGCGAACACGCAAGTCTCGAATATTCATCGAATATTACTATTTCAGGTTTCGGATTCAATTTGAAAACGAGGTATTCGAGCTTTTCGAATATTCATAGTCAGTCGAGTATTCTGAAACGTCGAGTACGCAAACCACCCATCCTGCCGGAAATGCCCCACCTTCCTCATTTGCGCAAATTCCCCGCACTGTGTGGGCCGTTGAGCTACGTTAGTGCACGTATGCGAGATCGAGGCCAAATGCGGGCACGCCTAACGTATCACTAGTCGTCGCCAACATGCTCTCTCACAATAAGCATCTTGAGCTGCGTTGTCGACATCGCTGATAGCACACATGTAGCAGTGCCGGTGTAATGCATGCCATTAAGAGCCAGTGACCTGACATTCAGAGCTGCGTGCTTGAGTATGATATCTTCGCGAAGATATGCAGCCGCCTGACTATTTGTAACGAGTTAGGCTCCTTCATTATAACCTTTAGTACCTGTTCACACTTGCTTTATCCTTTGATATTTTGCCACCACGTTTACGATATGAAAAATAAAGGCCAGGACCGTGGATTTCTGATAATATAAGCGGTCATCAGCCCGATCCGCACCTGTTCGCTCGACTCCGCGGAGAGAGGACATGGCTGATGGTGCTAAAGGCCAGTCATGTCCAAAGCGCGCCAGCACGGGGGCGCCGCCTCCTTTCAGCTGCGCGAACCGGTTCCTTCTGATTACCTTCTGATCTGACACCTTCTGATCTGCTCATCTTATAACTTCATATCTGCGGAACTTCTGGATTAACGTTATATACCTCTACACCCAGCGTTCGTTTTCAGGAATGACAACACTGTTCGTAGCTCGGGAATATAAAACATGTATAGAAAACTTGTATGATTCCGTTGCGGCATTTGCAGGACAGCCTTTTCGAGCAAGGCGTAGCCGCTACATCTCACTCATACACCGCGTGCCTCGCTGCCCATATATTGACACGTGCGGTTGTTTTGGTTTAAGTGGAAAGCCGTTGTCACTTCCCAGTGACACGCGCGCTCGTTTTGATTGTTTGCGGGGAGCGCTGTTATCACTTTCTTTTCCGCGCAACGCAGGCCGCGTTTATCTTGCATGCCACTTCTGGTACCGTGGCGACCATTTTTGAAACTTTGCATGCCGCGCACATTTCAGTGACTACTGGAATTCCAGAGATAATGCGAGAACGCGCTATGATGCGTGTATAAAAGCCGATGCATTACGCCGCTTGTCAGTCTTTCCGTCGACCGACGACTGTCCACCTCGCTATTTCTGTGCATTCTCATTGGCTTTGTTTTGCTGGGCACAAGTTCGCCCAATAAACAGTTCGCCTGACGTCGAGTCCTGCGTCCTGCGTCCTTGAGTCCTGCGTACTTCGCCTTGAATGCTGCGTGCGTCACTACCACGTGACATCTGGTGGAGGTGCGAGGACCCGGAAAGCTGGCTGGACATCTACGACCGCGTCGCAGCCCTTAACAAGTGGGATTCTGACGATAAGCTGCGCCATATTTATTTCTACTAGGAAGGCGCCGCAAGGACTTGGTTCGAGAAGCGTGAGTCAACGCTTCGAACCTGGGACGACTTCTGCGCTGCTTTCATGCCCACATTTGCAAGCGTCGTGCGGAAGAGCCGCATCGCTGCTTGAGACTCGAGTGCACATCCCCAACGAAAACGCAACAATCTTTACGCAAGATATGATGTGACTTTTCCGCCACGCCGACGCTGACATGTCTGAGGGCAAGAAGGTTTGCCTGCTTATGCGAGGAGTGAAGCAGGAGCTCTTCGGCGGACTAATCAGAAACCCGCCAAAGACGGTTCAAGAGTTCTTCTCAGAGGCTACCACGATTGAGAAGATCCTCCAGATGCGCGCTGGGCCATACAATCGCCGCGTGTTCCCAGACATCCCCGAAGTCCAAGGACTCGGCCCCGACGACCTACGCGAGACCATAAGGGCAGTCGTTCGCGAATAACTGCGCCGGATGTTCCCGTCGTCGCAGCCCCAAGTCGCCTCCCTCGAAGACATTGTTCGTGAGGAAGTACAACGCTCACTGAGCATTCTCGAACTACCGCAGCCCCAAACGGAGGCGATGACCTACGCCGCTGCTGCACGCCGACCTGCCGCCACTCCTCGCCCACGCCAGGACCCAACACCTCCGCAGTTTCGTCGCCAGCCACCGCCGCCACCTCCGACGCCATCCCGCTCGCCAGTAATCCAGCGCGTGAAAGAAAACTGATGTTTGGCGCATCCCGAACCACTGCCCACTATGCTACCACAGTGGCGAAGCCGGGCACACCTACCGCTACTGCCAGTACCGTGAGATGGGACTGCGTGGGTTCGACGTGAACGTGAACGCGCCGCGCCCGTGCCCAGGTGAGCGACCTCGCGACATCGCCGACTACATCGCCGGATCGCAGTGGAAACGACGACGACCATCCAGTTCACCTTCGCCTGGCCGCTACGTTTCCCCGGATCGCCGCCAGTACACCGGCCCCAACCGGGGCCGATCTCCAAGCCCCTAAAGGCAGCAACCGATGGAGGTGCGGTTGCTGCACGACGCAATGCCGAAGATCCTCCGCAGCAGCCGACGACGACCACGACGCGCGAACACTCCCGACGTAGTCGCAGCACGCCGCCTGCCTGACCAGAGTCTTCACGAAAAAGCCTCGCCGCCGACGCGACATAGCAGCGCCGGAGCAAGCCGATGCTGCCGTGATCCGACGCTCGACCTAACCGGAACGCCAGACGAAAAAACAGCGACCTCGACGTAATTATCGACGGCCACAGCGTCACCGCCCTAGTCAATACCGGCACCGATTACTCTGTCATCAGTGGTCGCTTCGCCACCAAGCTCAAGAAGGTAATGACTGCTTGGGAAGGACAAGATATACGAACAGCAGGGGGCCGCCTAATAACACCGACGGGAACCTGCATGGCGAGAGTCACGATTCACAGCCAGAATATTCGGTGAGTTTCTTGGTCCTGCAGCAATGCTCGTGAGACGTCATTTTAGCCATGGATTTCCTGGACCAGCATGGCGCAGTCATCGACCTAAGATCCAGGTCAATCACGCTGTCCACCGATAATGCAACTCTGCAACTCCGTCAGACTGCAATGTCGCTTATCATGCCTTGAATGTGACAGAAGGGCAGGTAACGGCCCCGCCACTGTCCAGCGTCATCATTTCCGTCAGCACCAAAGCGCTTACCAACTTACAAGGCGTCATCAAAGGCGACCAGCACTTTCTCCTAGACCGTCAGATGTGCGTCGCAAGAGGCATAGCCAAGCTTCATAACGGCAAAGCCAAGGTTATGGTCACGAACTTCAGCAACGAATACCGGCACCTGAATAGGGGTACGACGGTAGCGTACCTAAGTGAATTTGTGGAAGTAAGCAATGCCTTCGCCCTCACCGATTCTCGCGGCCCCGCAGCAACGACCGCAGTGTCCGCGCCCGACTTCGACGTCAATCAAGGCCTTTCCAGGCAGCAACAAAAGGAGCTCAAGGCCTGACTCCAGCAATACAAGGACTGCTTCTCGTCGTCATCGAGGCTTCGTCAGACCCCTCTCGCGAAACATCGCAACCTAACGGACGAATATGCCCGACCTCTCCATCAGAGCCCCTACCGAGTTTCGGCACGGGAACGCGAGGCCATCAAGTAATAAGTCGACGAAATGCTGCGTCACGACATCACTTGGCCGTCTACGAGTCTGTGGGCGTCACCCGTGGTGTTAGTGAAGAAGGATGGAACCCTACGTTATTGCGTCGATTATCGTCGCCTGATCAAGATCACGAAGTAAGACGTGTATCCCCTCCCGCGGATAGACGATGCTTTGGATCAACTCTACAATGCAAAGTTTTTTCCTAGATGGATCTCAAAACCGGCTACTGGCAAATCGAAGTAGACGAGAGAGCCGAGAGAAGACTCCCTTCATAACACCAGACGGCCTGTTCGAGTTTAAGGTCAGGCCCTTCAGTCTTTGCTCGGCGCCTGCGACGTTCGAACGGGTTATTGACACTGCTGACAGGCTTGAAGTGGCAGACTTGCCTTGTCTACTTTGACGACGTAGTCGTATTTGCTTGCAGCTTCCATGAACACCTCCGGCGCCTTGAAGCTGTGTTTGGGTAATCAAAGCCTCCGGACTTACCCTGAAGCCAGAAAAGTGCCGCTTCGCCTACAAGTAACTATTGTTCCTTGGCCACGTTATTAGCAAGTCGGGAGTAGGCAGTGATCCGCAGAAAACAGCTGCGATCGCCGACTTTCCTCCGCCCACCGACAAGAAAGCAGTACGCGGATTTCTTGGCCTCCGCGCTTATTACAAGTGCTTCATCAAGAACTTTTCGCGGATAGCCGAGCCGCTGATGTACCTCACGAAGGCCGACGTCGACTTCAAAAGGGAAACACCGCAAGTCGAGGCATTTCAAGAACTAAAGCGACGCCTGCAAACGCCGCCAATGCTCGCACACTTCGACGAAGAAATTCACACGGACGCAAGCAAAACAGGGCTCGGCGCCGTGCTCGTGCAGAGGACCGACGGACTTGAAAGGGTCATCAATTACGCTAGCCGGTCACTTTCGAAGGCAGAAGCGAATTATTCCACTACAGAAAACGAATGCCTTGCCATCATCTGGGCTACATCTAAGCTCCGCCCCTACCGGTACAGCAGGCCTTTCAAAGTTGTGAGTGACCACCACGCCTTGTGTCGGCTAGCTAACTTGAAAGATCCATCAGGACGCCTCGCATGATGGAGTCTTAGACTGCAAGAATTTGACATCACCAGTCGTCTACAAGAGCGGGCGAAAGCACTCCGACGCCGACTGCTTGTCTCGCGCCCCCGTCGATCCGCTGCCCCAGGGAGACCAGGACGATGACTTTCTTGGGACGCATAAGTACCGACGACATCGCGGAACTCCAATGAGCTGACCGAGAGCTCACGAGCCTCATGGACTACCTGGAAGGCAACACCGCAGTCGTGCCGAAAGTATTCCGCCGATTACTGGCTTCGTTTTTCCTGCGGAGCAACGTTCTCCTAAAGATGAACTTCTCGCCGCTCCGCGCCGCCCACCTCCTCGTGGTGCCTTCAGCCTTACGTCCAGAGATTCTGGAAGCTTTACACGACGATCCGACAGCCGGACACCTCGGTTTTTCTAGCACACTATCAAGAATACAAGAGAAGTACTATTGGCATTGCCTCACTGCCGGCGTCGCCCATTACGTAAAAACATGCAGAGACATTCAGCGACGCAAGACGCCGACAACTAGGCTAGCCAGACTTCTGCAACCCATCGAACCACCTGGATGGCCGTTCCAGAAAATCGGCATGCACTTACTGGGGCCGTGCCCGACGTCGATTTCCGGCAATAAATAGATCGTCGTAGTGACTGACTACCTCAACCGCTATGCCGAAACAAGGGCCTTGCCCAAGGGCACTGCCGCCGAGGTCGCCAAGTTCTTGATTGAGAACATCGTCCTGCGTAACGGAGCCCCGGAGGTCCTCATCACCGACAGAGGTACAGCCTTTACGGCTGACCTAACTCAGGCGATCTTGAGGTACAGTCACACGAACCACCGCCGAACCACCGCCTACCACCCGCGGATGAATGGCCTCACCGAGCGTCTAAATAAGACCGTCGCCGACGTGCTGGCCATGTACGTCGACGTCGAACACAAGACGTGTGACGCCATACTTCCGTATGTGACCGCGTACAACATGGCCTTGCAAGAAACGACGCTTGACACCGAGCTACCGGTCGGCACCGACGAAGAAGACCTCGACGTTGCCAGCTACCTGGATCGCGCCGAAGAAGCTCGACAGCTAGCCCGCCTGCGTATCAAGGGCCAGCAGACGGTCGACAGGCGCAACTACAACCTTCGACGACGCCACATTGAGTAACAACCCGGCCGCGACCTTGTCTGAGTCTGGACGCCGATACGACGACGTGCATCGTGTGAGAAGCTCCTGCGGCACTAATTTGGACCCTACAAGGTAGTCCGACGTCGTGGTGAACTGGACTATGAGGTCGTGCCAGATGGCTTAACACCATCCCAGCGGCGACGCGCCCCACCTAAAGTTTTACACGTGGTGCGACTTAAACCTTATTACGCGCGCTGATTATCTGTGACGCATTGTTAACGTAATTCATTGCATGTACTCTTACTTTTATGTTCTGTCTTCAGCATAGTTCACAGGGGAGTAGTGACACGTGCGGTTGTTCTGGTTTAAGTGGAAAGCCGTTATCACTTCCCAGTGACACGCGCGGTCGTTTTGATTGTTTGCGGGGAGCGCTGTTATCACTTTCTTTTACGCGCAACGCAGGCCGCGTTTATCTTGCATGCGACTTCTGGAACTGTGGCGACCATTCTTGAAACTTTGCATGCCGCGCACATTTCAGTGACTTCTGGAACTGCAGAGATAATGCGAGAACGCGTTATGACGCGTGTATAAAAGCCGACGCATTACGCCGCTTGTCAGTCTTTCCGTCGACCGACGACTGTCACATCGCTATTGCTGTGCACTGTCACTGGCTTTGTTTTGCTGGGCACAAGTTCGCCCAATAAACAGTTCGCCTGACATCGCTTGAGTCCTGCGTGCTTCGCCTTGAATGCTGCGTGCGTCACTACCACGTGACAATATTCAAGGACACCTCTGGAGCGCGTGTGCTGCTGTCGTCACACTCCCTTTCCTAACGCTTTCTTACGAAAGGTAGTGTGATATTTTATTTTTTTTAGATATTTTGTTACCGCCTCATATAATCATATTACTCACTTATCATCAGCAATGAGTTACCTGCGAAACATTTTACGACATTTTGGAGCGACCTTTGAAGACAAGACATAGCCATTTCAGCATCTTCCATTCCTGTTTCACTTGCCGTTTGTCACGAAATGCCATGACGCTCATTGGCTAGAATTGGTCATCGTGCCAACGAAGGCTCTCTGTCAATCGATATAAAACAACCACCGCTCTCTTGTACACTCAGACGACGGCGAAGGCGATTCTCCATTGTGGTAAGTGTTTATCCTGCTTTGGTTGCCTTAATTTATCTAAATTAAATTTAGGTGCCGTGAATATGGTTCGATAAGCTCTGCAAAACAATTTAACGTGCACAGTGGTATAACATAAATTGTTCATAAAGTGCAGTTTATGATATTATCCGTATTTTGCGCCAGTAGCTCTGCACAATGTAATGTGAATTGCTTTATGTTCACTTCAAGAGAACGTGCTAAGTTGAATGCCAAAGTCTGTTACGATAGATCGATAGAACGGTTGTATGCTCAAGAAGCGAGCGTTCATGTCACAATGTGAAGTGACTAGGGACGCCGATGCTGTTCTTCCAAATTACTGATGTAGTCCTGCTCATCCCAATGATTCGCATAAAGCGTAATTGAATATGTAATCGCTCCAACGGTGACGTAATATTAGGTTCATATTATTTTCTTATGTAGCTTCGCGTGCAATTTCTAGCACATCGTACGAGACACGAATTTAGAGCTGGAACTCAGTTTGCCTTGTTCAGAGACGGTTCTCGCCCCACGTAGCTTCTCGGTGTGGATTAGGCTCATCTTTCTGTTTGAAATCTCAGGCAGCGCCCCATTGCAAATGATAACCCACAATAGCCCAAAGCCTTTCGCTTGCGCAGCTTTAATTGTTCTGCCAAGTTTCATCCGCGACAGCAAGCACTGCACTGATAGTAGGAGTTTCTTTTCGCAGCGGCTTGGCCAGCACAAGAGGCGTGTATTCTTTCGCATATATGCCTGAGTGTTTTGGCAAGCAACAATATCTGGAAACGTGTGCGATTCACGATTATTGGAACAAAATGCGACATAAAGCAGACGAGACAGGCCCATTTCTCTTTAGGTGCGTACTAATGAAGCTACGAAAGGCAGTAACTCCCAACGTTGTCCTGTGAGGCACGGCTTTCCGAGCTGGCACTGGTCGGCTCAACTGGTGACTCTACAGGACTTTTTTGTGGGCTAGTTGGTGTTTGCTTATTATGTTCCGCGAATAGACACAAACCACACACACTGGATGCACACAATAATCGTCGGCGCTAGGCCAGGCCCGATGAGCCGCCGTATCCAGTGCGGCTATAAAGAGGATGTGGCGACACACTGCGCATGAATGCCGCGCAGCCTCCGCATCACTATCTTTCGACTTGGCGTGATACGGCTACACGCGGCATGCACTGCGATAAGCCACAGCGCCACCGCAGTGTCTCCCGATTTTACGTCACCGGCGGTGGCCACAAAACCAAGCTGGAAGCTTGAATGGAGCCTCTTTCGCTACAAGGACTATCGTAGCCATGATATGTTCTTCTCCAACAATTCCTAAACGAATAAACCAGTTATGTTGTTATGTGGGATTCGTCCTTACGTAGACTCGACATCCCCCATCTGGTGACCCGGAATCCGAACAGACCGCACCACCATGGCCGACCCAGAACCCTTACCGCTATCCCCCCGCATGTGCAACTCTAACAGCAACTGCAAGCCCTACAACAGGTGCTGCAGGACCAAGAGCGGAAACGTCAGGCACAGCAGTGCGAGGCAAGTGAGCCGTATTCGCCCGACGATTCCGACCCGCCGAGCTCCGGCAACGCCCATCAAAGCTCCGTTCCAGCCGTCACTGTCAACGCAGGCATTGGCACTACTGCAGCCATTGCAAAAGTGGGCATTGGGCGCGTCGCTGTCAAGATTCCGCGTTCTGGGCGGACTTACCCAAGGTATGGTTCGCCCAAGTCGAGGTTCACCCTGGTATGTATCACAAAAGATCGGACCCGCTACGATTACGTCGTCGGCCACCTGGACGCCCTCTACGTCAGCGAAGTCCGGGATATCCTTGCCAATTCACCAACGGCCAACCTTTACGAACACCTCAAGCGCGAACTCATTCCGCCACCTGTCAATCTCGCAAAACGAGAAGATGCGACAACTTCAGTCAGCGGAACTTGCTGAACACAAACCTTCTCAGTTTCTGCGCCACATGCGCGCTCTCGCAGCCAACATGAGAATCAAGGATTCCTTCCTGCGAGCGCTTTGGCTCCAATGACTCCCGCCACACGTCCAGGCAATTCTGCAGGCACAGGTAAGGTTACCTCTCGACCAACTTGCTGACATCGCCGGTCGCGTCATCGAGGTCTCCTCGCCGCAGTTGCCCGCCATCCAGGCTATCGTCGCACCATTTAACATCTCGGAGCTTGCGCGCCGTATCGGCGATGTCAATCGACAGCTCACCTCCATTAATCGACGCCTGGATGAACGCCTCCCGACGCACCAACGCTGCCACTCGCAAAGCCGTCACCGTAACAGCCACTTCAGTCGCAGCAGCCTGACAACTACGGCCGGTGTTACTACCATCGATGCTACGGGGACAGAGCCCGGCAATGTCGACCGCCCTTCCCCGCTCGGCGTGAGGGAAACACTTACGGCAGCTCGTAGAGACGGCCGCAAGCTGCCAACCTAAAACCGTCGCATCTTTGTCACCGACCAAATCATGAACCAGCGGTTCCTTGTCGACAGGGGCTCCGACATTTTCTGCTACCCAAGAGCCCATCTTCAAGGTCCTCGTCCGCCTGTCTTTCGAGCTCAGCGCGGCGAACCGGTCCGCATTCAAGACCTACGGCTCCCTCTGCCTGCACATCCTGTTTAAAAACCTATGCCATGACCTTCAATGGAATTTTGTGATCGCCGACGTTGCCGAGCCAATCATCGGCTCAGCCTTTCTGGCACACAACCTACTTACGGACTTCCGTAACAATCGCCTCATCGATGCGACAAAGGGACAATCTTCGCCAGGCCAGCGAACGACCACCCACCAGCCAAGCATCAAGGTGCTCAGTGTCGAAAATACTACGACATCCTCGCTGAATTTCCTGGTTTGACACGCCCCAGTGGGCTGCCACGCAACGTGCCACCACCGTGAACTTTATCTGGGCCACTTCAGGCCCCCCAGTTTTCTGCCGCGCCCGTCGTTTTGCCCCGGACCGCATGGGCATAAAACCAGAGTTCTCGGCCATGCTCCGCGGAGGAATCTCCCACCGCTCCGACGGCCCATGGGCCTCACCACTTCACCTTGTCCCAAAGAAGACCGAAAGCCCTGTGGAGACTACCTGTGCCCTCATCGCACGCACGATCCCGGACAGGTCCCAGTCCACCAAATACATGACTTCGCCCATCGCATTCCCGGCTGCCACGTCTTCTCCGTCGTAGACTTGGTGAAGGCCTACACGCAGATACCCGTCAATATGGGTGACATCCTAAAGACTGGAATGATTACCCCCTTTAGCTTATTGGAGTTTCCCTTCATGACCTTTGGCCTAAGGAACGCTAGGCGAAACCTTTCAGCACTTTATCTACGAAGTCATCCGCGGCCTCGACTTCTGCTCGTCTACCTTGACGAAATATTGCTATTTTCCCTTTAACGCCGAAGAACACTACAGGTACCTTCGTCTACTGTTCCTACACCTAGATGACCATGGCCTGCTAGAGAACCTAAAGAAGAGCACGCTCGGCTGCTTCCACCGTACATTTCCTTGGCCGCGACGTTTCATCAGACGGAACTCGACTCTTGCCTAACCGCATCTCCGACTTGCAGCAGTACCCTCAACCCACTAAAGCAAAAGATCTTAGCCGTTTCCTCGGTATGCTGAAATTTTACATGCGTTTCTTGCCTCACGCCGCAGACTACCAGGCTCCCCTCCATGATGCCGTGGCTGGTCTACGAGGAAACCAACCCGTCACGTGGACACTGGCTTTAGCTTAAATTTTCGAGGAATGCAAAGCTGCGCTCTGCACCACCACGCTTCTCTGCCATCCCGTGACAGACGCTCCCTTGGGACTCTTCACGGGTGCCTCTAGCTTTGCCGTCAGCGCCGCCCTCATGCAACGCATTGACAACACATGGCAGCCCTTGGCGTTGTTCTCCAAAAAACTCAGCTCGGAAAACGACCGCTTCAACGGCCAGTTCCACCGACGAAACAACGACCCCAGCCCCGACGAGTTCGCCAGCTTGCTGCAGGAAACTTCAGGCGATACACGAAGCAGTTCAACACTTTCGTTGCATTCTCGAAGCGCAGCACTGCACTATCTATACCGACCACAAACCTCTGACCTACACCTTCTCTCAACGCCGCGACAAACTCCCGCCCGTTCAGCAGAACCAGCTCTCGTCCACTGCCCAGTTTACCACCGACATCGAATACGTCAGTGGGAAAGACAAAGACAATGTGGTCGCCGACGCACTTTCACATGTGGCTGCTATCACCTCTTCGCAGATACAGTTGACCTCATCGCCGAGGCTCATACTATGGATGTCGAACTGCAGGAACTTCAGAAAGGTGGGTCGTTACTACAGCTGAAATAAGTCCCCATACCTGGATGGACAGTCATCTGCGACATGTCGACAGGATGAAGCTGGCCCAGTGTGCCTATGTCTCATCGCCGTGGTATCTGCAACAAGCTTCACAAACTCAGGCATCGCGGCATAGGCGCCTCTACATGCCTCGTGGCTGACCGCTATCTCTGGCCCTCCATGCAGCGCAACTGCCACACCTGGACACACTTCCGCATTCTGTGCCAACGCTCTAAAGTCACCAGGCACGTCACTTCACAACTACTCGGAGCATTCCCTCAGCCCTCTAGTCGGTTTAAGCACATCCACCTAGACATCATAGGACCCTTCTTCCCAACTGGACACTATCGCTACTGCCTCACCGCCATCGATCGGTTTACTCGACGGCCTGAGGCATGGCCGCTCAAGGGAATCACAGCGGAAGACTTCGCCTCGGCCTTCTTCACCGGCTGGATTGCTCGTTTTGGCGCCCCTCGCTGCGTCACCACCGACCAAGGACCACAGTTCGAATCGCACCTTTTCAGGCTTCTCGGGCTGACCATCGGGTTTGAGCACTTGAGGACCACCAATGACCACCCCTGCACCAACGGGATGATCGAGCGTTTCCGCCGTCAGTTCAAAGCAGCCGTCGTGTGCCACCAGGACTCATGCTGGCTGGAGGCCATTCCAGCGGCCGTCCTAGGCCTCCGCGCCGCCTTAAAGCCTGGCATCCAGGCTACACCCGTGGAGCTAGTCTACGGGGAACTATTCCGTCTGCCAGGCGAATTTCTAGCTGCACTGCCATCCAGCACCGCGCCGTCAGACCCCACCGACTTCGTCGCCCGGCTCCGACGCACCATCACTGCTCCACGCCCGGTACCCGCATTTCACCACTCTAAGCCTCTACCTTTCGTCTTCAAGGAGCTAGCAGCGTGCACACATGCTTTCCTTCGCGATGATACCGTCTGCAGGCCTTTCCAGCCACAATATGCTGACCCTATCTCTTTGTCAATAGCTACGACAAGAACTTCACTATGCGCGTCAAAGGGAATGACGTCCGCCTTCCCATTGACAGGTTAAAGCCACCGTACATTTCCTCCGTATAACCAGGAAGTACTAGTGCATCCATACGCACCCATCTAGAGCCCCCGACATCGCAGCCTGCTTCTGTAACTACACGGTATGGACGTCACGTACGCCCTCCCGATTTTTAAAAGCCCTGAGGGCTCTCCTCTCCGCGGAGGGGTGCTGTGGCGACAAACTCTGCGACATATCACTATCTTTCGGCCCGGCGTGATACGAATACACGAGCCATGCACTGCGATAAGCCATGGCGACACCGCAGCGTCTCCCAACTTTACGCCACCGGTGGTGGCCACAAAACCGTCCTGCGAGCTTGAATGCATACTCTTACCTTTCGCTACCCGGATAAGCGTAGCCACTGTATGCTCTTCTGCAACAACTGCTAAACGAATAAACGAGTTATGTTGTGTGGGTTCGTCCTTTCGTAGATTCGGCATCCCACAAGGGCTTCACCGCAGAATAAGCAGCGAGTATTCATGAAACAATGTTTATTCTTCTGAAACGCTTGAGTTTATTCTTCTGAAACTCTGGAGCCCGGTATAAACACTTTCGTGTGCAAAAAAAAACGAACATAAGCTATTTACTTGTCAGATTGTTTCAATGACGATTTTCATGGGTGCTCTGGATAACACTCCTTCTTCCCCGCCCTCAAGAAAGAAAGCGAAGTCACACCGGCATTTCCTCAGGAATGCAATTTTACGAAGAGGCTACGTTTCACTGGCACTTTTTTACAAATACAGCCATTATTGTGCGAATGCGATTGTTTTGATTGCTACACAACATACGGTTGCATTTGCCAGTAAACAAAATAACCATTAGATTATTCTGGACTGCAAAAGTCGCCTTAATTGCCCAGTTGGTATATGTTCATTGTTATTACAGCACAAGAAAATGAACGAAGAGACGACGATGGAATAAAACAAAGCAGCTCTGCCTTTACACTGAAGATTTAATACTTTTACAAAACCTTAGAAAATGTACGCAGTTTCCGCTAGGTCGCGCAAAGCCAGATCACAGCGAAGCTGGCTGATAGTTTACTGAACACAGTCCCTTGATAGTCTCGTGATATTTTGGCAGGAACATGCTACGTGATCACCCAACGCAATTTCACGTGATATGTTTTCCCCAAAATCACTTAACAAAATGCCTCGTGACATGGCCTTCTCCACATATCGCAACGCATTATGACGTGACATGTTTCGGTCAAAACACGTCACGCAGTGGCACGCCACGTGTTCCCACCAAAACCACGTAACGAAATGTTACGTGACATGTTCCACAAAAATTATGTAAAGACATGCCACGGGACATGTTTCCGCCAACATCTCGTAGGCAGTGTCATATGACCGATTTCCACCACAATCACGAAACATAATGTCACGTCGTATTGCATGTTGCCTGACGAATTGACTACCTTAAACAGCTTCGCTGTTAAAAGTGCCGCGACAGAATGTTTAGATTAGCATAAGCAGCCTCGCTACTAAAACATTAAGGAGGCCATCATGTAAAGTCCCAGATGATCTGGAAGCACACATCTGTCACCGCTTGTGCAGCGGCCACAGATGTGTAACCTATGTGCAGCCTCCAGCAGCTCGCGTGTCCTTTTGGTTTCCGTGCTGAAAACAACATACAAGATGACATCTGCAAGCTTAAACGTGTTAAAGATAAGTCCCTTGAATAATTCCTGGTACGTAAAGCGCAACAGTGCTGCCTATCAGCGGCTCGCATGGCTGAATTCTTTTAAACTCACCTATCCGGGCAGACAAACAAGTGCCACGTTTAGTATTGTGAGATACTTAAAAGTTTCTGATAGTGTATCCATAAAAGTTGCCGTGAGATACATAAGTGTTTCATTATATGTGCGATTCTCTAATCTTATTGCGCTAAGCAAATATCTTATTTTGGCTTTGTCGTTGTTGCTCGTCCCGTAATTCTGGTGATTGCGTGTGACAGACCTATTGTTCACGCGAACGAGCTTTTTAAGGCTGAGGTACTTCTTCATCTCTCCACAATATTTCTTATCAATGTCATGTTGGGCCGATGAGCCTTAGCCCATGAATCATTCGTCAGACATCGACTT
The DNA here is from genome assembly GCA_013339685.2 of Hyalomma asiaticum. Classification (NCBI taxonomy): domain Eukaryota; kingdom Metazoa; phylum Arthropoda; class Arachnida; order Ixodida; family Ixodidae; genus Hyalomma; species Hyalomma asiaticum. Next base: position 63,864,967 of record CM023490.1, on the reverse strand, counting down.
GTTGAAATAGAAATACACTAATGTGTGTTTTGATATAACTCTTCGGTACGATCTCCTCGTGGTATGCATGCGCTCCACATCGTATGCTTCACATGAGGAGCACTATGGAAGCTGTGCGGCAGGTCAGCTAGTAGGCGTGGCGAAAACAACACTCACTGACGTTTGTGTTTGATTCAGATTTATATAATGTAGCGAAGAAGAGTGGCGCGCCTTATGGACGCAGTATCATCACCGTCTCACCGACGAAGAAGTGCTCGCACTCTCGGTGCCTGACGCTCGCCTGAGACGGTCGCTTTGCTGCTTCGGCAATAAACCGCCTTACATATTTGGTGGAGCTGTGCTGGGTCTTTCCCCTCAACCCTGGAACTACGCACTCGGAGGCTGCCAGCCATCATGCCTGACGACGCCAGCCAAACACCACCCCCGGCATCGCCAACACTGATTTGCCCTGGCTCCATGCGTCAGCGAGATCCTCCGATCTTCAGTGGCTCCGACGAATACGATGTGGAAGACTGGCTGTCAGTGTACGAGCGGGTGAGTGCGCATAATAAATGGGACGATCCTCAGAAGCTCAGCTACGTCAACTTCTACCTGACGGGTGTCGCTAGCGTGTGGTATAACAACCACGAATCTGAGCTTCGTAACTGGTCGGATTTCAAGGCGCGCATTGCGCAAGTCTTCGGTCGCCCCGCGGTGCGGAAGCTCCGTGCCGAAGAGCGCTTGCGCAGCCGTTCGCAGCTACCAGGAGAAAGCTTCACGAACTACATTGAAGACATCGTGGATCTTTGCAAGCGCGTTGATCCATCAATGACAGAGTCCGACAAAATCCGCCACGTCATGAAGGGCATTGAAGACGACGCATTTCAAGTGCTCCTCTCTAAAAGCCCACGGACCGTCGTCGAAGTTGCTGAGCTTTGTCAGAGCTATGACGAACTCAAGAGGCAGCGTCTCCTTACTCGACGTCCTCCCACGCATGACGCACCTGTCTCAAGTTTGGCAGCTACAACTAGCCACGAACGCCTTCTCGGCGAAATCAAGGACTTCATACGCGCTGAAGTCGCCCGGCAGCTGTCTCTCCTGAGCGCCGTCCCAGGGCCTACGCCATCGCTGGCTCCTAGTTTCCGCCAGGTGCTTCAAGAGCAAGTGGCGGAAGCAATCCAGTCGCCTCGTGCAGCGCCACCAGCGCAGGCGCCGCTGAGCTATGCGGAGGTTGCCGCACAGCCACCTCAACAGACCTTTTCAGCTCCGCCGTTTGTTGTACCGTCACGTCCAGTACATCCTGTGTACGCCGCCGCACCAGTACCTAACACGGGATCCTGGCGTACACCCGACAATCGCCCGGTCTGCTACTTCTGCGGGATCCCTGGTCACGTGGCGCGGCTTTGCCACCGTCGCTTAGGTCTTCAAGGTAATCACCGACCTGTCCGGACCTACGGTGCTCCGTCTTCGCCCTTCTCGCCGCCGAATGCCTCGCGTTTGCCGCCTACATACAACGTCCCTCCTGCTGCCCGTGATTCTCGCTCGCCATCTCCACGACGTCGTTCGCTGTCCCCCATGCGTCGTCGGCCAGCTTCTTCGGAGCAGGAAAACTAACAACCGCAGTTCCAGAGGCGAGAACTGCGTTTCTGTCGACTAACACAAGGCCTCGCTCATCATCTCCGACGAACGTAATCGATGTACTTGTAGAAGGAGTTGCTGTAGTTGCATTAGTGGACACGGGTGCTGCCGTTTCCGTGATTGCAGAATGTCTTTGCCGCAGGCTTCGAAAAGTAACGACGCCCTTCTCTGCATTGTCACTACGGACAGCAAGTTCACAGTGCATTACCCCTGTTGCTGCATGTACTGCCCGCGTTGTGATTCAAGGATATCCGTACACAGTAGAGTTCGTCGTCCTCTCATCTTGCTCATACGACATCATTTTGGGATGGGACTTCCTTTCCGATCATCAGGCCGTCATCGACTGTTCTCGCGCCGAAGTTGAATTTACTCCGCTTTCTGATATCCGTTTACATGCGCTCGACGATCTCGACGACAAAGTGGTCATGACCGAGGATATCGAGATTCCGCCGCACTCTTCGGTGATTGCGACAGCGTCTACTAATTTCGTCACCGATACTACTGCCCTCTTTGTGCCATCGTCCATTTTTGTTCTACGACGATGTGCACTACCCTTCGCTGTCCTCACTGTAAGTCGTGGCTGCACTCAACTCCTCGTCTCGAATGCTGAGGCCGTGCCCCTCACGTTATATCGTGGCGAGTGCCTTGGACGTCTCCAGTGTGCCGAGTCCCTGGTTACCTTCGACGCACCATTCGACAGCACCTGTACCAACGTCAATACGTTGGCTTACAGCTCATTACGCTCCCAGCCTATGCCAGATATCTTTGATCGATCACTAGATGCCCACCTGAGTCCCTCTCAACGCTCCCAGCTCCTCTGCGTGCTACGGAAATACCTCTCCACGTTCGACTGTCACCAGAAGCCGCTAGGTCGCACAACGACTGTATATCACGACATTGACACCGGCACCCACGCGCCATTGCGCCAGAGGCCCTATGGTGTGTCCCATGCAGAGCGTAGTGTTATTGAAAATCAAGTGACCGAAATGCTTGAGCGTGGCGTCGTGCAACCTTCCAGCAGTCCCTGGGCGTCACCGGTAGTTCTAGTGAAGAAAAAAGACGGCTCCATCAGATTTTGCGTTGACTATCGACGTCTGAATAAGATAACTCGTAAGGACGTCTACCCCTTACCACGCATCGATGACGCCCTCGATTGTCTCCAAGGCGCCGAGTATTTTTCCTCGCTCGACTTACGCTCAGGCTACTGGCAAGTACCTATGAATCCGGCCGATCGCCCGAAGACCGCTTTCATAACGCCAGACGGCCTATATGAATTTAACGTTATGCCGTTCGGGCTTTGCAATGCCCCTGCAACTTTCGAACGAATGATGGACAATCTCCTTCGTGGACTAAAATGGAAGACATGTTTATGTTACCTCGATGACGTCGTCGTATTTTCTCCAGATTTTCCAACTCATCTGTGCCGTCTCGAAGAAGTCCTACGGTGCATCACTGACGCAGGCCTCCAGCTCAATTCGAAGAAATGTCGCTTTGGAGCCAAGCAGCTTACAATACTCGGACACGTAGTATCAAAAGATGGCATTCTACCAGACGCCTCCAAACTTCGCGCCGTCACCGAGTTCCCAAAACCCACGTCCCTGAAAGACCTCCGAAGCTTTATTGGGCTTTGTTCTTACTTTCGTCGTTTCATCCGGAATTTCGCGACCATCATTGCTCCCCTGACTCGGCTACTTCGCGGCGACGCACACCTTTCTACTTGGTCTCCTGCTTGTGACGAAGCCTTTACAACATTGCGCCGTTTGCTAACTTCGCCTCCCGTACTGCGCCATTACGACCCTTCGGCCCCCACGGAAGTACACACCGACGCCAGTGGCGTAGGTCTTGGTGCAGTCTTGGCCCAGCGAAAAAGTGGGCATGACGAATATGTCGTCGCTTATGCCAGTCGAACGCTAACCAAAGCAGAAGCTAACTACTCCGTCACCGAAAAGGAGTGCTTGGCCATCATCTGGGCCCTTGCGAAATTCAGACCCTACCTGTACGGTCGCCCCTTCGACGTCGTTACAGATCACCACGCTCTCTGTTCGTTATCGACTTTGAAAGATCCGTCTGGTCGCCTTGCACGATGGGCTCTTCAGTTACAGGACTTCGACATAAACATCATTTACCAGTCTGGCCGTTAACACAACGACGCGGGTGCCCTCTCTTGGTTGCCTACACCACGTGACACTGCTTGCATTTCTGCCATCGAGTCGGCGTCGACGGCGTTTTCATCACAAGTGGTCGTCGACATGGCTCAGGAGCAACGCCAAGATCCGTGGATTGCGGCGCTTATGGATTACCTTTCTGGCACTTCAACAACTAGCCCTTCCCGCGCTGTCCGCCGCCAAGCTTCTCACTTCGCGTTGCGGGATGGAGTTCTCCACCGTCGCAATTACGATTCCAACGGCCGCAAATGGTTGTTAGTCGTCCCCCGCCAACTCCGCACACAGGTCTGCTCTGCTCTCCATTCCGACCCGCAATGTGCCCATGCTGGCCTCTTCAAAACTTACGCCAGGCTCCGCACGCGCTTTTATTGGCGCGGCATGTATAATTTTGTGCGAAAGTACATTCGCTCGTGTACAGCGTGCCAACGCCGCAAGCTTCCTGCTCCTCGTCCTTCTGGTCCATTGCAGCCACTTCCTTGTCCGTCTCGTCCGTTCGACCGCGTCGGCATAGATCTCTACGGTCCTCTTCCCTACACATCAGCTGGCAATCGCTGGATTATCGTCGCTGTAGACCACCTCACGCGCTATGCAGAAACGGCAGCATTGAAAACAGCGACAGCCCGCGACATTGCGTTCTTTCTTCTGAATAACTTCATCCTTCGTCATGGCGCACCACGAGTACTTCTGAGTGACAGAGGGCGCGCATTTCTTTCAGAAGTTCTCAACGCTCTTCTGGCAGCTTGCCGTACCATCCATCACACCACTACCGCTTACCATCCGCAGACGAACGGCATAACTGAACGGTTCAATCGCACACTGGGCGACATGCTATCCATGTACGTTGCATCGGACCACACCAACTGGGACCTCGTCTTGCCGTATGTAACGTACGCATATAATACCGCCTCACAAGCCACAACGGGATTTTCCCCATTTTTCCTTGTGTATGGCCGTGAACCTACCTGCACGCTCGATACGATTCTCCCCTACCGCCCTGACCCATCAGAGGGCACGCCTCTGTCCGAAGCCTCCAAGTACGCCGAGGAATGCCGTCAGCTGGCCCGTTCGTTCACGGCGGAAGACCAAAGCTTCCAAAAATACTGTCGCGATGATGACCGTACTCCTGCCGCCTACCAGCCGGACTCATTAGTTTGGTTGTGGATACCTTCAAGCACCCCTGGTCTCTCCTCGAAACTCCTCGCCAAATATCATGGACCCTACCGCGTCGTTCAACAGACTTCGCCTGTCAACTACGTTGTCGAGCCGGTCACGCCGTCCACTGACTTAAGGCGTCGCGGACGGGAGACAGTGCACGTTCAGAGGTTGAAGCCTTACCACGACCCCCTCATCCTAACCACGCCTTGAGTCGCCAGGATGGCTCCTTCTTCTCCAGGGGGGCAGTTGTAGCGAAGAAGAGTGGCGCGCCTTATGGACGCAGTATCATCACCGTCTCACCGACGAAGAAGTGCTCGCACTCTCGGTGTCTGACGCTCGCCTGAGACGGTCGCTTTGCTGCTTCGGCAATAAACCGCCTTACAATAAAAAATTATTTGTGGCCAGTTTGGACTGTGTTGAGCCACGAGGAAATTTTCGGGCCATTAGGTATAGCAGGCGTACGTGAACGATCAGCTTATTTCAGCAATAAAGCTGAAAGGTACAGGGTATTTCGCTCACAGCCTGAGCTAACACAAACTGGCAGCCGGTTTGTGTCACCCACCATCGATCCGGACAGGATGCAAGCAGTACGCACGATTTTCGGAACAATAGGCGCTGCCACATTGAGTGATTTTCGCTGTTAGCAGACGCTACAGATGAAGTTAATACAGGCATGTAGCGTACGTGCGAAGCGTAACTCATGTGTGGACCCGCCGTGGCAAGTTTGCGGTTACGTCTTGACCTGCCCTGCTCTATATCGTGGGATCGAACGACGGCCTTGGAGGCCGCGCTCATGAACCTTGCCCGTACTCGATCACTTTCGTAGTGCAGCGAGTAATTAGTCAAGCGGAGTAGAGATGTTTTCAAACTAAAAGGGTGCATAATCGAAGCATGATATAGCCGTGGCAACTTGGCTGCATTCAAGTAGGCGCCATCGCTCTTATATTATGCAGTTCGCGCTCTGTGGCAAAGTGCGTTTTACCAACCAGAGGCAACGCTCATCCCGGCTTGCGCGACCAGACGGCTCCGGCTTGCGCGCGCCTCTCGCACGAGACCACGGGGAGGAGAAAGGAAGACGACCGTATGAAGCGAGCATTAGAACGCCTCTGTCTTGCAAGGCAGTGACTCTGAGTTATGAGCACAGGTTCGCTCTCAATAAACGCCTTGTTCTATTCTATTAACCTGCATTCATCAAGTTCGCTACAATATCGTTTCAAGATTGCTTCTAATAGTGGCAGAAAGTTCGTTCAACACAATCCACTGGCAGGCGCGCGGGGCCTCGTCACGGAGGTCTAGTGGTCATGGCATTCGGGTGATGATCCGAAGGTCGCGGGATCAAATCTCGGCCGTGGCGGCTGCATTTCGATGAAGGCGAAATGTTGAGGCCCATGCACTGTGCGTTGACAGTGCACGTTAAAGAACTCCAGGTGGTCGAAATTTCCGGAGCCCTCCACTACGACGTCTCTCACAATCACAGCTGGTATTTGGACGTTAAACCGCATAAATCAATCAATCAGGCGCGCGGGCAGTTCTTACTGTGTGCGAACGCATATTTCGTATACGCATAAGGCGCCCCATGGTCTAAAGGAAACGCTTGGGAAAACATATCTGCACGTGTGATTTTTCGCTTGACAGAGGCTGCTTGGCTAGGGAACCTACGTGACTGCTTTTTAAAGGCAGTCATGTAGGCTCCCTATGCTTGGCTTTTGCTCAGCGACGCCCTTTTTAAGCGCAACTTTTTAAGCCTGACCTCCGTCGTTGTGGTCGACGCGCAAGAATTCACAAGCCGAAAGAAACTAAAAGCTGGCCTTTGCGATACGGCTTCCAACCACTGACCGCCGCATCTCGAGACGACCACGCCAACTGATTTAGCCATTGTGGGTTCATCATATGGGCTTAAAGCAGGGTTTTACATGCATGAACAGGTAAACGGCAGCGCGTGGCACGCGCCATTAACACGTGCGCGCTCAGCGAACTTAAAAGTTGTGAACATATCTAAGCCATACGAATTCCTTCGATTTTCTATCAAAGAAATAAAGGAAGATAGCAAGAAATCAAGCAAGAATGAAGACAGGGAAGAAAGAGGGAACGACTGACTGAAAGAAAGAAAAGTGAAAGAAAGAGCGAAATGAACGTAGCGAGACAAGGTGAGAAAGAAATGAACTAAAGAAATGGCAAGATGAAAAAGAAAGCAGGAAGAGAGCAAGCAAGCAAGGAAGAGAAATGAAGGAGAAAAATGAATTGAATCCATTTTCAATCCCGTACAACCTGAGTAAACAGCGGATCTGGAAAGCAAGAGTCATCACTTTGTCAAGGCAGAGTGCTTTTTTATGTTCTTTTACCACCTTGTTTCTTTCATCTTGATTACCTCTTTCTACTTCTCCTTGCTCTACTTGTTTCTTTTCTCTCTCATCTTTCTTTAACTCCCGTGTTGCACTCTCTCCTCCTTTCCTCCGTCCAACACTTAGGTCAATCCACGTGATCCTCACTTCCCTTTGCCATCCGCTGTCTGAACTATAATGTATATTACTATGAGCAATACGAAAGGGAACACAGGAACGCGCAGCAAACATTCTGAAACTCAGGTATCGGTGATACGTGGCGGCCGCCGTCGGAAACAAAGTGGAGAGGGGAACGCTGTCCTAACTGTTGGCACTACTGCTATGCATTTGCTTGTATGAAGTGGGTGATTTGGCAATGCTAGCATAAAGTGATAACACCGTTTGGTATTACGGCACTGGTAATTTTTGTGCACTGAAACGTTTAGAGAAGTAACGCTTCTTTTTACTAAAAAAGAGGCCATAAGTTTCGTTGAAAACAAATTTGTCACTTGCTGAATATTAAGAGGCATATGTGGAAGCAGACAAAGTAATGCAATAGAATCATCGCAGGTTATGCTCGCCATTTGTTCGTATGCGTAAAACTTCGTTTAGACATTTCTCTGATATCTTCCCGCGGTAAAGAGCCACTCGAGGCACCCTTAGGCTTTAAAATCACACTTTACGGTGGCGCGTCAGCCATTGCAGAGTGCTAGTGAACGTTTCTTAACTTGTTGCGTCACTGAGCTAGAAAGCAAGTCTCACGGGATACATTATACCAATGAATCTTCTTTAGTTTTTCTTCATTATAATCGTCTGTGGTGATTCGCTGGAGCGCCGCGGCGCCGCTCTTCAAAGGGACACTGAGAACTCGTCGTGTCGATTGAAATCAGCAGTTGGAAATACAGGGCGCGGTCTAAGAGCATCACCGAGCGCTTGTGTGAATAAGAAGAAAGGTGAAGAAGGAAAAAAAATAAAGCGAATCCGTGTAAGTCACTGCGACGATTACCGTCTTATCGGCTGTCAGACGATACCGTGTTATCGGTGAAATGGCGTAAGTTGCTGCTTTATCCAAAGGCCAGCATGGTGGGAGCACCAAAATTTATTCAAAAAGCGCTCTCCTTTCCCCTGTTGTTTTTCACAACGCCATCCATGTATCGCTCCAATTCTGTTTCGAGGCTGTTTGCCACGCGTTGCTGTGTCCCCTTCCATATTGCTCATAGTAGTACAAGGCTATGCGATGTTCAACCTTCTGCACTGCTCCTTCCCTTTGTCCTCACCCTCATAGTATGCGATTCTCCACATGGCTATGCTATGGGAGCTACTTGAAATATGCGACCCTCAAGTGGTTTTCTGCAGACGTCAAGGGCCTTACGATCAGCAGCCTTACGATGTAGAACAAGGAATATCGCTGGAGCGACTTTCCCTGTTGCACATCGTTTTTAACGACCGCTTCATCAAGTCAAGCCTCCATCTCCCCCTGGTGGTGCCCCGCCACGATGGTCTAGTACTATGGTACTCGGCTGCAGATCCGAAGGTCGCGGGATCGAATCCCGGCCGCGGCGGCTGCATTTCGATGGATGCGAAATGTTGAGGCCCGTGTGCTGTGCGATGTCAGTGCACGTTAAAGAACCCCAGGTGGTCGAAATTTCCGGAGACCTCCACTACGGCGTCTCTCATAATCAAAGCTGGTTTTGGGACGTTAAACCCCACAAATCTAATCAGATCATCAACCTCCTGGTGGTCTAATGGCTATGATATTCGGCTGCTGATCGTAGAGGTCAGGGGATCGAATCCCGGCAGCGGTGGCTGCATTTCGATGGAGGCGAAATATTGAAGCCCGTGTCCTGGCGCTGTCAGTGCACGTTAAAGGCGGTCAAAATTGCCGGAGCACTCCACTACGGCTTCTCTCATAATCACAGCGGCTTTTAGGACGTAGAACCCCACAAGTCAGTCAATCGATCCATCCTCTCCTGAGCTTCTCTTCTAGTTCGGATTCCGCGCTTAAAACACACGCACGCGCCAGGCTTCTCTCGCTCGAATACCCGAAAAGGTAAGGCTCCTTAAATATTAAGTAGCGTATAGCTGAAAATAGGAGCATCCATGCCGGCTTCCTTCATGAAAATATCTCTTTTCAATCCTGCGGTAATGCAGCTCCACTAACAAGAAACCTGAGGCACTGCAAAGCATGAAGTATACACCGGTAAATTGCCACTAATGGGCAATGATAGGCAGAAGACTGTATTTGTTTCAGTTATGTGCATATGTACATATATTATATACTCAGTGTTCGCGTAGCTAATGCAAAATAAGGTATTTTTCTTTTATTTGACCAAAGTTTGACTGATTCCTTTAACGTGACGCGGACCATGACCTAACGACGGCTCCATAATCACACGTGCTTTTGCCACATTAAAGCCGAAAATTTATTCTTATGACCTTTACCGGATAGTGTACAAATGAACATTAATAAAATGGCTATCTTGTTTTAGAAATTAGGTGCGTATGACATACTGCTCAAGAACTGTTTACTCGTTGCTCGGAGACTGAACTCTCAAAAAGCAGTCCTGATCGAAGCATGTAGGGTTTCCGTTAGTAAATGCATAAGAAATAAATTAACAATAAATGATATAAAACATTAAATCAACCAATAAATTTTCGCACATATGTATACTGTACTAACACTGCACTTTTAACTCGTATCTGTATGACGTAGCCCCTAAGACATGTTTGAGCCGCCAGACATACAGCAGGCGCATAGCTAGTGAATTTCTTATGATACAAAGAAATCCAAAATTCAACCATGAACACTATGGCGCCTAGAAGCAGACCTACAATGTGATATTGCTTTAAAAAACCATTTTATCGCATGTGGAAGCGCAAGCGGCATGTTTTTAATCTCTTGCACAAGTTATAACACGTGGCTCTGAGTTGCATTTCTTTAACTTTTCCACACAGCCCTTGCACGGAGTGTAAAATCACTTGGTAGTAATGCACCAAGTAGTTAGCCTGCTGGCCGTCTTGATCTACGTTACGCACACTTCTGCACGTATCATTTCCTGCTCCAGTCTTAAGAGTACGTAATTCGCTTTTTTATTATTATCCGGATCATGTGAGCATTTCTTTCGTTTTTGACGTTTCGTTATGAGATTGTGATGATCGTTCGCAGTCCCAAACGCCAATAAACCGCATTCAACGCGATTAATTTTTATTTACTGTCCACTGCTATAATTAAAAAGAGATGCACTTCTTCGAAAAACAGCTATTTATGTTGTGGACGTTTCGCCCAGGGATCGCTTTTTTTTTCAAGAATAAATGTTTGCGAATACGTTCGTTTAATATATAAGGCGCACCTTCAGCGAGAGAGCAAGGATATTAAAGGAGTACTGACACAATTTTGCGGAGGCGCAACAGGGACGTTTTTCGTTTTCTTGCCATGCATTCTTAACGCTCTCCACACACCGGAGCCAGGAAACGTACAAAATATTTTAGTTTGATTTTAAAGTTTTCGTTGCCCATCATCTGCAAGCTAGCCCCAGCGCAATGGACAATATGATGACATATGAACCCCGTCACCTAAATCTCTCCGAAATCGCCGTCAGAGTCCCTAGACGTCCATGAAATCATCGTTGTTTGCGTGCCCCACGTGCAGTTCAGCAAAATCGACAGAGTTGCATCGATGTCTTCACGAATTGCTGCCCCTAAGCGACTTAGACGTACGTCAGATTATGTTGACACGTCACTAGGAAACCGCCCCCTCAAAATCGAAACCGAAAGCGGGATTTCGAAGGAGCCGTATTAAAAATATTCATTGCGTTGCGAAGCACCACGATATCTTTTTTAGGGTTCTCAACGCCAGTCTTTTTATTTAAAGGGAAAATACGACAATGACAAAAAGTCGTGTCAGTACTTCTTTAAGAAGAGTAGCAACAAGAACAAAAAATTAAACATTAAAAACAAGAAAACGTAGAGAGAAAGAACGGGGTTGCAACCAGGCGTCAGCATGTGCACTCCCCATGAGGAGGCAGTTAGGGCGACATGGCGTTTCCCAGACTTTCATGGTGTTTCCCACAGACTCAAGAAGATCGGGTAACGAATGTGCGTGGACGTGGTTTTTTTCTGCTCCTAGAAAACCTTCTCAACTTTTTATTGGCACCAACCTCGTTGCCAAGGCGCGATCCCCCGGTGGCACAAACCATGAAAAAAAGAAATATCTGAATTTTGCAAAAAAAAAACAAAAATATCCACGCATATCCATGGAGTGAATGATGCTGAGTGGGCGAAGCTCCGGAAGTTCATTAGTAAAAACCGTAAAACCGTGAATGTTCCGTGAATCTGGCCCAGTACATCATCAAAGACGTGACAACCACTGTGTGTCGCCATCTGGCGCTCTCCTATCACACTAGAGCACGCAGCGAGAGCCTCCGCGCCATCTATTGATCAATTCACGTTCTAGCTAAGCGGCACCGCAGCGGTCGGGCGGACGGACGGACGGACGGACGGACGGACAGACAGACAGACGGACGCACTCCCATACCAAGCGTTCCCATACATCTGAATGAAGCGAGCATATGCTGGGATTGGAGCGCATTGTTTGTAGACATGCTCGTGCCATCTAGTGAGAGCATCAGAAACTACAGGTGGCTACATACATACTACTACAGAGGAGGGAACGGCCCACGCCTTAAGGAGCTTCGCCCCTAAAAATGTGTATGAGATATCCTTGCCGTTAGGTCTGTCCTACGTAGGGCAGACCCATATAGGCATCAATGTTCGTTTACGAGAACACAACAACAAAGTGATGAATGGGCGCGAAAGCTTTTTGGCTGTGCATAGCCCACAATGTGGCTGTTCTACAAATTTTGAAGAAGTATGTATAGTGGCTAGGCATCCCAAGAAAACCACACGACTCATCATAGAATCTGTCGCAGTCACTCAAGGCGATTCAGTTAGGAAGTCTTCAATAGCGCAATCGGAAAAGGAGCTGGCGCATTGAATCCACGCGTAAAAGAGCGCACTTGCGAAAACGATTGATGAGCTCACTGTTTATTATGCTGCTTTTTAATCTGAAGAATAATAATTTCGTCTTGTGTACATTAGGTTCCATTTTATTTGCTGCCGGCCATTTCGATAGTTCGACCAGACATATTTGCTTCACTCTCAACGGAGTGTAAACTGGACCTAGAAAGGAAAATATGTGGGTCGTCAGCATGCATGACCTACTGTGGGAGTACGAGGAATGTTGACAATGTCATTAATATGCAAGATAGATAGCAGTGGCCCCAAAATTGAGCCCGGCGGTACTCAGTTACGTATATCCACGCAGCTAGATGAAACACCCTTCACACTGTATTCTTGACGAAAAGTAGATTCCACACAAGCCTTACGGCGTGCCTCTCATTCCAAGTATGACAACTTCAGCAAGAAAAGCCCCGCCACGGTGTTCTAGTGGCTATGGTACTCGGCTGCTGATCCGAGGGTCGCGGGATCGAATCTCGGCCGCGGTGGCAGCATTTCGACGGAGGCTAAATGTTGAGGCCCGTGTGCTGTGCGATGTCAGTGCACGCTGAAGAACTCCAGGTCGTTGAAATTTCCGGAGACCTTCACTATGGCGTCTCTCATAATCGCATCTGGTTTCGGGAGCTTAAACCCCACAAATCAATCAATATTTTGTCTGGGGTCAGTCTGTTGGAAATTATTGTTACGGAGACATAAAGGAAGAAGAAAGAAGAAGATCGAGAGAAGCTGCCGGCGGCGTGCTGTTGCTGGTCAGCCATCTTGACCAGATTGATTAACATCTGTATAATATCTTGTAAATACATTCCTGTGTATACCTCCAACATTCCCGTAACAATATTTTGATATAGTAGTCCTCTTTCGCTTTTGTATGTCGGATGATAGCTTATTACGCATTTGTTTAAAAAGCTTTAGAATATCTAGTCTCTAAACTTGATGAAGTCAGCATAAAGCTTATTTTTAGTGACGATTCGTTACTCAATTTAGGCGTTACCTTGTGAATACCGAAAACGCCTAAAGTGGCATCCTCCATAAATAACCCCCGGGTTGGTCATTGAAAATTCCGTAAGATTTCGTTAATTTGCAACTTCATTGTAATTTTAGCAGAGACAAAGCGTTGCGCCCCAAGGTTGAGCGTTTTATTGCAGGAAGAAAAGATGTGTAAATGTTAGAGCGTTTCACGAACTCGTATGGTGTGACCAACATCTTGGTTTTATTAGGCTGCAGTGTTGGTGCAGAGCTGCTGTGTACTGGTGTTCTTCAATTACAGCCCTCCTTGTTGAGCAGTATGGCGATGGCTGCCACTGACACCGAATGCCCAAGTATGATCGTGGAATGCTGGTTTACCAAATATACAGCAAAAAAAAATCACAGCATATCCACGGGGTGAATGATGATGAGTGGTCGAAGCTCCGGAGGGGATCATCGGTAAACCGTGAATGTTCCGTGCAATTCGCCCAGTCGACCATCATGTAAAGACGTGAGAAACACTGTATTCGAACGCTGGGATCTCGCGTTTGAGGGGACGCTAGCACAAACGCGTTAGAAACGTGCAGTACACTCTAGTAAGGGGGAGAGGCCACAGCGTCTTACGCAGCCCCTTACACAGGCCGGAACGCGCACCGCGTCTGCCGATGCCATCACATGACTGCTGAGAGAGTATAAGGTGGAGAGGCCACAGCGTCTTACACCAGCTTCTTACACGGGCCGTAACGCGCTAGCACAAACGCGTGAGAAAAGGGCAGTCTTTCGTTAATGTTGGGTATTTAGCGTCATCGTGGTGCATGTGTCTATGTGCGCTTCCAATAAAGAAAGAAAAAAAGTGTCTATGTGCGCTGCGTGGCGTAGTGGCTAGCGCCGCGCGTTCAGAAGTGAGGGGTCCTTGGTTCGATTCCCCGCTTCGGACACAACTTTCGGAATTTTTTTTTCATAAAAGTAGACTGACAGGTAAAGTAGACTGACAGGTACGGCGACGATCCAGGAGACTGAGAGAGGCACTCGTTCCCCGCGCAGAAGCCAATCGGAGAGCAGCTGCACCGCCAACGCCATCTAGCTTACCTTCACCCAACCGCCATATTGTACGCATGTCTATGGGACAGCGCCTTCTCGGAAACTAGACGAGAAATCAGGATGACGACAGAGAATGCGTACAGCGCCATCTAGTGTATCGTCACCCAACTGCAGTTTGCATGCATCTCTATGGGACAGCGCCGTCTATTGTGTGCTAAGGGAGACGCTACTGGCTAAGCAGGACCGACAACCGAGAACAGCCCAGGTACAGTGCCTAGAATAGCCCAGGTGATGCCATGAGGAGCTTCGCCCCTAAAAAAAAGTCACAGTTTCGCCGCAAGGGCGAAGCAGTGAATGCGATAGCAAGAAACTGTAATGCACGAAGTGAGGCTCGCAGCTTCAGGAGCAATATTAATTGTAGCAAACATGCACTTGCTAAGTGAGCGTCTCCCGTGGGTAGCGCGTGCTGGTACGATGGGCTTTATACGTTGTGTGTCACAAAGCTAGGCACACAAAGCTAGGGGAGGCCGCTAAATGAACAAACAGAAGATGAGCGCGAGCTATCAAGTGAAGCACGCACGAAACGAACGCACAGATATACGCCAAATGAGCGCGAATAAGCTGTCTTAGTGGAAACTCTCAGTTTGAACAGCGCTCTTGTTGCAAAGGCGGCTGCCCGTTGCTCTCCTCGCGCCGTCTCGCTGGTATTGAAGAAGCGCTATAAGCGCATGCCGTCTCTGAGTCCTGCCAGCGGTAAAGGGTGTGTGCATAGAGTTTCTTACTTACACACTAGAGAGAAATCTGGCGCTAGTGTCTACGGCGACTCGTTCAGCGGCGCTTCAACCCTCATAGGAATTATGGGAAGTACAGGCTTCGGATCTGCTTCGGATGGATTTCGTTCTTGAGACTCGCGACGATCCTTTTCTGAGCTTTAAACAAAATAAAAAGAAATATTTGCAGTTAATACTTGCTTTTGTCTCTAGTATGTAACAACTGATAAGCGTTGTTTGCATAATTGTGAAGTTGAAGGAAAGCAAAGACAAATTTTGCCACAGGGTATGCATCATTCGACAATTTTGCTCTAGATGTGGCGCCACGAAGTAATTATTTATGTTTTTTTGCATCAGTGTAAACAAATATGTGCGTTTCCCTCTGAAAAATACGCAGCATGCATTGATTGAAATAAAAACAATGTCATATTTGGTGAGAAGTGTTGAGCTTTCAAGAGAAACACTAAACGTACCGTCTGCTTCGCCGTCTGCTCCATCCGAGCTCGAGAACCGCGAGCGTCTCTCGCAGACGCTATCGAGAACTGCACGCGTTTGGTCTTTTATCAAGGTTTCTGAAGACAACCGATACAGGTGACTGTTTCAACGGCTCAAGGCGGCAGCTGGATACCTGTGGCCTCCTGACAGGTCTTTTTTTTTTCGTTACTGATTACTTACTGACAAGCGCGCGCGCCGCTTGTCGTGCTTTGCGCGTATCCACTATGCTAGAGCAGGCTGCAGCTTAGATACAGCAGCCCTTCATATCACAAGTAAGTGTGTGTTTACAATTAAAACGAATTCTTTTCACCGGTCGGTGGATCGAATTTGCCGACACAAGCGTCTCATATGCTCTGCCCGCCCTTTTCGAAACACCGCCGCAACACGGCAAGAAAGTACACTGAACGCGGCTTGAACGCCCACGCTAGAAAGCTCGCTTTTCCCGCAGGCTTTCGATCGAGAGTGCACCAGAACACTAACTGAGAAAATACCGAGTGGCGAGCATAATAAAACAGGCTGGCGGAATCGCGTCATGTGGCAGTGCGACGCTGGTTTTTCGCCTTTGTGTGTTGCACTAGCTTTGGCTGTAGTCGAGGCTGTTTATCTTTGTAGCTTTTGTTTCTCCCGAGTGCGTTGCACGCCTCGGACAACATCGCCGCAGGGTACGCGGGAAACGAAACCAAAACTGCAGAAGTAAATGGCTTGTGCCCAGTTCGCAAGCCAACGCGAACCAATCCGAAGCCTGTACTTCCCATAATTCCCATGATGGTTGAACGATCGCAGCGCCAGATTACCCTCTAGTTTATAGTAAGAAAATCTATGGGTGTGTGTATATAAGGCTCACCGTTAGCTCCTTGAAGCGTCTGCTCCTTGTGGCGTGGGGGATTCTGCTTTCGGCCACCGTAGTGTACGGACGCAGGATGCAGGGCTCCGTCGGAGCGGCTACAGCGGCCCTCTCTGGCCGCGGAAACAGGACCACCGAAGGGTACCAAGTTATTTTGCCCCAACTGCCCACAGGACGAGTCTCAATGCATACTGTTTTTCTGCATGGGGATGCGCGAGCAAGACCCTACAGAGTTGAAGACTTCAGAGACGCCATAGGCCCTACAGGACTGCTGACCGACGTCGTGGCACTTGGAGCTTACCAGATAAACCACGTCTGGGCGGCTACGCTGAGTGGAGAAGAAGCAACGAAGAGAATGTTGTCCTTCAAGGAACTGCAAGTGAAGGGATACCGCTGTCTCATTGTCGATCCCCAAGACCGGCAGATAAAACTGCGGCTACATTGGCTGCTCCACAGCGTCGCCGATGAAGATGTGCGAACGGCGTTCGCTGCTTTCGGCAATGTTGTGGAAGTCAACCCGGAACGCTGGCGTGTAGACGGTGTCAGCGACAAGGGGTCGACGACCAGCGCGGTTCTCCTAAAGTTGAAGAGTTGAGGGTATCCTGCACCAAATTCGTGTGGCGGGAGAGCTTGCCCTAGTGGTCGCCAGGTAGGCCTATGCAATGCCTGCGGTGTAAAGGAACCGGTCATGTGCGGCGGGACTGCAAAGTGCCACGGTGTTCCATTTGCCGTCGATTTGGCCATCGAGACGCCCAATGCGTCCGCTCTTACGCTGCTGTTACAGGCGCTGCAGTGAGCGATGAGCTCGGTGAGCAGACCATGGACGCCTCCGAATCCGAAGACGCGGCCAAGGGTGCAGGAGACGCTGCGAATGCAGTGGTGGAAGGCAAAATTTCTACGCCTGATGACCAATCTGTGTCGAAAGCTACGGAGCATGCAACTCCAACAGCTGGAATCAACGAGGACAGTGCTGCTGCCGAGGACGAGCACAGTCAACCAGGTGACTACAGAAGTGGTGACTACAGAACGAGGTGACTACAGAACGAGGTGACTACAGAACGAGGTGACTACAGAAGTGGTGGTACGACACGAGTTGCCCGGGCAAGGAGCAGCATGAGTGCCTAACACTGGCTCGGCGGTCAAGAGACCGTTAGAGAAGTCTGCTTAGGGCGCAGCCGATGGAAGCAAAGTAGATGGACCACCAGCAAAGTCGACAGCGGCGCGGTGCCTGAGTGCCAGGACGAGACCCAGTACATCTCGGAATAGAACAGCTGGAACGCCAATGGAACAGGAGCAACATGAGGCCGGATCACCGGATGGCACCGGAGGCGTCTAGCGCTAAGCTAGGCGTACACGGTAAGCACCATGCTCCGGGCCTGCCTCCTTTTTTTTCAATAGCATAACAATGGCTAGCAATTCGTCACTTGCTTTCGCTACATTAAATGTTAGAGGTTTGGCCTGGAGGAAAAAAATGCCCGTCAATCCACCCTGTGAAGGTGGTTGGAAAGCGAAGCTTTTTACGCCACCCTCACGGTGACTGCGGCGCACTTGATATTTCACACACTACAACTTAACTACGAATCCTCATGGTTCTACTATGCACAAGTGAAATCTCCCACCGGTACTTCATTGCAAGTCAAGATCCAGTGCCTATATATATATATATATATATATATATATTTATATATATATATATATATATATATATAAAAGGACCGTCACGTTCGCTCACGTGCGGTGCGGTGAATGATGAATGTGGTACACAGTCGGTAGGCAAACACACATATATTCAGTGGACACTCTCAAAATGGCCACATACAAACAAACAACCAACAAACAATAAAGCTCGCGAGCTACAGTCCTAAGCGAACCATGTAAGTCCTAAGCATGCACGGTTCTCTAAAAAAGCCAAGTCGTTCTTAGAGAGCAAAGTCATGTGCATGTGCACAGCTCACGTCTGTGTCGACGCCGGTAGCGGGAGTCGTCGATGGGGCGACTTGAGGGACGCGGCGGGCAGGCGAGGTTGTGGAGCTCGAACGCTGGTGGCGGCTCTGGCTCTCGAACGCAGCACGGAGTGGCGTCGGCCCAGCGCAGGTAACGGCCGAAACCCGAGACCAGTAGGTAGCGGCTACACTGGTCACCCGGCGAGGTCAGGCAGCAGTCGCCGGCGAACGACGTTCGCAGGGCCGGTCAGGAGGCTGCCCAGCGCTTCAGCCCGGGTAGCCCTCTTCAGACCTCGGCTCTTCGAACGCCGTCTTCTTTTGCCTTAGTGGCGGCCGTCCTCCTCCTCGTGCCTTCCTCCTACTGCTGCTGCTTCTTTTCTCTCCTATGCCACTACTGCCACGTGCACTCTTTTCGCTTCTCCCACAACGCACCGCTCGCGTAGCTGCTTTCGTCGTTGTCGTCTTTTCACCATATATATATTATCGCGATGCAGGAACAGCACAAATCAGCAGCAGGAATCACGAACACAGAGCTGGTCACTTTTAATCGAAAAGAACACTGAGCGATCACACAGGGATCTCGTCGTCTTCTTCTAAGTTCCCATGATCTTCTTCTTCTTTTGGGTGCGGAGACTGGATGTGGCATTTGCCTCCCTCCATGGAGACAGCATCGTCCCGATGCTCGACTGCAATACGCCGCAGTAGAAATGTAGTGTGGCACACATTATTCAGAGCAGTAGGGCTTCATACGCACAATGTGTACAACATCCGATTTAGGAGGACGCGTTCTTGAGGAGCTATGGGGTATGACTTCATAGTTCACATCGCTGATGCGTCGCACAACCTCATACGGACCGAAGTACCTCTTCATTAGTTTTTCGGAAAGTCCACGTCGACGAACAGGGGTCCAAACCCACACTTTCTCGCCGGGTTGATAGGTCACAAATCGGTGCCGCAGGTTATAACGTTTTGCGTCAGAGTTTTGTTGCCTGGTGATACGGACGCGCGCGAGCTGGCGCGCTTCCTCTGCACGCTGAGTGAAAACATCGGCGTCCGTATCCATGTCGTCGCAGTCATGCAGTAACATTGCGTCAAGCATAGTCGTCACCTCTCGGCCATAAAGAAGGCTGAATGGCGTCCGTCGCGTCGTTTCTTGCTGTGCCGTGTTATAGGCGAATGTAACGTACGGTAGAATGTCGTCCCAATTTTTGTGGTCGACGTCAACGTACATACTGAGCATATCAGCCATAGTCTTGTTCAGGCGTTCCGTGAGACCGTTAGTCTGCGGGTGGTAGGCCGTCGTCTTTCTGTGAGCTGTGCCGCTGAGATCAAGTACGGTCTTGAGCAGTGTAGACGTGAAGGCAGTACCTCGGTCTGTTATTACTACTGTAGGAGCTCCGTGCCTCAGAACGACGTTTTCAATGAAAAACCGTGCTGCTTCTACTGCCGTGCCGCTTGGTAAAGCTTTCGTCTCTGCGTAGCGTGTTAGATAGTCTGTAGCTACTATGACCCACTTGTTTCCTGAAGACGAATTTGGAAACGGTCCCAGAAGGTCCATCCCTATTTGGGCAAAAGGCACCGGGGGCACTTGAACTGGTTGCAATAACCCAGCTGGTTTTAAGGGTGGCGACTTCCGTCGTTGACAGTCGAGGCACGTGCGCACGTAATGTTTCACAATCGCCGTAAGCCTTGGCCAATAGTATTTCTGCTTGATTCTGGCCACTGTGCGTGTGTATCCGAGGTGACCAGACGTCGGCTCATCGTGGCAGGCTCCCAGTACTTCGTCACGCATACACGTCGGGACGACGAGCAGATAGGTGCTTCCGTTAGATGAAAAGTTCTTTTTGTAGAGCACGTCGTTGCGCAAGCAGAAGGATGGTAGGTTTCTTGCCAATGGCCGAGGCACGCTAGTGGTCCGTCCTTCCAGAAAATTAATGAGTGGAAGCAACTCGGTGTCTTCACGTTGCTGACGCGAAATGGTAATCGTGTCGACAACCCCTACGAAAGCCATGTCGTCATCATCTGTGTCTTGGTGCTCTATCGGTGACCTTGAGAGGCAGTCAGCGTCGGAGTGCTGTCGTCCGGATTTATAGACCACCGTCATGTCAAATTCTTGAAGCGGTAAACTCCACCGTGCTAGCCGACCACATGGATCCTTCAAGTTGGTCAGCCAGCAAAGGGAGTGATGGTCACTTACTACTTGAAAGGAACGGCCATATAGGTACGGCCGAAACTTCATAACCGCCCAGACGACAGCAAGACATTCCTTTTCGGTCGTAGAGTAGTTAGATTCAGCACGCGAGAGCGTTCTACTTGCGTACGCAATTACTCGTTCCGCCGAGTCTTGCCACTGGACGAGTACAGCCCCAAGGCCTACGTTGCTGGCATCCGTGTGAATCATGGTAGGAGCGTCTTCGTCAAAGTGGGCTAGCACAGGAGGTGTCTGTAGACGCTGTCGGAGATGACCAAATGCCGCTTGTTCTTCTTCGCCCCATACAAATGCGACGTCGTCCTTTGTCAGGCGTGTTAACGGCGCAGCGAGGTGCGAAAAGTTGGCTATAAATCGTCGGTAGTATGCGCAGAGGCCTAGAAAACGCCTAACTGCTTTCTTATCCGTTGGCACTGGGAATTTTGCAACGGCCGCAATCTTGTCGGGGTCAGGAAGAACACCTTTGTGGCTCACAACATGGCCTAGGAATTGAAGTTCCTCGAAACCAAAATGACATTTCTCCGCTTTCAGTGTTAGGCCGGCGGACCGAATTGCTTGAAACATCGACAGAAGCCTTCTTAGGTGCTCCTCAAACGTTTCTGAAAAGACGATGACGTCGTCTAGATACACTAAACACGTCTGCCACTTTAGGCCAGACAGAACTGTGTCCATCAGCCTTTGAAACGTTGCCGGAGCAGAGCACAATCCAAAGGGCAAGACCTTGAATTCATAAAGTCCGTCAGGCGTCACGAAAGCGGTCTTCTCTCTGTCTCGTTCGTCGACCTCAATTTGCCAATAACCGCTTTTTAAATCCATCGATGAGAAGTAGCGTGCATGCCTCAGCCGGTCCAGGGAGTCATCGATACGGGGTAATGGGTACACGTCTTTCTTTGTGACCCGGTTCAGTTTGCGGTAGTCGACACAGAAGCGTAGGCTACCGTCCTTCTTTTGAACTAGTACTACCGGCGATGCCCAAGGACTTTTTGACGGCTGGATGACGTCATCGTCAAGCATCTGCTTCACTTGTTGTTGGATAGCCTCGCGTTCTTTAGGTGAGACAGGATAAGGGTTCTGCCGGATGGGTCGTGCCGTCTCCTCCGTTATAATACGGTGCTTTGTGAGTGGCGTTTGATTGACTCTTGAAACTGACGAGAAACAGTCTTGAAACTGGTTCAAAAGGTCAAGGAGACGCTGCCTCTCCAACGGCGGTAAACTTGCGTTCACATCAAGAACAGGTGGTGTTATAGAAGTGTCCTGCTCGCCCTGCTGTACTGCAAAGCATTCGCGGTACTCTGCAATTCCGTCGAGGTAAGCAACTGTAGTGCCTTCGGTAATGTGGCGCCGTTCCTTGCAAAAGTTCGTCAGAAGAATATCGGCTTGCCCATGCACCACACTGATGAGACTTCTGGCTACAGCCACACCTCGAGTGAGCAGAAGTGCAGGGACTTGCTCAGCGACGCCGTCTCCATTATGCTGCGTGGTGCACCTGACGGGGACGAGGCGACAAGACAACGGCGGCACGGTCACGTCCTCAAGGAGGCACAAGGGCTTTCGCTGTAGTTGTGCAGTTTCATCCTTCGAAAATGTCAGCAGACCTTGTGGTATATTAATGATTGCACCGTATTCGCGCAGGAAATCCATACCCAAGATGACCTGTTTGCAACACTCGGGAAGAATAACAAAAGTTGCGACGTATGACGATTCTTCTATGCCGATCCTTGCTGTGCACTTTCCAATGGGTGTCAGTAGCCGGCCACCAGCTCCCCTAATCTGCGGCCCCGTCCACTCTGTTCTAACTTTCCTTAGTTTATGCGCCAAACTCTCACTCATAATTGAGAAGTCCGCACCAGTGTCTACAAGAGCCGTCACTTCGTAACCGTCGATTGTAACTCGTATTTCGGCGCTTACAATTTCGGCGCTCGTCAAATCGTCGGACTTTGTCGGCTCTTCCTTCATTCGCAATGGGGGATTTTCAGCTTTTCGACGAGTGGCAACCTCCCCCCCAAAGGTCGCTGCTTTTAGTTTCCCCGGCGGGGGCTGGGAGATCGCCCTCTGGCCACGTCAGCGGCACTTCGTCGAGTTAGCGGAGAAGAGGAACGTCCGGGAGAGGGGGAGCGCGGCCAGAAAACAGGGGAATCGTTGCGCCAGCTTGACGCATTCGCGTCGACGTTGGGTCGGCTGTTCGAGCGACGAGGAGCAGCGGATGGAAATGCTTGCCCTGCGACTCGATAAGGGCAATGGCGACAAACGTGGCCTGCTTCTCCACAATGGAAGCACAGGGGCCTGTAGTCGGGAGTGCGCCAAATGTCAGTTTTTCGGAGCGGTGGTCGCGTTGGAGCTCCCCTGTAGTACCAAGGTACTGCCGGCGGTTGCTGCTGGTAATACTGCGGTGTCGGCGCAATAGGCGGCGGTTGCTGCTGGTAATACTGCGGTGTCGGCGCAATAGGCGGCGGTTGCTGCTGGTAATACTGCGGTGTCGGCGCAATAGGCGGCGGTTGCTGCTGGTAATACTGCGGTGTCGGCGCAATAGGCGGCGGTTGCTGCTGGTAATACTGCGGTGTCGGCGCAATAGGCGGCGGTTGCTGCTGGTAATACTGCGGTGTCGGCGCAATAGGCGGCGGTTGCTGCTGGTAATACTGCGGTGTCGGCGCAATAGGCGGCGGTTGCTGCTGGTAATACTGCGGTGTCGGCGCAATAGGCGGCGGTTGCTGCTGGTAATACTGCGGTGTCGGCGCAATAGGCGGCGGTTGCTGCTGGTAATACTGCGGTGTCGGCGCAATAGGCGGCGGTTGCTGCTGGTAATACTGCGGTGTCGGCGCAATAGGCGGCGGTTGCTGCTGGTAGTACTGCAGTGTCGGCGCAATAGGCGGCGGTCGACAGACGATTTCTGCGTAGCTGGTATTACGCATTTCGATGGGTTGTTCGGGAGGTGAAAGCGCTTGCCTTACCTCCTGGCGCACAACTTCGGAGACGGACGCTACCGTGCGTTCACTCGGCGTAGCGAGGAGCTTCTTCACCTCTTCACGGACTATGTCTCGTATGAGCTGGCGCAAACCCTCGTCAGTTGCTGGAACCGCCGGCACGGCTGCGGCGCTGGTCGATACACTGCTGTTCACACGGTCATACTGACGGTACCGTAGCTGTAGTGCACGTTCGATGACCGTCGACTCCTTCAAAAATTCGTCGACATTTGTTGGCGGGTTTCGCACAAGACCGGCAAACAGCTGTTCCTTCACACCGCGCATGAGGTGGCTGAGCTTCTTCCCCTCGGACATATCCGGGTCTGCTCGACGAAATAGACGGGTCATGTCCTCAACAAACATGGCCACTGTTTCGTTGGGCTTCTGAACGCGGGATTCCAGTAGTCGCTGAGCTTGCTCTCGCCTTTCGCTGCTTCCGAACGTGTCGAGAAACTTCCGGGTGAATTCTTCCCAAGATGACCAGTTTCCTTCACGGTTTGTGAACCACGTTCGGGCGCCGTCCAGAAGAGAGAAGTACACGTGAGCCAACTTTTGACCGGCGTTGGTGCTCCAGCCATTCACACTGGCCACGCGCTCGAACTCCTCGAGCCAGTCCTCGGCGTCTTCATAGGCGTTGCCGTGAAAGGGCGGAGGCGATCGAGGATTCGAAACAGTCACCTGTGTCGGGCCTGGGTTTGCCATGGCTTGAGTACCCCTCTCGGACACAGTTGCAACCTCTGCTAGCGGACCGCACTCTGGACTCAGGCCTAATAGGCGGCGGCTGGCGCGGTGAACTGGCGTTTCAACACGCGTAACTCGCTCTGGACTGGATACGGCGCTGCGAAGAGGCGTTCCGAACATTTACCCAGCACCTCCACCAGTGTCGCGATGCAGGAACAGCACAAATCAGCAGCAGGAATCACGAACACAGAGCTGGTCACTTTTAATCGAAAAGATTGGTTGGTTGGTTGGTTGGTCCTTGGGTATCTTGGCGCAACCCACTCTGGGGGATCGGCCATGAACCGGAAAAGAAATTTGTGTGGGAGAGAACTCCTAATAAAATACAAAAAAAATTGTAGTACGAATATGATAATCAAATTTAGGTTAAAGGAATAGTTTTCTGCGAAGTCAACACTGAGCGATCACACAGGGATCTCGTCGTCTTCTTCTAAGTTCCCATGATCTTCTTCTTCTTTTGGGTGCGGAGACTGGATGTGGCAATATATATATATATATATATATATATATATATATATATGGGTTGCCGGTAAACGCTTCTACAACGCGAGCAGTCGGTATTTCTCAATTAAGAAACTCGCTAGGAGACGCTGCCTGCGCCAACGTTGTCTGTCGCGGGTGAAGGCGCGTTCTCCTTCTTTGCGAGGTAGGTAAGCAACCTTATTGATTCCCGAGAGAATCATGCGAGGGGGGGGGGGGGGCGGGAACGGGAAAAGGGGAGCAGGACGGCGATGAGCCCTCTGGCCACTCTAGATGACCGGGCAACTCTTCTGGCCCAGCCCACTGCCCGAAGCTTTAGCTCCGGTTGCGAGCTGTGCAGAGCAGCCTCCCATCGCTCCTCATGTTGTGACCCTTGCCATGGTGGCTTGGGCTTGTTAGGGCAATTTAGAAAAATGTGATCGAAGTCAGCTCTGGTGCTAGGACACAATTTGCAGTGCGGAGAGGTTTCACCATGCGTGATAACGGAAAGGAGGAAAGGGGTCGTGACTGTGGCAGTTTGAAGTTTGCGCCACAGAATCTGGTCACTCCTGGAAAGAGATTTATGCGGTGGGGGGTACGTTAGGCGAGAGTTCCTGTAAAACATGGTGAGATCGTGGTAGCCGAAGAGTCGATCCCTTGCACTGCGGGACAAAGGCATGGCGCTGTCAGCCCGGTTGACGAGTGCTCGGGCCTGGGTGTGAGCAGCCGTGTTGCCTGGGTGTCCGCTGTGTGCAGGGACCCAAATGAGGGTGATTAGGCGATCAGGTGGGGGAGAAGAAGCGAGGATTTTAGCAGCCGGAGAGTGAATTCTACGATTCATATAATTACTAATTGCGGTTTTAGAATCTGAAAAAATATACTCTGCAGAGGAGCCTGCAATTGCTAATGCAATTGCAGCCTCTTCCGCTTCCAGGGATTCTGTCAAATTTGGTATCGATGCGTTTACAATCGGGTTTTGGAATCCGTCTACTACGGTCAATGCGAAAGCTGGTCTGTCTGAATATTCGGCTGCGTCTACATAAACTGCCGGAGTGTGGGGAGGGTAACTTTTGTGGAGAGCCTTAGCTCTAGCTTCCCGTCTTCCCTGATTATGCTCCGGGTGGGTGCTGGTAGCGTTCCTCTAAGAAAGAGCTTTTCCATAGCCAACGCGCGCCTTTCGCTCTCTCTCTGTCTCTCTCTCTCACACACACAAGACAGGAGAGTCACGCGCCGGGTGGCACGCGCCGGGAGAGAGAGAGAGAGAGGCACGCGCCGGGAAGCACGCGCCGAGGTCGAGCGCGTGCCTGAATGCCTGAATTCAAGTAAGCTATACTGCTATACCTGCAATTGTTAGCGGTTCGTCGCGATCGTTTTTAGGGGCGAAGCTCCTTAGCGTGTATCCACACGACGGACGGCTTCGCGGATATCTCTTCCGCGGACGATCGTTCCGCCGCCCATCCGGCTGCGAAGCACATTCAGACGGCGGACGAAGCGAGTACACGGACGCGCCGGAGAAAAATAAACATGGCGGCACTGTCTGAAGCGAGAACTGCCCGCTTCGAATCTTTAAGCCCTTCGTCGCGCATTGCGCGGGGTGTTAGTCCCAAACCGACGCTTGTATTTGCTTTAGGTTTGTGTCCGAAAGCTTCGCCGGCAAAGTATTCATGACGATTTGGCACCGTTTCCGAGAACCGTACTAGTTTTGTCAAAGCTGTAGGCTTAGCGAGTGCCTTTATTGGCAGAACATGAGCTCGGTGATCTACGGTAGCCCGAGTGCAACCAAATCCCAGAGGCCATAATAGTGTACGAATGTTTGCTTGTTTCGTTCCTCCATAGATGGCGCGAACAGTATGAGAGTCGATAACATATTCATTGTTAGTAAAGGTATCGGAGGATTTTATGTTTTCGTCTTTGTGGCAGAGTTGGTTTTAAGTTGAAACCAAACGAGAAACGGAACGCAGCGCTTGTTGCCAGACCTACAATGGCACTCTCGGCTAAATCTGCTGTGTTGGTCCGCGCGAATCCCAATGCGAAAAAGAACTTGGCATTTTCCGTCCGCGAGGTCCGCGGACGCGGCATGGACGGCACAAAACCGTGACGCGGGGTCACGTGATGCGCCGTCCGCCGCGGAAAAGACGGATTTAGTCCGTCGTGTGGATACACCCTCGCATTCACACTACAGAGGAGACGGCGGGGACGGATTGGCCCTACTCAAGTAGCGTCGCCTTCGTATTGCGCGCTCTTCACAGCAAAAGCGACATGGATTGGAAAGAACGGTGGTTGCCAGCCGAAAGCGTTTCGCCGCCAGGAGTTTTGTTTCTTTCGCCAAAAATCCCAAGTGATCCCAACTGCGATTTGGGTCTCCGCCGTTTCACGAATCGCTCCCCGCGGACCGAAGGAGGAGCGCAGGAACGCGTGACGTATAGTGACGTAGCACGCGATCCCCGGGATCGAATCGCGATTTGGTCTGTCGTGTGAATCCAGCATAAGGCGTGGGTCGTGCGTCCCCGATGTATGTAGTAGTAGTAGTAGTAGTAGGTAGCCACCGGCGCGTGCCTGCCGGGAGGCACGCACGCGCCGAGGGCGAGCGCGTGGCTCCCGGCACGCGCTCGCCCGCGAGAGACAAGGTTGGCGCAGGCAGCGTCTCCAAGCGAGTTTCTTGATTGAGAAATACCGACTGCTCGCGTTGGAGAAGCGTTGGAGAACCGCGAGCAGGAATTATCGGTTACCTTGCATTATCGGTTACCTTGCCAACGGAGCAGGAATTATCGGTTACCTTGCATTTCACGGACCACAAAGCAGTCATAAACAAGGGACCACGGAAACCAGCAATAAAAGCTTGATGACATTTACTCAAGTGTTTCACTTTTAATTGTGGGGCGAATTGCACGGAAGAGTTTCACGGTTTACCGATGATTCCTTCCGGAGCTTCGCCCCACTCATCATCATTCACCCCGCGAATATGCTGTGATTTTTTTTATTACAACGACGGGCACGACAGAAGCCTTGGCTGGTAGAGGTACAAAGCTTCGCTTTAAAAGCAGGCTCAAGTCTACCGCTTGTTAATTGATCGTGATATCGACGTGCTAGCCGTCCAAGAGACAAAGGTTGAAAGGGAGGAGGAGACCCGCAACATGATGCTACGTTTTACATCGAAGTATTTTGCGGTTGTAAGCCACGCAAAGGGCTCATCTGCCGGTTGCGTGCATTTCGTTAAGAAGGTTCCGGGGATGATCGTCCAGAACCACTTTTCTTGTGATTCAGGCAGATTGGTTTTGTGCGATTTCACTAGAAGCGATATTGAATGGCGCGCCATAGGCATCTATGCTCCAAACGCGGATGCAGAACGTGAAAGGTTCTTTGGAATGATTAAGCAAGATCTATGTGTGCAAAAGCAGATTGTTTTGTTGGTGATTTTAACTGTGTTTTCAGTGCAAAGGATAGTTCATCTGAAACGGCCAGTACCAGACGGAAGCGTTGTAATGCTGAAGCAGTTGCTTGGTGAATTCGAATTGGAAGACGTAGCCGAATGCATCGAGGCCGGACGTGAAGTTCGATTTACGCATTTTCAAAGAACTAGTCACGCGCGTCTTGACAGAATTTACATGACAGCGGATGCGTTGTGAAAAAAAAATTGGCAGATCCCATGTGCAGTGGGAATCAAGGAAATGCGAAGTACGCAAAAGGAACGTCAACTGAATTTCCATTGTTGTCTCGCTATACCGCGTTTGGTACATATGAAGTTAACGAAACGGCCGCAAGAGCACCATGTCTGTGGCATGTAAATCATGCCGGTCATGACACGCGTGTCATGATTCTAGCGTTATGACCTGTCATTTACGTTCGTCATGCTGTCGTGTTTTTCCATATCAATTTTGGTATACATCCATTCACAAAACGCCTGGCATGTAAATCATGCCGCCCATGACATTCATGTTATGCTTTTCATGTTATGACCTGTCATTTATGTTCGTCATGCACTCACATCGTTGCATACCAATTTTCCTACACATCCCACTAACGAAACGCCCAGGACAGCACCAATACCGTGGCATGTAAATCATGTCGCTCATGACATGCATGTCATGATTTTCATGTTATGACCTGTCATTTACGTTCGTGATGCAGTCATCTTGTGGCATGCCAATTTTCGTATATATCCCATTAACGAAACGCGTGGCATGTAAATCTGGTCTCCCACGACATGCCTACCATGATTTTTATGTTGTGACCTGTCAGTCATGTTCGCCTGCAGTCATGTCGTGCCATACCAATTTTCGTATACATCCCATTAACGAAACGGCCAGGAGAGCACCAAGACCGTCTAATGTAAGTCATGTCACTCATGACATGCATGTCATGATTTTCGTGTTATGCCTCTCATTTATGTTTGTGATGCAGTCATGTCATGGCATGTCAATTTGCGTATACGTCCCATTAATAAAAGCGTGACATGTAAATCATGTCATTCATGACATGCATGTCATGAATTTCATGTTATGACCTGTAATTGGTGTTCGTCATGTAGTCATGTTGTGCCATACCAATTTTCGCATACATCCCATTAGCGAAACGGCCAGGAGAGCACCAAGGCCGTGGCATGCAAATCATGCCGCTCATGACACGCATGTCATGATTTTCATGTTATGACCTGCCATTTATGTTCGTCAGACAGTCGTGCTGTGCCATAGCAACATTGGTACACATCCCTTTAAGGAAACGAGTGGCATGTAGATCATGCCGCTGACATGCATGTCACGATTTTCATGTAATGACCTGTCATTTATGATCGTCATGCAGTCATGTTGCAAAACCAATTTTCGTATAGGCTCCGTGCAGTCGAGTTTTCCATGTGCGACATCGGCGCCAGAATGCACTGCTTGGCGGAGAGAAGCAAAATTGGGCAGACTGTGACAGGAAAATACGCGAACGCGATGCGCGTCCCCAACTCTATAGCAGCAGCGACCGCCCGTCCCACCTTGTTTCGTTTTATTTCCTTTGAGACGCGCGCTCCAAACCTGCGGCAAACTGTTCCAAAGGGCGACGCTGCGAACCACAGCGTCGCCGAACCACACGGTTCGCAGCACGCCCGGAAAGCAGCGAAGAAACGCGCGCGTCGCTGTCGCCTCGGTTTCCACCGTGCGCGCGAATTAGAGTTACTGTATATTTATGCTGTATATTTATGCTAGAATAAAGAGTTGCGCATCTGTTTTCCAAACGCCGCCAGCTGCGAAGCAACCGAGCATTGCAGAGAAGGTGACGTTCAGGCCAACTTTTGTGCTTCTCGGCGCCGCCGCAGCAGCGAACTCAAGCGACAAAGCGAATCTAGCGGAACTTTGCCTGCGTTGGAGCGCGTTCCGAGAGTTGATTTCAAGACGCTCATGTTGCGGGACAACTCGTGAAGTGCTGGGAAAGTGTTATTTTTCAGTTACGTTTCCTCAGTGGCTATAGAGCTTAGCCCTGCAGCATTTCTGTCGGAACGCAAAATGACCGGTGGTATATTTATGTATTTATGTGCCACGTGTTAAAAAGAGCAACGCCTAAAATCTGTCTTGTCACTAAGCTGTCACTGCGTTTTATTTGCTATTAGGCTTCAAAGCGGTCTACGAGCGTTGGAAAACTGCCCATGCCCGGTCGGGGATCCCGCCTGCAAAAACTGAGCGTGGCTTCGCCGCATAGCTTTGGTTGCTTGCTGCCCAAGATGGCCGACTTACGCGCAACTCTGCTACCTACGGTAGCATATAGAGTAACTCTAGTGCGAATCTCATACGTGCGACCCAAGCGGCCAATGACAGCGATACTGAGCCGTCCGACGAGAGCAACGTAGCGCCCTCTGGTCAGTAGACGGAGCCCATACATCCCATTCACGAAACGGCAGTATAGCGCCATGACCATGGCATGTAAATCATGCCGGTCATGACACGCGTGTCATGATTCTAACGTTATGACCTGTCATTTACGTTCGTCATGCTGTGGTGTTGTGCCATAGCAATCTTGATATACGTCCCATTAACGAAACGCCTGGCATTTAAATCATGCCGCCCATGACATGCATGTTATGCTTTTCATGTTATGACCTGTCATTTATGTTCGTCATGCAGTCATATTGTCGCATACCAATTTTCCTACACATCCCACTAACGAAATGGCCAAGAGAGCACCAAGACCGTGGCATGTAGATCATGTCGCTCATGACATGCATGTCATGATTTTCATGTTATGAGCTGTCATTTACATTCGTGATGCAGTCATCTTGTGGCATGCCAATTTTCGTATATGTCCCGTTAACGAAACGCGTAGTATGTAAATCATGTCTACCATGACATGCATATCATGATTTTGATGTTGTGACCTGTCAGTCATGTTCGCCATGCAGTCATGTTGTGGCATACCAATTTTCGTATACATCCCATCAACGAAACGGCCAGGAGAGCACCAAGACCGTCGCATGTAAATCATGACACTCATGACATGCATGTCATGATTTTCGTGTTATGAGCGGTCATTTATGTTTGTGATGCGGTCATGTTGTGGCACGCCAATTTGCGTATACGTCCCATTAACGAAACGCGTGGCATGTAAAACATGTTACTCATGACATGCATGTTATGACCTGTCATTTATGTTCGCCATGCAGTCATATTGTGGCATACGAATTTTTGTATACATCCCATTAACGAGACGACCAGGAGAGCACCAAGACTGCGACATGTAAATCATGCCGCTCATGGCACGCATGTCATGATTTTCATGTTATGACCTGCCATTTATGTTGGTCAGGCAGTCATGTTGTGCCATACCAATTTTCGCATGCATCCCATTAGCGAAACGGCCAGGAGAGCACCAAGACCGTGGCATGTAAATCATGCCGCTCATGACATGCATATCATGATTTTCATTTTATGACCTGTCGTTTATGTTCGTCGTGTAGTCATGATGTGGCATACCAATTTTCGTAACCATCCGATTAGCGAAACGGCCAGGAGAGTACACAATCGTAGGCGGATAGATAGATAGATAGATAGATAGATAGATAGATAGATAGATAGATAGATAGATAGATAGATAGATAGATAGATACGCTCAAACTCGCTGAAGTTCGCTAAGAAATGCTTCGTATTTAAAAAAATTTGGCCGCGTATCTCCGTGCTTCGCTGCAAGTGCCGTCGAAAGACGATAGCCTTCTACCGGCCGTACTACATGAGTCCCGTTTCGCGTGTTTCCATTCCCCCCGAGGAGTTGCGCAAGCGAGAGGGAAAACGAAGAGACGCGAGGAGAGAAAGGGACCGGCCGGAGTGGCGGGCGGCCGTTCCCTGCCTTCCGTTCGGCACGAGCGCGAGATAAGGGCGCCATCTGGCCATGGTTACGGGAAACGCAAGAAGCTTGCCTAGTACAGGAAACGTCCGCTTTTGCGCATCCTAACAAGCACTAGGGTCTTTAGAATTACGCATCTATGTATTTTCTACTAAAGGAACGCACCGTCCAATACATACGTATTGATGTTGCGCCTCAGATATGCGTAATATTTGCTTTTTGGCCGACTGTGTTCAGAAGTATGAAGGTAGCCACCAGTTCAAGCCGGGTGGTCGTTGAGGAAGGGGTTCACCTTTCGCAGCAGGACGGACACACACACACACACACACACCCACACCAAAATTTCTACGTCGAAGCATCCCAAGAAAGACTATCGCCTTTAATGAAAGTGGGACGCACTGTGTAGACCTGCTGCTACAGAGTTGGAGAGGTGCGCGTCGCGTTTGCGTATCGTCTGGCCACAGTCTGCCCAGTTTTGCTTCTTCTGTCCGCCAGGCTGTGCATTCTGGCGCTGCTGTCGCACATGGAAAACTCGACTGCCGGTAGCCCTGAAATTGAAACAGTAATTGACAGTCTCACTCCTGGGAAGTCACCTGGACCAGATGGTTTGGGTGCGACCTTTTATAAAGCATTTAAAAAGGAACTTTCCCCTGTCTTACAATCTGTCTTTAAGGAATCTTATACAGCCAGCCGCATTCATTTGCTGAGACATACTGTTCTTATTCCAAAGACAGAGGAAAAAAGATGATGATGATGATGAAATTCCTTTCTTAAGGAAAGGAGGACCGAAGGTCACTGGTGGGGAGAGGGTATTGGGGAGGGGGTAGGCAAACACTAAATCATGGGCGCCGGGCCGCTAGAAACTACAAAGTTGGCTACTGTGACCAGACGGTCAGGGTGTTCAAGTGTGTACTTTTGTAGAGCATTCAGATCTGTGTGTAAGAATATATCGCTGTTTTTTCGATGAGGGCGAAAAGCAGGGCAGTGGAAAACGAGGTGGTCGATGTTTGCTGCGCAGAAATAGTGGCAAAAGGTGCATACGCAGCGCGCAGATGTGTCGATGCCCCTCTTCTTATCTGCGACAGCCTTCTTATCTGCGACAGGGGTGGTGGCTGTGTTTGCTAATACTTTGTTTATAACTATTTCTTGGGAGCGACTGAGGGCGAGGTCCTAGAAGATTCGAGGAGGCGTGACGTCTTTGAGTCCTTCGTGATTAAGGAATCTGAGAAAGCTTCGCAGACGTGCCATGTCAAAGTGGGAGTTCGGCGTCACATTCACGTATGGGTGGTCGACGAGATCGGGAGTCCCACGCGGGAGACGTTAGAGATGATAAGGTAGGACTCCAGCGTTTGAGGTGGCAAGACTGTGTGCCACCTCGTTACCTCCCCCTTGGATTCCCACGTGTACCGGCGTCCAGGCAACCCTAGCGTCAATACCATTCTTCTGTTTGTGTTGGAGAATATAACCGATGCGCAGAGCCGTAATATCTTCTGTATTAGGATTCTCAACTTCCTTCAGTGCTTCGAATGAGTCAGTGTAGATAGTTGATGGCGCCGGGTTGTCCTGTAAGGCGGTCCAAATGGCCAAAAGTTCTGCATGTGTAGGGGTTGCATGGTCCAATGTGCATACGTAGCGCTGAGCTTCACCTGTCGAAGGTTTGTACCTTGCCAGGGCTAGGTGTTCGCCATCATGCGTGGCGTCAGTAAATATCGCATCTTTGCTGCATTGACTGTGCTGGCGAGAAAGTCGCTGTCTAGCTGCAGAGGCCCCACTCGCTAGTGGAGCGGATGTTTTGGAGGGGCAGAGGCGAGGGAAAGCAAGGAAGTTGTCTTCGTTGGCGGCGTGACATGGATGTGTGCGAATTCGTCTGGTGTCCCAAAGCAGGGTGTCCCGTCCCTGTATTGTGAGGTGCAAACGATTATGGAACGATGTCTGAGCATTGCTCAGGGTATCTTCGATGGGCGGCATAGACGTTAACTCTCCCAGTTAAAGCGTGTTCGTGAATCTCGGGAGGCCTGTGACAGTCTTCATAATATGACGGTGAAGCACCAGCAATGTCTTCTCAGCTCTTCTTGATAAAGATATAACCGTGCCCCCGTAAGTAATTTTGCTGATCACAATGGATCTGATGATTGTGGTGCAGGCTGATTGTCGTGCGCCACCAAATTTGTTGGATATGTGCTTTATGGTGTTCAATAGCTTGGGCCATTGCCTTTTAAGATCAGTGGTCCAAAGATTTCCCGTATTACAGCTATGGAAAGGAATCCCTGGAATCCTACTCTATCCATGTGTGGCCTTGATTTCATGGGTTCCCAATGTCAATGTTATTGCCTGCTTTGGCGGGAGTGTGCTGACCCTGCCATTGACACAGAGAAGTTAGTTACGTCGTACAGGCCCATTTCGCTTACTAATACTGACTATAAAACTTTTATGAAAGTTTTGGCAGGGAGATTACAGTCTGTCATTACAGAAATAGTTGGCGAGCACCAAACGTGTGGAATTAAGGAGCGTTCCATTTTGACCAACACCCACACGATGCGCTGTGTCCTTGAGTACTGCGATGCTCTTCAATCTGCTGTAGCCATTCTGTAGCTCGATTTAGAAAAGGCTTTTGACCGCGTACCGCATGATGCGCTGTTTGCTATGCTTGAGCATGTTAATGTTGGGTCGGTAATTAGAGACGGTGTAGCCCTGGCGTATCAGAACTGGACTACTAGAATAATTATCAACAAGGTGCCGGGAGATGCTATTAAGCTGGAACGTTCTGTCCGCCAGGGCTGCCCAGCAAGCCCACTGTTGTTTGCGCTGTATATTGAGAGTTTATGTTTAGCCATCTTACGCAACGAAAGAATCCGCGGTTTTAGGCTCCTCGAAGCCCAAGTTAAAGTTCTGGCATATGCTGATGATGTAGCAGTGTGTTGTACTACAAAAGAAAGTGTGCAAGAGACAATTGCTGCTGTTAGGGAATTTGGACGAACTACAGGAAGTTTAGTAAACTGGGGAATGAGTCTGCGGCTATGGCACGGTGAGTGGTCACAAGCCCCGGATACTTATGCTTATATACGGTGGTTAAGGAGTCCAGAAAGTACTTAGGCATGCCCTTCGAGCACTATAAAAGCACCGATGAATACTGGGTTAACCAAGTGAAACAAATTCGGGGAAAAACAACGCGGTTCAACACCACTTGTCTCTCATTGTTTTCTAGAGCTGCTGTATGTAATGTATTTCTCATGAGCCAGCTATGGTATGTGATGCAAGTGTTCTGTTGTAAGCGTGTGAACGTACAAAAGCTTCATAGGATATTCGCCATCTTTTTAGGGGTTCCACTTGGGAAAGGTGCAGTAGGACGAATCTGTTCCGACGTGTTAAAGCTGGAGGACTTGGTTTGTTGCATCTATTCGTGCGCCAACTAGTTAATCGTTTCCTTTTCTTTCGGGATGTTCAAGATCCCTTTTTGCGAACTGTATGCCAGCTACGCCTCTGTCGCGCTTTACCTAATTTTGTTGTTAGCACCGCAAGTGTGCCTGGATCCACACGAGGCTACTTTGAAGAAATTGTGGACAGCGTCCATTTCCTGTTTGTCAGGTTTTCGAAGGAATATCTGTGTTCAGTTAATCGCAAGAAATTATATAAAGACATTTGTGACATGATTTTCCAGTACATCTGTATAGAGCCATAAACAGTAGAGGCGAGGGCCAAGACGTACTCAAACGAGTTAACAAAATGCAAATTCCGTCAAGTGCAAAAACGTCCTTTTTTAAGTTACACTCTGGTGCTTTGCCAGTGCGGACCTTTTTGGAAAAGCGAGGTTTTTATTTGCCATGGGGATCCCATTGATTTATTTGTCGAAAACCAGAGACAATAGATCATGTTTTCTTGCACTGTTGGGAAGGGGATCTATTTCTTGGATGTGCTACAAAGGATGCTGAAGAAAGATTTGCCTCTACATCCTGTTGGAATTCGGTTCTTAAATGTTGAAAACGATGATGGGCTCCCTTTCAACCTGATAATGCTGCTTCGCCTGCATTGCTTATGGCGAGCTCGAATGGCCGGGTTCCACTGCGACCCGGACAGGCGACCAGCACGTGTGCTCTTTCGAGAACGCATTGACCAGTGTTTTGATGTACTAAAACATGAAAAGTTTGTTCCTGATTGGGCAGCCAGGGTTCAGCCTCTGGTTTACCTAAAGGAATTTTAAGAAATACCACTATCGAGACTACTGTAGTAGTCTGCATTGCTCTTTAAAAAAAAACTGTCTGTTACCTGCTGTTTATGTTTGCGTTGTGTCAATAAACTGGTTTTAAAAAAAAGCTCCTTGTGGCGTAGTGGTTAGCGCCACGCGCTGCGGAGTGAGAGGTTCCTGGTTCGATTCCGCGCGTCGGTAGCATTTATCCGAATTATTTTTCTTTCGGATATATATATATATATATATATATATATATATATATAATGCTATAATGCTAATATATAATGCTATATATAATGCTATAATGCTAACAGGATATATATATATATATATATATATACGGTTGATGACGGCGGCGACGGCGACGGCAAAAACTAGCCGAGACTGTCCATATAATTGCTATCGCAATAAAAGAAACCTGCTTGCGCATGCCGCGCAATCTGCATTTTAAACAAGTGCACGCGCCCTCTGGAGACCACTGCTAACCACGGTGATAGTTTTCTGACACTAACAAAAAATTTATGGGAGCCAGAAATTCTTAGCATAAGAAGAGCTCAACATGATTTGTACAACAGCTACTGTTACAGTGACGGACTCCCAAGACGCCATAAGGAACTTTAGCGTAGGCGAGTATGTCAAAAATCATCGCCAATTCATTGACAGAATGCAGCACGACAGAGCATATTTTCAGTACGTGGATAACTTCGCAAGCGAGTTACGAATGAATTCACTTTAGATCACACTAGGCGCCAGTTAACACTTATCTCGTCGTTAACGAAGACTCACACAAAATGGCTCGACCCTCTGAATCTCAATGAATACTTATTTATGAAGAAAGTCCTAATCGATAACAATGGTATAATAGAAGACAGCAACACAGGCTGAAGAGGGCTTCATCATCAGGAAGTTCAGCGCCAGGCATGTGACAACATGGTGCATTCTCCAAGTGGGCCTTTTTACATACCCACTAGTTCTAATGAAGTACGCATCAGAAATACAATCATAATGATGACAAAAATGGCACATACCTCTGCCACATGCTCTGGCCATGTGCAATCGCCCCCTTGAAGGCAAATTCACGGGCGCAATGGGGGCTCTGGCTTCACATCATGGAGCAGGCTGAATGCACCATCAGGCCTCTCTTGTTCAAACAAGAATGTGGTGGTCGCATTTTCTATGGAGGCGGAAGTACTATTGGAGCGTGCACTGTGTAATTTCAGTGCACGTTTAAAGAACCCCACGCGATCAAATATTCCGATACCCTCCACCGCAGCTTTCAATAGCTCTCTGCTACCCCATCGACGCCGAACCGTGATCCCGACATGGGCTGCAGAAATAGCGTGCTTTTGTTAACTGAGTGACAATTCCATCGCTCTTGAAGGAAGAGTTGTTAACCGGGAGTAGGTCCGTAAAATAGCTTGTGAACGGCCTCTTAGTCGAAGGGCCGACGTGGAGGCGCGCATGAGAAATGTCGAACACTAACTGAAACCAAATATGCAACATGAGCCTGCTAGCGAAGCTCTGTCTTGCCTGATCTAGCATTTCAGTGTATCCAAAACAGCTTGGGTGTTGGACCATCTCCAGGGAGTGGAAGTGTCGATGAATTTGTCTAAGAGGAGAAAAAGTGCATCCTGCTGAAGGAGCACATGAAAGAACTTTGAACAGAAACGAGGCATAGCAACACACTTGTAGAGCGAGAGTTTTATATGGAACATGAAGGCTTGTGCACAAAAGCATATTTGCCTTTGGAAACTTCGCTGAAACAAGGTTAATATATATCTGGCCCGTCCTAAATATTATGGCCTAAGTAGACATATGTCTACTTAGGCAAGGTAGTTACCCCTGATCCGGGCCATGAGGCTGAGATAATTGTGAGGATACCAATGGGGTGGAGTGAATTCGGCCAGCACTGTCAGATAATGAATAGTAGCTTACCATTGTCTTTGAAGAGGAAAGTGTATAACAGCTGCATCTTACCGGTAATCACCTACGAGGCAGAAACTTGGAGACTAACAAAGACGTTCAGCTTAAATTGAGGACGACGCAGTGAGCTATGGAACGGAACATGGTAGGTGTAACCTTAAGGGACAAGAAGATAGCGGAGTGGGTTAGGGAACGAACGCGTGTTAGAAACATGTTAGTAGAAATTAAGAGCAAGAAATGGGCGTGGGCGGGCCATGTAATGCGAAGACAACCGTTGGTGGTTCCCTTGAGAAGGCAAGCGTGGCAGGGTGCGGCACAAAGTTAGGTGGGCAGATGAGATCAAGAAGTTCGCGGGGATACATTGGGCACAGTTAGCACAGGACCGGGATAATTGGAGATCTATGGGAGAAGCCTTTGCCCTGCAGCGGGCCTACACAGGCTGATGTCCTGCTCGGAAAAAATGCCAGATGTTGAAGTATCGTATGGGGGCATCCTAGACCTACTACTGAAAATTGATGTAAAAAAATCGGTAGGCCCCGGCGAAATACCCAACGCATTTTTGCGCAGATATGCGGAATGGGTTGCTCACTATTTAAAGATTATATTTGACGCGTCACTTACAGAATGCCGAATCCCTGATGATAGGTTTAAGGCAAAGGTTATACCTGCGCACAAGTCTGGCGATAAGCAGTTAATTGAAAACTATCGTCCAATATCGTCGACTTGCGTTTGCTGCAAGCTCCTAGAGCACGTTGTAGCCAAGTCAATTTACACGTACATTGAAAATACCAGCACATTTTTTTCCCAACCAACATGGATTCCGACAGCGCCTTTGCACAACAACACTGCTTCTTGAAAGAAATAATGACTTTGCCATGACGTTAAACAAAAAGAAACAGATAGATGCCATCTGTCTTGATCTGTCGAAAGCATTCGACCGAGTACTACATGAACAATTGCTTGTGAAGCTGAAACTTATGGGAATAAATACAGAAACAGTAAAATCGATAACCGCGTACCTTCGGGGCACAACGCAATAGTGGAAGGCGTTAAATCAAAGCCGTTGAACGTGACGTCAGGTGTTCCACAGGGGTCTGTGTTAGGCCCGCTGCTATTCCTAGTCTATATCAATGACATTGCCTCTGAAATCGACGAAAGAACCACGGTACGACTTTTCGCCGATGATTGTCTGTTGTATAAAGAAATTAATAACTCGGAAGATTAGCAGCTGCTCAATGAAGCTGTTAGGATAGTAGAAAAATGGTGCGACAAATGGAAAATGAAAATAAATGAGAATAAAACATTTATTGCGTGTAACAAGAAAATTAAGTCATATATTTGACTTGAATTATCCAGTAAATTCTTCTGTACTTTCTATGGTTGACGTACTGAAATACTTGGGCGTGAATATATCCTCGAATTTATGCTGGTATTACCATGTCAAAAAAGTCTGCGAAACTGCGGAAAAGAAACTTTGGTTCCTTCGACTGAAATTGCATTTAGCCTCAGAGTCGGTAAAACTAACAGCTTATTTAACCTACGTTCGTCCCACACTAGAGTATGCCTGCATAATCTGGGACTCTTATCAGTCAGGGGTAATCCAGAGACTGGAAAGAGTTCAACGTCGAGCAGCAAGATTTATTTTATCGCGATACTCTCGTGCAGACTCTGTCTCCGAAATGCTTAGTTTACTGAACTTACCTACGCTCGGTGAACGCAGGCGCATCGCAAGGTTAAGTTCTTTGCCTTCTCACTAAAAACAAATTTAACATCAATAGCGACCAGTACTTGATAGCACGGCAAGGCAGAATATTACGATGAAGCAAAGATGGCACTTTCGAAGTACCTCAGAAGCACATTAGCAGTTATGCGTTTCACTTCATCACAAGAACCATTAAAGAATGGAATGAATTACCGCTACTAGCGCGAGCAAGCAGCAATGCGGATCAATTTGAAGACAACCTCACACGACGTTTAAGATGCACGCACGTATACGCTTTTTTTCTATTTTGTGGGTGTCTTAGACATTCGTTTCCATTGGTAGTTTGTATTTCTTGATCTGTATATATATGTACGGAATATTTCGCTTATGTATACAACCGTCTCTTTTTGTACGGTAACGCTCGCCCATGTTTCGTAGTATTTGATTAACTTGCATTAGTGGTGCTGTATAATGTGATTAATGTACGGCTTATGTATATGCTTATGTGTCTCGCTATCTTTTGTTAAATTCTTATATTGGCCTATGCAGTATGTTGTTCTCTTTCAAGTGTTTCTTTTCATGCAATGTACGACTTGCAGCAGTGTTGCTATTGACCCGCCCTGTAACGGCCGACAGGCCAATAGTTTGAATAAATAAATAAATAAATAAATAATGATGATGGCGATGATGAAGTGTTATGGACAGCTATTGTCTCGTCGTAAAATATATGCACCAACACCATCTTTTGTGTAAGGAAACAATAATAATAGCCATATGTCATGCAACGTTCACCACAATCACTCTGGCTTTTTTACAGCCTGTGAAAACAATGAGAACAAAGTATATTGCAGTACTGATGGCAATAATATCGACGAAGATGGGTGCTCAGGAAAACGTACAGTCTCCTGCCCCTCTAACCAAGCCGTGTGCGTATGTAAGGAAAATACATATCGGAGGCCTGACGGACCATTGCGTAGAACGCAAACAATGTGGTAAGTGCACAGCTTGACTATTTGAGCACAGATGTTACTTGGTCTCAGGCTTACGGCATAATTACATATGAATGTGAAGTCTGACCCGTAGAGAGTTGAGTAAGATTAGCTGTGTGTTCGCTTCAACGTATTCCGAGCTTTATTTTAATATGATTAAGCAGCAACCCGAACATGAGGCGGCAGGTCAATTGTGGAGGCTTCTTTCAGCAAATGGAGTCACGAGAAGCACCAACAATACCGCTTCACGTTTTTCGTCGTTTTTACACGTACGTGCATACATTCACATAATTTCTTAAAATTTTATGCAAATAAAGCATCGCTCGATGGATTACCACTGTCAAGGACTCGACCGATGCTCCCTCTGCCTCAAGCGACGGAACGGCGCTCCTCCTAACAATATTTCTTTAAATAGCAGGTGACTTTCGTGTGTTTGAAACAAAATTGCGAAGGACTTGGTGCTAGTTCAATAATATCGTGCTCGCACGCTTGCGGGAACATACACGACTGTTCAGCCCATTTTCCATGTTCAAGAAATGTCGCAGAGCTGCTGCAAGAGATTGGCAGCATATTTCGTCTAACCTCATCTAATCTGGGTGGTGAATCTTTCTGGCAAGTTTTGGGGTGCTTAGTATAACAAATAATTCTTCTCTCTCGTCAAGTCGCAGTTCCTAAGACATTGTGAAAGGGAAAAACCGTTCTCATTTTTCATATCTGTGAAATAGACATATCTATGCCTTTCAAAGTATTTCTGCGACAAAGCCCTATACGTTTCAGACGTTTTCGTCTGTCCACAACCGTGCTAAATAACGAAATATAACGAGTTCTATGTAACGAGTTCTATGTAATAACGAAATATTGAGTTCTATGTACGATGCTTAATGTAAACCAGTCTTACCGAATATAGCACCGAAGCGCTTTTGCACCGTGAACGACTTCGTGTTGTAAACGAATAAGCATGGCGCGATGTATCTACTTACGCAAACTAGATAATTGAACCGAAGTTGAATATGAGCCTAAAATACCTAATTCAATAATAAAATTAGCTGGGTGTCTGTTATAGCAAACAGCAATGAGCAACGGACATGGGGGGGAGGTGCTTAGCAAAGCCGCGTCTTCCTCTTCCTCGAGGGTCGATGGTTAAAATATAAGACGGTGGCGCAAAATGGGACAAGGACGAAACAGGAAGAAGCGACGTATACAAGCGCACACTACCAACTGATTTATTTTGGAAAAGACACTCAATATATATATATATATATGGCAT
This sequence comes from Hyalomma asiaticum, assembly GCA_013339685.2. Lineage (NCBI taxonomy): Eukaryota > Metazoa > Arthropoda > Arachnida > Ixodida > Ixodidae > Hyalomma > Hyalomma asiaticum. Next base: position 63,822,887 of record CM023490.1, on the reverse strand, counting down.
TACGCACATGCGCAGACGGGCGAAATCAAAAGCGATCTTGCAAAAAAAAAAAACTCACTGCTGTGCAGGATGATAGAGGGAACACTGACACACCCACTCCCGTACAATTTAATGAAATAGGCCTCATCCAGTTCTCTTGCGACTGGTACTGTGTTCCTCTTAATTTTCTCCCACTCACAGCTTCTTTCTGTCACTGACAGCAAGTTCTGGTGCGGTCATAGAACCTCCACTCTCTCTCTCTATCTTCTTCTTTCTGTCTTTCCTTCTTTCCTCTATCTCTTTAACTCCCTCCTTCTGTCACCGATAGGAACTTTTATTGCAATCATCCTAGCTTCACCCGCTTTCTCTCAACTCTGTACATATTGTGGGCAATCATCGGGAACTTCTACTTCATCTGTACATAGTCATCATCACCTCGGTCTCTTCATCTTTGTCTGTGGTGGGTTACCATCTTGGGTCCGATCTGCGCCTTGGTGTCAACCATTCTTCCGGTGCCTCAAGGCTTAATAAAACGGCATTATTACCCCTGCTTCACAAGTGGTGGAGAGTGCTTTTCGGTCCTCCGTCCTCTGCCACCCCCGTCTACCCCCTGGAGCTTCGATCAGGACGCCGACTGTGTCAGCCCGTCCGCTGTCATGTCGCAGCCAACAGGCACTTCTACTTCAGCCATCTCGGCTCATGCAGCTGCCGCCCCTCAATGTTGGGTTGTCACCGGCCACCAGCGTGACCCCCACCTGTTCGCTGGGCTTCGCGGTGAAGACGTGGAGGATTGGCTCGATGACTACGACCGAGTAAGCGCAGCCAACCGTTGGGACGATCCGCTTAAGCTAAGCCACGTCCCTTTTTATCTCACCGGCGTGGCAAAAACCTGGTTTTAGCAACCACCAGGTTGACTTCGCGAATTGGCTTAACTTCAAGGAGCAGCTCCGACAAATTTTCGGCACACCGGCTGTTCGCTCCGCTCTCGCCAAAAAGACGCTAGATTCCCGTAAACGACAGCACGGCGAATCGTATACGTCGTATATTGAAGACGTACTTGCCCTTTGTCGACGTGTGAACTCATGCATGACTGAATCAGAGAGGGTTCGGCACATTCTGAAGGGCATCGGGGGGAGTATCGCCTTCAACGCCTTGGCAATTAAAAACCCCGAAACCGTCGCCGATATAGTTGCCACCTGCCAGCGCCTTGATGAACTGGAGTCCGTCCGTTTGCTACCGGACACCGCAGAAAACATCCCTCCCGTCGATTCCTCATTGCGAACGATGATCCGTACAATCATACGGGAAGAGCTCCAGTCCCTTGGCTTCCTACCCGCTTCAACACCCCTGTCTTTCAACACCCGCTTCAACACCCCTGTCCTGTCTTTCTTTCCTCCTTTCTCCCTCTACCTCAGTTTCTCCTTCGGTAGCCGAGAGCAACTACTGTTGCAATGATCATATCTCCAACCCGTCTCTTTTAGGGGCGAGGCTCCTTAAGGCGTAGGCTTGTCTGCCGTTGTCTACCGACAGCGCGAGCCTACCGAGAGCTCGCGCGCCGGTAGGCTCGCCCTCCCCATCGGCGCGTGCCTCCCGACGCGCGAGCTCTCTCACTCTTCCATCTGCTGCCTTGTGAGAGAGAGAGAGAGCGAAAGGCGCGCGTGGACTATGGAAACGTTCTTTCTTCGATGAACGCTCCTGGTCTCATAAAGACCAGGAGCATAAATGACATCGCGTGTGTGACATGCATGAGTGGGAAATGTCACGGGTGATTTACGGTAACACAGAACGATCTCCAGCTTCGCCAACTCGTTATGGTTCACTTCGTGGAGATACGTGGATTGAATCAATAGATAGCGCGGAGGCGCTCTAGTGTGATAGGAGAGCACTAGATGGCGGCTGCGGATTCACAGCATATCCACGGAGTGAATGATGATGAGTGGGGCGAAGCTTCCGTTTGTCTTTCTGTCTGTCTGTCTGCCTGTCTGTCTGTCTGTCCGTCCGTCCATCCGGACAGATGCGGACAGATGCAGGGGCAGCGGAAGCCACGGCTTATGTAAACGGTAACCACCATGGCTCACGACCAACGAAGAATACGCGGCTCCAGTACGAAAACGGAAAATTACGGAGTCAGTCTCAGGGGTACGAGCATTGTGTTACTGCTTGTGGCATCGCATATACGGGACGTGAAAAGCACGGGATGTCGCTGTCGCCGTGTGCAGGCCTCAAACAAGGGAATGTGGTTCAGGTTTGTTGGAAGACGCACAGCCACGTGGTGGACATGCGGGGCAGGTGGCGACCATTGTGGAAATTCAGTGTGCAGCTAGGAGCAGGCTAGCTGGTAACTGGAAACCGGTTTGACGGGTGTTAGGCAGCATGCCCAGGAGTGTCTGTAGTCGCCACCTGGTTAGGCTGGCGCCCTCCCCCGCGGAGCGGTCGGCAGCAAGCGTACCTACTTTATTGTTTGCGGGTTGTGGGCAGCAAGCGTACCTACTTTATTGTTCGCGGGTTGTCTTTTGTTAGTGCGGTGTCTGACATTCGGTTTTGTGATTGGCTGTCAGGGATTCAGGCGCGGAGCAACCAGGGTATATAAGGTGGCTTCTTTTCCCTGGCAGAGAGACCGGAGGTTCGGGCTTCAGCCTGGACAGACGCTTTTTGGCGCAGTGAAAATTAACTGGCGCAGTCGACTCCAAGTTCGGAGAGCCCGCAGCGAAGGAGACGTTTGCAGCTCGGTGGAGGTGAGCTGGCGTCGTCACCACTGCGCCGACTTTGAAGAGTCGGGCGCCACCGCAAGAACGGCACCAGAAGTGCCCAACATCCAGATTCCGAACGAGTGAAGGTGCTGGAATACCTCGTGGGCGAGAAGTAAGCTGCCTGAAGACGCTTGCAGCGGAGTCCTCGGGCGCACGGTCGAGCAAGGACGAGGCAAGGCAGAGCTGCAAGCGGCGGACGTGTGGGCAGCGCTTCGGTGAAGGGAGCCGCGGCGAAAAGGTAGCGGCGGTAGCAGAAAGCCTTGGCGTCGTGAATGAGGCGACGGTGTTGAAACACCGAAAAGCAACAACAGTGCTGCTGTGCGGGTAGGTGACCCTGCAGTTCATCGCCACGACGAGATTTGGTGTCATCCATTGTGAGCCTGGACACTTGCGAGACGAGGCTTCGACGAGGACTGCGAGCCAAGGAGCCAGCCAGAGGTGCAACCGGCAAGGAGCGTCGCTGTAGACGGTGAGACCCATTTCGTGCTTTCTTTTGGTCCTCGAGTGAATGCAGTTGCGTTCTGGCACTCTCTGGGAGCTTGGCAACATGGACGATAGTGAATAGGGCTCGTATGCTGGGATGAGCAGTAATGAGATGGGTCGTGCACATGAGCTGAAGCTTGAAATTGAAGCTCTTAAGCTTCAGCTCGAGATAGAAAAGCTGAAGACTGCGCGATTTTTGCAGAATTCAGCACAAGGGCGGAGCGAGACGAGCGGGTTAGGCAGGTATGCCAAAGACTTAAAGGCTGTTCTTGTCCCCATGCCCACTGATGACACCATGATCCCCGCATGGTTTAAAATAGCCGACTCGCTGCTAAAGATGCTCGAAGTACCAGAGGAAATGCAGGGCGCTCTTATACTGCCTTTCCTCACCGAGGAGGTCAAGACGTCAGTGGTCAGTCAGTCATTGAGTGGCACTTTTCCTATGGAGAACTTAAGGAAAAAGTGCTCAAGGAGCTAAAACTGACTCCAACAGAGTACCGCAGGTGCTTCCCAGAAATCAAGAAGGAAGTACGAGAACAGAGCTGCGATCGTGCGAAGCTCACGGGCCCGTTTGGCAAGGCGATAACAGCTGATGTTGTGTGCGTTCATATCGGCCTGCCGTGTCCGTCGCAGAATACTCGATGCGTATTATTGCCCGTGACTCCGGAACTGGCCACTAGCCCCGACGTGCTGCTGACTCCAGGCGATTATGATAGTCATTCTCTCGCCATGTCGCGGTCAGTGTAACACCGAAGGCAGTGTCTGCAGCTTAGTGGAGAGGTCAGCAGAGCAAAAGGTAATCCTTGCTAATGCAAATGGGGTAGATACCGCAACTCCTTTTTGTGACGAGGATATAGCGCGGGACGCGGTCGGTGAAGAACCGAACAATGGAGGCGAGGACAGTCTGTGGTTGGGAGCGACCTTAGAGCCGCCACATGAGAGTGAGAAAGAGGTAGGCATTGAGATGTCGGTACAGGTAGAAGCTAACCCGGATCTAGGCTATGGAGAGCAGGCCAGTGTAGCTGCAGGTGCTGCTGGAGACCCAGCGCATGTGCGTAGTGTAGGGGAAGGTACTGCAAGAACTTTTGCAACAGAGAGAATGCATGGCGAATCGTCGGAAGAGACACATCATTCGTTTGACGTGGTAGGAAAGGCAGTCGCGTCGATGCCGGCCTTAGCAGCGCCATTTTCGTCGTCAGGGAAAGCGATCGGCAGGTGCCCTTCTAGGGAACGGGACGGAGACGACCGCCTTGTCGCTGTCCTCAGTAGGGAGAAAGTCCCCACGCCTGAGAAAGAGCCTGCAGCCGAAAGGGGTTCGTTTCCGACAGTGTGGACAAAGGAGACCTTTGGCAGGTGGATTTTCGGCACAAAGGTCAGGCTTAAGACTGACCACGACCCTCTCATCTTCCTTGCCCGCTCAGCTCCTCGCAGCGCATTCCCCACATGCTATGTATAGTCTGGAGTATCCGCGAATCGTCCTTATCGACAGGGCAGTGGAAGCTCTTTCTCATGTGTTGTTTTTCTTTGTTGTTTTTCCAAGCTGCCTGTATTTGCTTGAAATGTTCCATGTATTGTTCTATAGCTCGAAAGAGACCGTTTCATTTCGTTCTTTTTTGTATGTGTTTGTATTTGTATCTATGTTACCACATCCAGGCTTCGTGCGCTCGATTCGCAGTTATTCCAGCCCTCAGTAAACAGTGTACTTCGCGCTTTCATTTTGTGTTCATGTGGGTGTTGTAGAGCTACAGCTGGAGACTGCTAGCCTATTTAGTGACGTGCTGTTGCCTTTGGCCACTTGCTCCCTTGAGAGTGCTTGGAGAACCAGAGAGAGCTTGAAATGTGTCTCACATGATAGGACAATCTTGAGGTGCGTGATGTGAGATGTTGAAGTGCAGTCTTTGTCTGTGTGTCCGCGCGTCGCGATATGGGGGTATTGCTAGACAAGGTTGCAGGTTCCGAATGGAGTGTGCGACTTTCCATTTTTTTTGTTATATTGAGTATGTCTTTTTTGTGTATTATTACTGTGGGTGAAGAGAATGTGTTTTTTTTTTATCGTGTCACATAGACATCGAGTGTCTAGTAACACTCTTGAGGGGGAGGAGTCAGTCTCAGGGGTACGAGCATTGCGTTACTGCTTGTGGCATGGCTAATACGGGACGTGAAAAGCGCGCAATATCGCTGTCGCCGTGTGCTGGCCTCAAACAAGAGAATGTGGTTCAGGTTTGTTGGAAGACGCACAGCCACGTGGTGGACATGCGGGGCAGGTGGCGACCATTGTGGAAATTCAGTGTGCAGCTAGGAACTGGAAACCGGTTTGACGGGTGTTAGGCAGCATGTCCAGGTATGTCTGTAGTCGCCACCTGGTTACGCTGGCGCCCTCCCCCGCGGAGTGGTGGGCAGCAAGCGTACCTACTTTATTGTTCGCGGGTTGTCTTTTGTTAGTGCGGTGTCTGACATTCGGTTTTGTGATTGGCTGTCAGGAATTCAGGCGCGGAGCAACCAGGGTATATAAGGTGGCTTCTCCTCCCTGGCAGAGAGAGCGGAGGTTCGGGCTTCAGCCTGGACAGACGCTTTTTGGCGCAGTGAAATAAAACGTTCCCTTCACCGGCCTACGACTCTCCTTCCGCACTGCCACTGCGCACTCGAGTCACCGAGGGGCACCGACAACAGAACTTTTTACAATTTTCCCATCACCAACCAGTGGAAATTAACTCACGGCTCACGAATAAAAAGTTTCTTTTATATATACACACAGTGTTTGTCACGTCTTTGATGATGTACTGGGCAAGATTCACAGTTTTTACCGATGAACCTCCGGAGCTTCGCCCACTCATCATCATTCACTCCGCGGATATGCGTGGATTTTTTCTCTGTACATCTTATTTTCCATCTTTCTCCTTATCTCTCTTGCTCTCTCTCTGTCCATCTGAGCTTCACTCTCTGTCGCCGATAGCAAGCGCTCACATTTGTCGGTATAACGCAATGATATGGTTGCGTAGCTGCGTGCTCTGCAAGCGTGGGTGTATAGTCTAGTGGCTACGGCGCTCACCTACCGATCGCGGGTACCCAGATTAGATCCCGCCCTTCCGAGAAAATTTGTTCTCTTTCATTTATTTCTTCGTTACACTGTCACTATTTGTATCTCTGCATCTCCTGTCCTCACTTCACACTCTCTCCGCCTAGTTTGCAGCGGTTGCCGTCCACGGCTGGACCCTCACCTGAAACAGCTGTAACGTCAAAGCGCTAGAGGGAAATTATCAAAATGTCTGCACTGAAATCTTCATATAACGAACTTCAGGATGTAGCATGGATGACAGGCTGTAATACTGCTGCATTTATTAGCAAAATTCTTGCGGCATCTTGTTCACATCGCCGAAATGGGCACTTGTCTTCTTAGCACAACTCTTTGATATTGTGGTTGTTTATTGTAGCTTTTAATATATGCTCTAGTTACATATGATTCGAATTTATTCATATCCTCATATGTTGGTTCGTCTGCATAACAACTATATTGTAGTAGTAGCGATGGCTTATACCATTTTAAATAATTATCGCGTGATTTTGTGTGTTCACGGTAACAGAAGTAGCCTTCCCACTTCTCTTACTATAAAAAGGCGTTCACATCGTTCGAAAGAATAAGTGGAGCATCGTATGTCGAAAAGAGAACTTTGATGCCGCATTTCAATTATTTTCAGATAAGAGAATATATCACTCAATGTTCCTAAAAACTATTGTCAAGCAATGATTTCTTGCGCCTGGTAGTGCTGCAGTAACTAAGGATCTAATACCTTGGATAGAAAAAAGAAAGAATATTCTTAGGAACCGCAAGGCAGGGATATTCAATTTTCCCATGATGTGGCGGCTCAAAATTTATGCTCGTTTTCTACCAGCTGCTTAGAGACTTGAGTACATTGAACTTAAGGTTAGTAATGACTTCCAATAAAAAGCAGCAGTGAAAAGTAATAAGACAATTTCTGAATAACAATAGGTCCAAATCGCGTCCATGCAAAATACCATTGAAAATATCATGGAATATAATACTCTAGCTAACGGTTCCCTCCGTGATTTCAGCGCCCCTGCACACACTAATAAAACTACTCACTCAGAGCTACCTCAGCCAAATCTTCCTCGCCCGCTTCAACCTATGGTACGAACCCCGTGTTATCCGATGGAGCTAACAATATATATTCTCTAAAAAGGATTATCCGTGAACTTGACTGAATACACTCTTTCAAAGTAAGCTTGTATCGTTGCATTGTTTATGTAATACAATGCAACGATAATTGACGTCGCACTACACTTGAGCCACCACGACAATTGCTGATGTAATATGTTTATTTGCTCCTTATATACCATGCGGGAGAAGCCGCCGGAGCCTAGCTGCAGCTTGCTTCCTTGACACCTCGAGGGCCCGGGTCCGATATTGCCACACGTGCCGCTTGGTAGGTTGTATACGTAAGGAGAAATTAGCATCCACTTGTTTTGTAGCACATGGCTACAAGGAAATGAAATGAGAACCGTTTGGATTTCCTTGTAGCCTTGTGCTGCAAAACGGGTGGATGCTAATTTTCCCTTTCATAAACGTTACTCCACCTTGCGGGTTTCCGCAGAATTCATGTGTCATATGCTGTACATGTGTCTGTGTGCATGTCATGTGTAAATTTCAATCGCAGGCTACGACGAACGGTGCGCATCTTTTCTGATTTGAGCATTTTGTAGTGATATGTTGACGTCTATTTTAATTGGCGTTTGATAGACATAGTCGTTATAACACTCGAACACCTTTTTATACTACGAACCGAGTACTATGGGCCACACCATGGGCAGTATGACCTACAAGAGAATGCGATATCGATAACCGTGACGTATGTGACGACTGCATCATGTAAGTGACGTATCATGTATCATGTTTGTGGTGTATCATGCATCCCTGCCTGCAGGGATGCTGGAAAGCACAGGACACGACGTACGGGGAATGTACCACAGGTGTGGACTACCGAACTCCCCTTTTCTGCGGCAGATCATACATCGGACAAACAGGACGCTGTATAAATGTACGAGTCCGGGAGCACGACCTCACTATAATGGAGGATGATATGGCGCATCTGCCAATACACTGCAAGGCACGGACATGTCAGCCGCGGTTTTGGGATTTCGGGCAGAAGTAAAAACCATACTACACGAGATTTGATGGAAGCGTATCACGTAAAAAAGAAAGGTGCATGTTGTATCAGCGACACATCTGTAATATTATCTTCGTCGGAAAATAGATTGATCGCTGGATGGCATAAGGTTGGTCAGAGACCGCGCATGCTGTTGTATATTTATTGCGGGGTTGGCGCCCTGAATAAACTAGTCGGAAGTGCCGCTCGTCCTGTATTGCTCCCTTCCATGTTGTCCGTGTTTTTTTCCTTGCTGCTAAAATGTGTCGTGGAATAACGGTCTTGTGCTACCCAATGCTACACGCGCATGCAAGCAGCAAGGTATAAGAGTGTCGTTCCGAAATATCCACTATGTATGTCAATTCACGTCTCCTCACCGGTCCAATTTGCGCTGTCCAAGAGCAGGTTCATACTGACACGTGCGGTTGTTTTTGTTCGTCCAAGGAGAGCGCCGTTATCACTTTCTTGTGACACGCGCTCTTGTTTTGGTTGTTGGAGAGCGCCGTTATCACTTTTCTGTTACGCGCAGCGCAGGCCGCGTTTATCTCGCATGTCGCTTCGGGAACCGTGATGAACGTCCTTGATAATTTACATCCCTTACGCTTGCATTTGAGTGCCTTATAGAATTTGAGAGATAACGGGAGAACACGTTATGACGTGTGTATAAAAGCCGACGTGTTGCGCCGTTGCTCTGTTTTTCCCGTCTACCGAGGACTGTTCACGCCGATGTCATCTTGCAGTGTGATTTGCTTTACTTAGCTGCGCGAAGGTTCGCCCAATAAGCAGGTGGACTTACAATGTCTTCATTTCTGCGTGCTTCAGCGTCACTACCACGTGACAATATATAGCTTCGAAGTTGCAGCTGTGGTACGTGTCGCGTAGAAGGCTTAACATTATTTGCGTGCATGAGTGTGTGTTCTCATTTATTGTTCATTCATGCACTGTGTACATTGTGACCTGAACGTGTCATCATTCACTGTATTCACAAATGCAATTACGCTATGTAATTAGCAACTCGTATTTAGTGTATCAGAACAATGTCGCACGAGTTTATTTTTATTTGATAATATGCTTTTAAAGCACAGTCGACTCGACGAGGCAATGCAAAGAGCACATATGAACCAAGCAGCAACGCGCTTATGAAATATCGGTTAGTAGCTGTAACGGTAGACAGCTAGCCATTGTTGTTAGTAATAGCAGGAAAGTAACATTTGCTAACTGCAGTTCAACGGTAGAGAAGTAACATTTGCTAACAGCAGTTAGTAACGGCGAGGATACCAGCAGTTACTACTCTCGCCAATACTAACTATGGTTACTAGCAGAGTTGTCCGCCGCGGTGGTGTAGTGGTTACGGTACTCGGCTGCCACCCAAAATACGCGGGTTCGATCCCGGCCGCGGCGGTCGCATTTTCGATGGAGGCGAAAATGCCAGAGGCCCGTGTACTGTGCGTTGTCAGTGCACGTTAAAGAACCCCAGGTGGTCAGAATTTACGGAGCCCTCCACTACGGCCTTTCTCTCCTCTCTATCTCTTTCACTCCCTTTCCCCCACCCCCACGGACGCTTAGCCGTGCTCCCTACATGGGCTGCAGAAATTAGCGTCCTTTCCTAACCGAACCACGATCATCATCATCATCATCATATATGACAAACCGCTACTACACAAAAGTAGCAAGTAGTACTACCTTCTTAAAAAAGTATTTTTCGCAACCAGAATGTTTTACCTCTTGGTCAACTTCTTAGTCTTGCGAATTAATTTTCTTTGTATTTTTTCTGAGCTCGTTCTTGAAAACACTAGCACAAGGTTTTAACTCACGATTATTTGTTTTTACCTAAAGTAGGAGCTAATTACCGTCGAATGACACAAGGAATCTTTTGTGAAATGCTGACGAACATCTTGTATTTTCTTTTAAAATGATGTACATACAACGCTCCAATTTCGTCCCACTCATGAAACTCAGTTTTCAGCTAATTTGCCAGTTAAGCAACATCTTATTTTGTGTGCTGCCTTTTCAAAGAACCATTATTATTCCTCTTTGTAGCCCTGTTTCTTAATTTGCATTTCCTATTGCTAATAAGTTCCGGTTTCGATCAATGACGTGCTTGTTCACTACTTACTTCCGCTCTGTTAGTACGTCCCCCAGACAGCTCTGACCTTGAGGCTTCCCATTGTTCACACTTTGCGCAAAGACGTCTTGTAAGTTACTGATTTGTGATATATTGTGCTGTGTAACCCTTTAATGTTGATCAGCGCGCAACACAAACTACTTATGCTTTAAGATGGCCGACTTCAAAGAAGTGCATATATATTTTAGGGAATTAATGGATTATCATTATTTCGAGAAGCATTGTGCAGTTACGTTCTCTTTGTCGTCTGGCTGAACGTGCTGCACTCCGTTTACTGAATGACGTTCTCACATTTCTTTCCCGGTACGTAAACTGTGAAATGAAAAACAGTTCATCTGACCTTCGACGTAGCGCAGGTAAGCTTTCACACGCGTAAGTCTGTGTTTGAGTGCTTGAACAGGAAAAAAATCTCAAAGACGTAATAAATAGAGCCACGCGCTTCATAGCCTCCTTCACTACTTATTAAAGCACATAACCAGGAAGAAATACCAGCAGTAGTATCGTCAAAAATAGGGACGGCCTAATTATTGTAGTGCCGTTCCGCTTAGGCCGCTCACTAATCTTGTAACAGTAATGTCATAAGACAGACCGGAACATTCTTGAAGGGGCCTCCAAAGTAGCCACTGTATAAAAGGTGTCCGAAAAAAAACCGTATTACAAAAAGCAAATTTCTAATGGTAATGAAGCAGGCTGGTACTCTGCGACCGACAGAAGAGTTTATATACCGGTGGCGTTTCCAATTCACCGCGTTCGCGTGCCTCTCTCCGCTCCGCCATGGCGACAATTACGTCGTTGCCCCATACTTTTTACCATCATGCCAGCACAGGCGATGGTTACACTAGTAATTGCCCGAGTAACTACTGAGTGATTAAATATGTCGCATAAATGGTGAAATCCTCAAGTTTGCGAGGGACCGTACAAAAACCGTGGCCTCTCTGAAGGTGACACGAGCTATATGCTGGGGAATGTATGCATGGCACATTGCCCCAGCGTTTTACTACGTAACACTGACCACAAATGGAGCTCCAGGCTTGATATTGAAACGAGCAGAGATATAAAAGGTTAAATACGAAGGCCGTTTTATAATAACAAGGATAACACCGGCACAGCCCCAATCGCGGACCGGGAGAGGCTACTCCACTACGTCGTCTCCTTCGTCTTTCTAGCGATCGTCGTCTTCCTTCCTTTCGTAGCACCGTTGCAATATATTTTGCCGCCAAAGGTTCTTTGTTTAGAGGTGTCACCATTATTGAAGCAGTGGAGGCTCTGTTCATTCTGATCACAAAATGTGTTAAATGCAGTTTAGTATATCCTTCTAAATCTATACTTAAAAAGTGCCTCTCTGTCAGGGCAGTGTACACAAGCAGCTCTTTTTCATAATGTGTGTCCCAATGTGATCATTTTATGTTCTCTGTATGTGCAAATACTGTCATAGTGGTAACCACACACAGGTGCAAAGAGCAGCATCCACAGGAAAGACTTAAGAGCTTGACTTTGGGGGCCTTCAGCGCGTGCAATGAACGAGGGTGCATGTTAAGAAGGAGTGTAAACGAGAATGAGCTCTGCATCGTGGAGCTACAACATGAGGGGATGGTCTAAGAGCAGCAAAACGCTACTAACAAAACATATTATTTGGTTTCGGAAACAAATTCTGTAAGATATTTTAAATTAACAACAAAATAAAAATTAATAACCGGGGCACTACAGGTGCCTTATCTTTATGCTCGGTGCCCAATGTACAAATACAGAAATTGCGTTGATCATTTCCCTTATGCTTGCAGTGCAGTTCTAAACAAAGGTATTAAAACGAACAGAAGTGTCGTTCAGTCGATCCGTCTTGAGTAGAATGGGGATCACGCTGACCGCAAATGTCCCAGCTGCCAGCGGGACAATATTTCATGAAATGATAAATCAGTCGGTGAAGATTTTGTTCAGTAGAGTCCAGCATATGCCACTCATTACTAAAGCCAAGCTTGTCATAAGTTACAGATTTTCCTGGCGTTCTTCTTGTGGTACGCCAATGATGAGTCCAAACAAAGACAACGAAGATGTGTCGTGCTCTTGTTGAACCTGGGCCTCATCCTCAGAAATAAGGTTTCTTAACCAGTTCATTACACGCCACGCTCTGGAGATGTGAGCGATTCTGAGCCATATAAACGCCTTTGATTTCCTACCCCATATTGAAAGAAAGAAAGAAGTAAAGAACGGAGGCAAGAAAATTTAGAACCGCACGAGCGAAGTTTCTTTTGCCGTTATTTTTTTGATAGAGCAAGGGTTCATGAATATTTCACCTGAAATTATATGTATGTGGGCTAATTTCCACGAACTGATAAATATATTCTATGGTAATCGTACGGCCGTCAGTTTTCTACTGGAACATCAAGGGATGGTACGCCATATGCAGTTCACTGGGAAATTCGTTAAAAACTCTTCTAGTATTATGTTGGCCCTTTAGCGATGAACAGAAAAGGTGCGAATGCTTTGGCTCTCTGCAGTTCCTCTTTTCATGAACATTTTAGCCTCCCTGGAGTATGAAATTGTGGTCTGTACAATTGTTCACCAGGGATGAAACGTCGCCCATCAGTTACTCTTTTTATATGAAAAGCAACGGCTTGTTCTTAAAGTTGATCCTCAAGGAAAACCTTTCAGTTCTGAATATTTGCAGTTATTTTTCAAGATTTAAATAGTTTCCTAGAACGCGTTTTTGAATCGCTCGACGCAGACATGACTACATCTGGTCGGCCAAGTTCAAGATGTGTACTCGTACCAAAATACGAACACGTTATTTCATCACTACAACTGCTTGCTCGCCACATGTTGAAATAACCGCGCTACCCATACGGAATCCGTCGTAGAAATTAATGCATCGTGTGTTAGCATTTTCAACACTCATGAACGCATATGGGTTTGTTACTGGCAGGTATATGTTGATATATTTTTTATCAATATGGACAACAATGTCAACCACCGAGGCTGTGGCATTGTCAGTGATAGAAGGAAGCAGAACCACTAAAACAGCCTATTTCAAACATCCCTTAACACCTCCGGCTGTAGAACAAGTGGCTATCTACTGAGATTTCACTATGAAAAAAAAAACTGGAAGCGCATTTCGGAAAATGAAGATAATCTTACACCCAGCCACGAACGCACCTAGCATGTGTGCTGTGCTACAGCGGTTACGATGAGATACCTACTGCATAATTTAAATTCCGTGATTGCTAAGATCGTGCTCAACATTGTTAAGAAACAGCCCGCGTGGCGAGCCCCTGAACTGCGTGCCAACATTTAACGCGTGGATATTATGTACACAATAGCCGCAGTGTGACGGGAAAAGGCAGCTGAAATATTTGAGAAAAGGCTCCAACACATTTTCACAGGTATTTCCTTGAACGCTTTAATGACATGATACCGCTTGAAGTAAAGGCGCGTTTATGAACGGGCAAATTAATAATTGTAATGAATGGTGAAATAGGAGTCAAGATACGCAATCGTCAACAAAGGTTCAGGTGGCAGGCGGCGGCACCAAGCAGACTCGTCTGGTCCTCGGTCAGAACGTCAACGATCCGTCTGTAACTATATTGTTAAGTTCAAAGGTTGACTTAGGTTTATTTGCGGGCCTGGGTTTGGTTTTGTTCAGGCTGAGGAAAAATTGCGTCTATCAGCTCCACAAGCTATCGTCCTTGTCGTTTTCTACTCTTGCCAGCATCAAACCTTTATTGCCCACCTCCCGACGTAGCAACAAAAAGAAGTTTCCGGGGCTAATCTCTCACTCCGATTAGCGCAAGACAATGTTAATTAGAAAAAAGAAGTGCAAGGTTCTTTATCCTTACGGTGGGCATGGACAGAAGGAGAACGATGATGACCCGTCAATATTTGCAGTGAGCTTCTGTCTGGTTCCGTTGCAAAGTACGTTGGTCTAACACCACTGCTGTATTTTTTTATTCTGCTATGTGCAGCAATGTCCTAACGGCTGTTTTACTTTCATGTAGTTTCTCGAACAGAACCGACACCTATTTCTTACTGGCATGACGGGGAACCTATACGGACCTCCAGTGAGGTGCATGGAGTCGGAATTCTCCTGGTCTAACATGGACTACGTTGCGCACAATGTGACTTATCAAGAAAAAGTGCAGGCAAGTACCTGACCCTCTTTTTTGACATAGGCTTCTTCCATATGCACTACCAACCGCGTACAGTGTTTCCTATGATTTAAGTGGCTGTCATTAAGAAGCTCACTTAACTGCGGCATATTCTCGGGCAACGGCGATGTACCAGCTGTGCATCAAGCGCAAGGAAAAATCTCTTGAGATTCTCGCGGGCCACGAGCCTCAGTGAAGCGTTGTGAATAGCGTAATCTATGTGTTTGTGTAGCAGCACGTGATATCTTTTCGTCACTGTATATATCATAATCATCACCGAGAGCCAAACATCTGCACCATTTCCTTAAAAGTTCTCTCTCTCTCTCTCTCTCTCTCTCTCTCTCTCTCTCTCTTAGTAGGCTAACAATCATTCAGAATATGACAGCATGTGCCCAGAGCTTGGTTCTCCACCCGATTTCAGGGGGATGGTAATAAAAAGTCATAATTGCCATATCACCATCGCCGTCAGCTACTACTGTACAAAACCAGATGCTTTTCTAGTGCGCATAAGCCGCCGTGGTACATCTCGTGTCGGCAGCGCTGCATGGTTCAGCTCCAGGGTATTTATACACGTGAAGCTGCGCAGTATAATTTAAAGTAAGAACAGTTGAAATATACCTTCGTAGGATACCTCTGTGGACACAAGATGAACATGTAACAACGCTGTTGTTGACAAGTACGTATTGCTGAACACATAACTGTCACTCTGCACAGGGCAAACTGTAGCATTGTATCCCTCATTATATAGCGGAGAGCGAGCTCAGAATCATAACGTTATGATTAACACCAAAAGAGAAATAAGACAAGTTAAATAGGCACCATAGTACCATTATAACTATGAATGACCACGTGCGTCGTGCTGATCAAGGAAACTGGCTGCGTACACATATACATTGACCTGACAAATAAAGAGTTGATGGTAAGGGTCATTTATAAATCTGCCATTGAACAGTCTTTGACCTCTGCAATGTAAACTTCCTCATAACAAAAAAGAAGAGAACGTTATCATTTTTACTGGTCACCGTTCCTTTTTTCCCACCATGCATAATACGCCAATATGCTTAAGAGGTCTACTATTATTATCCCGACCTCACTTCGTAATTGGATGTCGGTCATACTTGAAGGCAATTTTCTGTCCATTATCGTCTGCAAAGTATCTTCTGCGGCAGTTTGTACAGCTCCACTCATTGCTTCTATTTAATAACCCGCAGCGCTCAACCGTAAAAGAAGTTCTCTCCGGTTCGTGAATGTCAAGGTGTACCATATCTGAAAGGATAAAGTTAAAGAACACATTAGCACAAGTGGCTGCCAAGAATAAACAGCATTTTTCCAGTTTTATTTATTTTATTTTTTTTTTTTTTTTGCGCGGTGAAGCGAACTACTACGAACTTTCACAACTTGAGACTGTCATGTCAGTGAACGAAAGTGAGACTTTGAGACGGTAAGATAGGTATGAATAATGTGAAAATTTTAGTTATAATACACAATGAAGCAAGCCAGTTTATCGCCTGTACAGCCCTGTGAACGCCACACATCGGAGAGGCGCGAACTGCACCCTTCAACAAGGCAACGTTCGAAGCGTGTCAGTATAGGATACAGCACAATCGTTAGAAAGGCGATCACAATGCGTTAAATCATTATGCTGTTTTTTGCCTCATATTAGTCTTCTGTATTTCCAGAGATGATTTTCCAACCAGTGTCATCGTTTGGCGCGAGGTCAAGAATAAGTGCACACCAAGTCGGTTGCTCATTACCCATCGTGGAACTTCTTTTTGCGATTGAAAAGACGAAGAAGTGATTGCTGTATAGAACGGTTGTTCTAGTCTCTGCAATTTTTCCAGTTTTCCTTTGGTGTTTGCTGAAGGACGCCGTTTCCGCACCTGCGGAAATGGACGTGGACTCACCTGGGCCTCCACCCACTCCCTCCACGTCGTCTGCACCTGGTGCGAGAAAGCGTTCCGGTGAGCCGAACGACGCCGACAGCGAGGGACACGATCATACATTCTTCCGCGAGTGAGGAGAGCTCGTACGACAGCGACTTTGTGCCCGTCACAAGGCGTAAAGCAAAACGACGACTACTCATGGCATCTTCATCAAGTAAGACGCTCGAGCCCCCGGTTCACACAATTTTGTTTGTGCCGCTGACTTCTACTGATTGCCTGAACCGGCTGAATCGTCAGGCTACATCTGTGTCTCTTGAGGCTCTCGCCCAGGGTCAAATCTCAGATGTGAGGATTAACAGTCGCAAGAATGTCCTCGCTATAGACGTCAAACAGCGCAGTGCTCTGGATGTACTGAGCAACGTCAGGTTGTTGGGGAACATCAACGTACGTTCTTATACATTACACGGTAAGGACTTCACGGCAGGTGTTATATACGATGTCGACACTTCCATCAGTGAAAGCGACTTTCCAATTCTGATCAAGCCGGTTACTGGAAGAACTCGTGATATTGCAAGCCCGTCGTCTTGGCAATTCCCGCTGTGTGAAGCTCATCTTTAAAGGGGAGAACTTGCCATCGCAAGTCAAAGTCGGTCATTTTCGGAACGCAGTGCGACCCTTTGTGCCAAGACCGCTTCAGTGCCGGAATTGCTTTAAGATGGGTCACGTTAGTGCTGTGTGTACGAACTCCGCCGTGTGCTCGCGGTGCTCAGAGCCGCACAGTACGGACGCTTGCCAAGCAGAGCACCGTAAATGCGGCAACTGTGATGGCCCCCACGATGCGTCTTCAAAGGACTGCCCATATGTGAAGAAGGAGATGCAAGTTTTGAGGCAAATGGTCAGAGATGGTTCGACCCACAGGGAGGCTGCTGCCAAGGTACGACGTCGGCGTTCTCGTCGCCGGAGGCGTTCTAAATCTACGGCCAAGCCCACGGATGCGCCTCTTCCACAATCTAGCAACCCACCACTGCAAGCTTCTGGGAGTACCAGCAACACGCGTCCTAAGAAGGACAGAGGTATCACTGCCCCCGCTGACGCGTGGCCGGCACTACCGACGAAAAATGCACCAGCAGAACCGCTGCACCGACCACCGAAAGCTACTTCGGAACGGCACAGTGGCGATAGTCATGACAAGGAAGTCGTAGCCATGGTAAAGGCTCTCATGAATACTCTTCGAGTGCTTCTAACTAGCATCCACACGCCGGCTGCTGCTCGTAGTGCACTCCAAATATTGGACGCGTTGAACCCGGCGCTGTCAAGCCTGGAGAACCACCATGGCTCCTCCTATGCAGCCCTTCCGTAAAGCAGTCAAAGAAGCTTCGATTTTCCAGTGGAATGCCCGAGGTCTCAGACCCCGCATTTCAGATATTCGACCATTCATATTTAGGCATCAGTTTCCGATTATTGTTATTTGCGAACCACGCCTTCACAGTGCAATACGGTTATCTGGTTATGAAGCTTTCAAGTCTGTTACTTTCAACGACTGCAGCAAAGTCCTCATTTATGTCAGGTGCGATCTTACCTACATAGAACACGCTATAACACCGGACGATAAAAACCAGTACGTGTGCTTGACAGTGAAGAGAAAGGACTTGACTTTCAAGCTTGTAGGCGTATATATTGCACCCTCCAGCCGTTTAGACACTGTGAGACTTGGTGAACTTTTATCAGCGACACCTGGGCCGTGGATTTTAACTGGTGACTTCAACGCTCATCACCCATTATGGGGAAGCCAGAAGACGGATCGTCGAGGAAGGCGACTCTTTTCATTTGTATCGGACTCTGAACTGCGCTGTGTAAACGACGGCAGTCCTACGTTTCTTCGGGGACTAACGTATACCAGCTGCCTCGACCTGAAGTTTGTGTCACAAAGCCCACTTGACAAGGTGCAGTGGTTTCCGGCTATCGAAACCCATGGCAGTGACCACATTCCTACTTACATAACAGTCAACGGCCTGGGCACGACGCACAACACCGTTTCTCGACGCATCGACTGGACACAGTACAGGTCGCTCACAGAGCAGGGTTGCGAAAACAATGCAAAGGCTACTCTTGACAATTCGGAAGACCTAATCAGTAACGCAGCTCGAGACTCTGCCTACGATTTTTCACCGACGAAAAAATTTTGCGAACACCACGTGGAATCGGGGCGACTCCGAGCAATCCGTCGTCGAGCTGAACGGCGGTATCGGCGCACTAAATCGATTTACGATTTAAGAGAGGCAAGACGTGTACAGAAGAAGATTATGCGTCGTATAAACGCTCTACAGTCTCTCCGCTGGAAAACGTTTTGTGGGTCGCTTGACCCTCATAAGCCTACATCTCAGATATGGCGAGTTGTCCGCGGCCTGCGAACATCACCACAACAGCGTCATTCGTTCAAGTGCCTTGCTCTCCACCAAGGGCGTCGTGAAATCGAGGTAGCCGAAGATTTCTGTACTAGAATTGCCAATCAAGGGCCCACTTTCACCTCAAGTAGCCAAAGAAGCGCGCCAGTCCCAAGAGACTCCAGGATGGACAATCTGTTCTCCTTGCAGGAGCTTGAGGCAGCATTGGCTGCATGCAAGCGTTCTTCATCACCTGGACCTGACGCTATAAGCTACATGAAGATCAGAAACCTCGGTCAACCAGGTCGGCGTGCCCTTCTGGCCATATACAACGACTCGTGGCGCCATGGTTTGATTCCTTCTTCGTGGAAGTCCAGTCGCCTTGTCCCTCTGCTCAAAGCAGGTAAATCTCCTCTCGAGTTGGCCTCCTATCGCCCCATTGCACTGGCTAGCTGCGTCGGAAAGGTGATGGAGAGGATGGTGCTGACTCGCCTCGAATGGTATCTCACTACGACATATACCCTGATGCTATGGCTGGTTTTCGCCGCGGACGGTCTTCTATTGACAACGTCGTGGGCCTTGTCTCATCTGTCCAACAGGAAAAAAGCCTAACAAGACTATCTGCGGCAATATTTTTGGACGTGAAAGGCGCATACGACAATGTATTGCGTGGATCCATCCTGGATGCGCTGGGGAATGTTGGATTAGGCGGCCATGTCTACAAATGGATCTGCAGCTGCTTGAAAGACAGGACTTTCTTTGTACAAACAGAGGATGGTGCCACAACGCACCATTGCACCTTTCGTGGCGTGCCATAAGGCGGGGTCCTGAGCCCCACACTTTTCAACCTTGCACTCCTTGGCCTCGTCGATGCACTTCCATAGTCTGTCCGTCTTTCTATATATGCTGACGACATTTGCATCTGGGCGTCAGGTGTGACAGGTGTGCACGTACTGGCCCGGCTTCAGAGAGCGGCCACACTAACCTCGAAGCACCTTCATGAAAGGGGACTCGAACTGTCATCTGAGAAGTGCTCGTTAGTTGCCTTTACACGCAAGG
This sequence comes from Hyalomma asiaticum, assembly GCA_013339685.2. Classification (NCBI taxonomy): domain Eukaryota; kingdom Metazoa; phylum Arthropoda; class Arachnida; order Ixodida; family Ixodidae; genus Hyalomma; species Hyalomma asiaticum. The sequence goes on along the minus strand of CM023490.1, from coordinate 63,802,923 downwards.
ACATGGAACGCTACGTAATTAGAATTAACGGACAGGCCATCATGTATGAGAAGGCACACCGATTCCTCGGAGTAATAATAGACCGCGACCTGTCTTGGAGCCCTCACACTTCCTATTTGAAAAGGAAGTTGACGAATATCACCCACGTGCTCAGGTTCGTTGCGGGAAAATCGTGGGGTGTATTCCTTGGATTCCTTGGATTCATGCACTACAGCCTACCAGTGCTGGGCGGAACACGTAAAACTAATGTGCGTGTTCTCCAGTCGCTTCAAGCTCAAGCACTGAGAATATGCCTTGGACTGCCGAAGTGTGCATCCACAGCAGCGACAGTCGTCGTCGCACGTGATCATCCAATCACAACATATCTTCGTGTGGATGCTCTACGAGTACGCCTAAGGCATCTCGTCCGAATTCCATCGCACCACCTAGCCTCTCTTCCCGTTTCTAGGCCAGACTCCGAATTCAGCGCCATTATTGCTGCTCATCGTGCAGTCCTACTACCGGGTTTCACGCCTCCAGCAAGGCCATCATTACCATTGTGGTGCCTTCATCCCCTCGAAGCGCTCCTGACTATTCCCGGAATTAAAAAGAAAAACCACATGTCAACTTTAGCCTTACAACAAGCCACCCTAATGTTCCTGCATGAGCAACACAGCGGACGCCTTCACGTTTACACGGATGGGTCAGTTTCCTCTGTGAGCGCATCAGGAGCAGTGATCATTCCAGCCAAGTCTGTCACCATACAATTCAAGACGTCCCACTTCACAACTTCAAAGGACAGAAAGTTGAGCGAGTTGGTAACAGTCCATAATCAAAAGAAAAGGCGTGCATGACACGGACACAAGGAGAGTAGTGAACACCACGAACGCCGACTAACAACTGATGCACAGCACAGAGGCGAAAAAGACGGAAGACACACAGCTTATCTGCGCATGCTCCCAATAAGTTAGGAAGGGTTTGTGCTGCCGTGCATAGAAGAAATGAGCAGATTGAAGGTAAGAAGCGAACGGATATCTGTCCGGTTAAGCACTTCGCCAAAAACAATTTCACCGACTGTCGCATGGGTGTGGTTTATAAGATTCCTTTTAGCTGCGGAAGTTTTTATGTAGGGCAAACTGCGCGTTGTATTAATAAAAGATTAATTGAACACAGAAGGTCGTTATCAGGTGGGACGCCGTCCAATCTATCCTTGCACTGGCAGGTCTGTAGCTGCATGCCCGAGTTAGACAAAACCGAGATCCTGTACAGGCATAAGAACGAAGATACGCGTTTATTGGTTGAGGCCTGGCATATCAGTATTAGTGAAAGTGCATGTGTGAGTCAGCCGTCGATTAGCTTAAACAGAGAGGAGATAGAATGCCTTAGGAGTTGTCTATCGCGAAGACCGGCACGTGTAACCGTTTGACAGGTGGCGCTACCATTCCGAGCATGCGCAGATAAGCTGTGTGTCTTCCGTCTTTTTCGCCTCTGTGCTGTGCATCAGTTGTTAGTCGGCGTTCGTGGTGTTCACTGCTCTCCTTGTGTCCGTGTCCTGCACGCCTCTTCTTTTGATTATTCACAACTTCGATGGCTGCAGAACTCGCCGCCATTCATGCAGCGGTAGAAGTCGTAACTGCAGAACCTTCCCAAGCATGTTCCATATTCACAGACTCCAAGGCACCTCTTCAATGTCTGATATCGCCATTTCGTCATGGACCTCACGAGCAACTGGTTGCTGACATAAGAATTCTTCACCACCATGCCGTCGAGCAAGGACACAACATCACGTACAAGTGGATACCGGGGCACTGTGGGATCAACGGCAACGACCTTGCTGATAAATCCGCCCGATCTGCCCACGATGATAACCACTGTAGAGCAATGCCATTCTCCAGGACCGACGCATCTGTAAGGCTTCAATCCCTATCACGTGAACTTACGCGCGCACAGTGGAATTCGTCAGATTTCACCAATGCTCGTGCACATAGTTTGCACCCAGACCTTCAGTTCCGCCTTCCGTCAGGAATACCTCGAGCTGAAGAGACACTTCTTTGTCGCCTGTGGCTTGTCGTTGCCTTCACGAACGCCTACTCATTTCGTATTGGAATGGCAAACGACCCTGTGTGCGAGAACTGCGGCTGCGACGAAACGATCTCTCATCTTCTGTGTGAGTGTCCCCGTTTCAGTGGCCCCAGGAGAGAACTTACCGCTGCTCTAGACAGACTTGACAGGCGCCCTTTGTCCGAGCAACGAGTCTTGGGAAACTGGCCATGTCCATCGCCAGCACGGAAAGCGCTCAAAGCGTTGTAGCGATTTTTACGGACGAGTAGTCTAAGGGACAGACTTTAAGCAGTGTCGCGTTTTTGTGCGTGTGTGTGTTTTTTTTCTCTCTTTTTTTTTCTTGTCGTGTCTCCTTTCTGCTGTCTTTCATTCCTCTTACCCCTCTTCCCCTGCACAGGGTAGCCAGCCGGTCTCAGCACTGGCTAACAGTCCCTGTCTTTCCTCCTTTCCTCTTCCTTCCTTCTTTGCTTCTTTTCGCAATTGTATGTTTTTCAATGTGCTTTCGCGAAGCGAAGGTCTTTAGCGGCTGTACTGACGGTCCCATCAGTCATAAACAAAAATACGTGGACGGACAACTGCACAGAGGAGCAATAGGCCCACATGCTTCGGCCCTTGCCAAAATAACTTAAGCGTTTTTGCGTGCCATAAAATTGTGGAACTCTGAATCTTCGCCCTAAGAGTTGAAAGCGAGAGTGATATGCCTGGTACCCCTTCTAATCGAGCTATCTTTCGCGTGCCACGCTCTTCTGTCGCCCACCACGTAATTGTCACGACACGACTTGTTACTTGTTTTTGGATGTTTTTACTTGTGAAGTTAAGATTGTCAATTACTGCAATGCGAATGTCAATGTACAAAGTGCCGATGCGCCATCAAAACTCGCTGATGAAGATGGCACCGCAGTTCGCATGGCCCTTGTACACAGCACAAAATGCATCAAAAACGTGTCAACATCCCGGTGGCCTGACGGAACGTCTACACGCTCGCAAGCACAGACGCTAGCACCTTGCGGATTTCAGCAGAACTCATTTGCCATATCCATGTCCATGTACTTCGATTTGTCGATAGATTCGACCTCGCGCTGTTAATCGCTAGCCTTCTGGTTAGCTCAATTGACAGAGCGAGATCCCCGGATAGCAGTTGGTCCCTGGTTCGAACACCAGACCAGGACGAATTCTTAGCAACTGGGAAGCTTTCGTTTCTCAGAAATCCGTATGGGTTTCCTCCTAGCCTTGTGCTACCAGAACGGGAGGATGGTAATTTTCCCTTTGATAAACGTTACTCCACCTCGTAGATTTACACAGAACTCAAATGCTATATTCAAGGATATATGCGCATCGAGTTGTCGATTGCTTGGACCTTGCACTGTCAATCGCCAGCCTCCTGGTTAGCTCAATTGGCAGAGCGAGCGTCCCGCACAGGCGTTGGTCCTGGGTTCGAACCGTGGAGCAAGAATTTTTACGCAACTAGGAAGCCTTCGTTTCTGAGAAATTCGTATGGATTTCCTGTAGCCTTGTGCTACAGAATGGGTGGATGGCATAAGAACAATTTGGCTGCATCGATGGCGCGCGCGCTTGTTTGTGGCCTGGTCAGGGGTACATTGGGGTTGTTCTAAACGAAGAACGCCTGCCAAACAGTTCATGAGGGCCAAGTGCAGTGTGAGAGGATGAATTCTTAGAATAACACCATGACGGCCGTGGTACACGGCTGCAAAGATCGTAGATGTTATGTGGCTATCGAGGTGATATGAGCAATACAGAACCCGAGCAGAGCGCTAGGGTTGCCAAAGCAACTCGAACGACAGGTGAATCGGCAGATGTGGCCACTCTGAGATGGCGGTGGAGGTGGGAACTCATAAAGATATCAGGGCACCTGTGTATATCGGAGCCTTTACGGACCATAATTGAGAACGTTGATCTGGTTGCGTCCAGTGCCGCAGGTCAACAGAGGATTTTCGGTCCGGTTCGTTAATGCAGCCTCACCTCCACACGCTGCATTGCCTAGTTGTCCGAGTTCCGGCTAGCATACGTTCCGGCTAACGAACGGGACTGCCGAGCTTGCGGCGAAGGCTAACGGCTGACACGATATCTTGGAGCAGTGACTTCAGAACTTGGCAGACTATTCGCAACTCCAGAAAAAGTGGTTCATCTGGCAACATTGCTGAAAAAAAAACAAAGATGGCTTCTATATCCAGGGATCACGGCCGCGCTTGCGCTTAGCGCAGTGCTACAGTTTCTTGATTGCGGCTTCGAATCACGATGCTTCGTCGAATGCGAAAGGGTTCTTGCTGCCGAACATCTGATGTTAATCGGTCTAATAGATTTCAGGCGGCGAAACAGCGGAAATAATTGCGCTGTGCGTTCAAACGTCGCACTTGTTCGGAGACCCGCATCAGATTTTCTTAAGGATAGAGCCTTTCCAGCGAGCCTGAAGTTGAACAAGGCACGTACGTGTTCATGTGTAGCAGGCCTCCCCGAAAGATGCAAGCACTTGTGCGCGGTGTTGCTCCATTGAGTACAAATGCGTCACTATAAACGTGTTCAAAGAGCGCAGTTCTATGCGCGGTGCCGAAAGGCAAATTTAGAGGCGCGGTGAACAGGTCGAGGGCTAAAAAGTTGGAACGAGCGCAATAAATCCTGAATTGTCACCAGATGAACTCGAAATGCAAACGCGCTACGTTAAACGATCACACATTACCTCCATAACCACCAGACAAACTACGAGGCGCAGAGCGCGCATGGGACGAAGACGGCGAACGAAGGCAAGCGCTCGCTTTATACCTACTTACTACAATGCATGCGGGCAAAAGTACGTCGGCAATAATGTTACCGCGGTTCAAGTTGAGCGTAGGCACGCTCAGAAAACGTCACCGGATATACACGTATAAACGATGTCGCTATTTTGTTCACGCGCTTGCCTAAACTAAACTACACACCTGCTCTTCGAAAAGCGCGCATGATAATAAACGCGCGCACACACAACCTGTGTACTCACCGGGGAGGAAGGAACCGTCGCGAGTGAAGTGCCTCGATCAAACTAGTATAGTTCCCGTCTACTTCTTGCCGATGCGCATGTTCCTAATCCATGTTGCCCTGCGCGAAGCGTCGTCTGCTTCTTTGAGAAACCGATGAAACGACGTGTTGCTGTCTTTGCAATCGCGTTGACACGCACCGAGGCAGGCAACAAAAGTCTTTTGATGAGGATTCTTTCTTTTTCGGGATGCTTCGAAGCGTCATAGCGTCGATTAAGGAACTATAGAGCTGTTTTACAGCCCGCGGTAATGCGACACCATGCCCCGTTTCGAGGTCGACCTTGGATCGGCTGGTTCCAGGAGCGTCCCCTAGGTGGCGAGCATTTAGATGGAGTCGCGAATAGCGGTAGGCTATCGTGGCTGGTATTTGGAGCTGCAGCCAGCAGGAAAATTGGGACGGGCGGCGGAGTACCAATGGTTCTAAGACATGTGACCGACGCGACAGCACCTGGAGCAGATGGGCCTATCGCCTGCTGTTCCCCATTCAATTCAATTCAATATTTATTGATCTTTCAAAAAAAGAAAGAAGCAGTCACAAAAAAACTACTGCGATGAGTAGCTTGACGGGGTGAGAGCCTCCTTATAATGACGGAAACAGATAGTGCGCAGGACAAAAAATAACATAAGAACAATTCAGTTCGATTGCAATAACGCACAAGTGGGTACACCGGGCTCGGTGCAGTGGAAGCGATCACTGGAGCATTTGGGAGCGGCCTGATGTTTTCTTGGCGGGGCGATCCTTATCGGCGATCTCTTGTCGGAAGAGAGACTGAATGAGTGATACGGTCGCCGTGTCATTGTCGGGAGGTCCAGAATAACGGATTTCTGGAGGCATGGTTTCCAACTCAAGGCGGAAGATCCGTACCGCCCGAGTTGAAGTTGACGGCTGTGAGAATGCGGGTACGTCGTCGCAAGAGGATGGTGGTGGTAGTGAAAAAAAATCCACGCATATCCACGGAGTGAATGATGACGAATGGGCGAAGCTCCGGACGTTCATCGGTAAAAACCGTGAATCTTCCATGAATCTTGCCCAGTACATCATCAAAGACGGGGATGGATGGATGGATGGATGGATGGATGGATGGATGGATGGATGGAGGGATGCTATGAGCGCCCCCTTTGTAACGGGGCGGTGACATGTGCGCCACCAGGCTCGTAAGAAGATTTAAGAACTTTTCTTTTTTTTTCTCTGTCTCTGTCATTGTCGGGAGGTCCAGAATAGCGATCACTGGAGCATTTGGGAAAACATTGTGTCGCCATCTAGCACTCTCCTATCACACTAGAGCATGCAGCGAGCGCCTCCGCGCCATCTATTGACCAATTCACGTACTAGGTAAGGAGAACCACAGCGCTCTGGCGGACGGACGGACGGACAGACAGACAGACAGACAGACAGACGGACGGACTCCCATACTATGCGTCCCCATACATCTGAATGAAGCGAGCACCGCAACGCCATCACGCCATCTTGTGAGCACTTGACGAACTAGAGGTGACTACTACAAACAAACGAACGGAGGATGGACAGACCCACGGCATAAGGAGCTTCGCCCCTAACACATTTATTAATCTAATATGTACAGAGAGGTTGTATGGCAAACCAGCCCCTGGGCGAGCTTGCCTACACTACTGGGTGAAGTCCCTAGTCAGGCACCCCATCGGTCGACGCCGCTGTCCTGACACGTTGGACCATGGCTTGTTGGGCCGAAAAGTCCAGGCAGCCGAGCAGGGCTCCTCCCAGTCCTCTCGGGTTAGCTTTGGGTGGGGGTTATAGAAGGATTGAGCTGGCATGCCCATACCATGTGGTAGGGGTCAGCTACCTCCCCACAGTACAGGCAGAGGCCAGAAAAGGAAGAGTCAAAATGCTTAAGCACTGCCAGGCACAGTAGCGTATTTGTGAACAGGCGCAGAATTCTCTCGTCCGCCTTTTTCAACCCTTTGCAGGGCACAGGAATGCGGTGGTGGGAGTCCCGATAATGGGCTCTTATATCTTTTAAGGAGACAAGAGGAGAGTTTTCGCCTGGATCAGTGCTGCCATCGGTGGGCGAGGCAGTAGACCGGGGAATGAGTGCGCGGGCAACAGCGTGAGGTGCCTCATTGCTTGGGAGGCCCTGATGACCGGGAGTCCAGATTAACGATCGAGAAGAGGGGTAACCCACTCGCGGACAGGATCGAAAAACTTTGGCAGCTAGGGATGCAATCCGCCCCAGTTCAAAATTGCGGCAGGCTCCTCTCGAATCTAACATGATGATTCTCGAATTGTCATGCGAGATGACTAGGGCTATGGCCACCTCTTCGGCATGGGTTGCATTGTGTGCACGGAAGGAGAGGCCATCCGCCTGCCTCTCTTGGTGGACAACTGCGGCCGTATACTAAACCTCGTGATAAGGGCCGGCGACATCAGTATAAAAGACGTTTTGTTTGGAGCCGTAGAGGCGCCGGAGAGCAAGAGCCCGTGCCTCGCGGCGGCCGGTGTGTGACTCATGAGACATATCGGTAGGGAGGGGTCGAACATGGATCGCGTATTTCCATTGTTCGGGCACTCGTTCCCGCTCCGGTGCGTGGAATTCATGCCTGATGTGCAGGCGATCTAAGAGTCGTCTGCCTGAAGGTGTCTGTGCCAGGCGGGTGTATTGATTTGTTAAGTGGGCCTCCCGAAGCTCCCGGTAAGTGTCGACTACCCCCAAAGCAAGAAGTCTCGCATTAGAGGTAGAAATAGGGAGATCTAGGGCCCGCTTGATGATTTTGCGGAGGGTCGCCTCCAAGAAATCTTCACCGTGTTTCCGTAAGTGCAGGTACGGAATTGCATACAAGATGCGACTCGTGACAAAAGCATGTGCGAGACGAAGAGCATCCGTGCTTTTGAGACCCCCCCCCCCCCCCGTGCTTGGCAAGCGATCATATCGCTGAGCGATGCGTCGGATTTTAGCCTGTTCGAAGCGGCGGCACTCCGTATGGACGGAATCAACTGCAGTAGAATCCTTCCGCAAAGGCAAATTGAATCCATCGTCTCCAATTCACTTGAGCACGTGGCCTACTTTATCCGGTTCCGACATGCCTCTTTTTTTGCTTTTTTTTTGTTCCTTTTTTTGCGAGGGGCCAGCAAGTACTAAATATAAGGAATATAGTACTATATCGACGTCTGAGCGCGTGTCGCAAACTCTCCCCTGCCGAAAACCAAGGTTTTCGAAGCCTTCTTCTTTCGCCGTCAATTGGAGCACCGGTACCCCGACGAATGCACCAGCATCTTCCTTTACGCGAACTACCAGGCTGCGCGGCAGTCTAACCGAGGGGAAATCACTCACCAGAACAAGCTTGACCGCCTTCGTCTTTCGCACACGGCGTCTACCAGGAGCGCACCTACTACCACTGTGCACAACCTCTCTTCTTATAGTCCAAGCGCCTCTGAGTTGTCTCTTCTTAAGCTTGGTTTAAACTTCAACACGGGACCAACAACGGACGCCAAACGTTGTCTGCGCAGTGGAAAACGCCGTGGCGCAGGTTGAACCTTCACGCCGTGATGAAGACCGTACGCGAGCCGTGAGTGTTTTGTCCAAATTCCGTCCTAGACGATTCGCGTCACCATTAACTGCAGAAGAGCGCAATGCGATTCGAAGCCTTCGAGGTAATAATCACCTAGTCATCCTCCCAGCCGACAAAGGCAATGCCACGGTTCTTCTGGACCGCAGTGACTACGTGAAAAGGATGCGATGTTTGCTGCAAGACGAAAACACCTACTGCCGCCTTAACAAGGACCCAACCAGCAAGGTACAAAAAGACCTGCAAAAGCTACTCACAGAGGTGTTTCAATTCGTCCCCCCAAGGCATAAGCCTCTGTACTACCGTCTCCTCTGCCGCAATGGCTCCGCTCCGGCTTTCTACGGATTGCCCAAGATACACAAGCCTGATGTACCTATACGGTCACCACTTCTTAGCCTTTCGAAGTACTTGCACCGCATAATATCTCCACTTGTGGGATGCGGTCCAACACATTTACGAAACTCTTCTGACTTCATTAACAAAGTGCGCGATCTCAAGCTTGACGATGACGACACTATGGTGTCGTTCGACGTTACGTCCTTGTCCACGTGTGTCCCAATTGATGTTGCGGTCGAAGTGTGCTCTACTGCCCTCCAAGACGACGCCTCGCTTCCTGAGCGGACACCATTTGAGGTTAAGGACTTGCGCAAGCTCCTGCAGTTCTGCCTGGAAAATACGTACTTCGTTTTCCAGGACTGGTTCTATAAGCAACTTCTAGGAACGCCCATGGGTACCTCCCTCTCGGTAACTGCTGCAAACTTAACAATGGAATCAGTCGAACGCCGGGCTATCGCAGCATTCACGCCACAACCAAGAATTTTTCTTCGGTATGTGGATGACTGTTTTTCAGTTATAAAGAAGGATGCCCTGGATGCGTTCTCGTCACACCTAAACTCCATTGAACCGGCCATAAATTTCGCAGTTGAACTGGAGAAGGACCATCGCCTTCCTTTTCTTGACGTCTTGGTACAACGTGAAGGGACAGGACTTCGCTTCAGCGTGTATCGAAAGGATACACACACAGGACGCTACCTCAACTTCGGTTCAATTTACCCTGCTTGCCACAAACGCTCCGTCGCCTCATCACTCATACCACGCGCGAAAAATACCTGCAGTTCTTCAGAAGACCTGCAAAGAGACCTGAAAGTGGTGCACGCTGAACTTTCAGGCAACGGCTACCCGGCTTCGTTTGTGAATTCAGTACATAAACAATTATCTCGTCCGCGTATTAGTGCCTCCTCCGTGCCTGCCCCCTGTAAACGTGCCGCGATACCGTATGCTCCTGGAACCAGTGAGGCCCTGGCTCGCGTGCTCCGCTCCTTTGATGTACACGTGTCACATGTGCCGGTAAAAAAGCTGAAAAGTGTGTTGAAAAACGTGAAGGACAAGCTTCCAAAAGAAAAGTTTCCTGGTGTCGTGTACACAATCCCCTGTACCGACTGTGATCATGTGTACATCGGCAAGACAGGCGATTTTCAAAGGCGCCTGAAAGAACACTGTTACGACGTGAAAAAAGAAAAGGTGTCTTCAAGTGCACTCGCTGAGCATGCCGTTTCCAAGGGACATGATATTGACTGGGCCAGTGCGCATGTACTCGTCACTGAAGGAAATCTAACCTCGCGACTTCATCTCGAATCACTACTAATCCAAACCACCGATACCACGCTTAATCGCAATGACGGCACCCTTCCCTCTGTTTACGCACGCTGCTTGCGCCACCTTTTTACACGTACTTAGTCAATCCCCGTTCCTTCATTTCTTCATTTGTGAACAAGGCCCCCGTACGGGAGCCGAAACGTCGTGTTATTTTTAAAAGTTTTTTTTTTGGTCGGCGTCTTGCTTTTACCTTTTGACTATGATTATTCCCGACCAGACGAGCTTTCGTCAAACTCTTGACTTCGTTTTCGATGTACTTCGCAAAACCTTAGTTTGCAAATGTCCCAGCTCGTCAGGTCTTCCTCATGAGTGTCGAACCAGACAAAAGCCGTGCCTTGTAGGTAGATTATTTTGACGACCATAATTCTAGCACCTCACCCATTAATATCGCTGTCCTGTTCATACCAGGCGAGCCAGTCTCCTCAACGTTCTTCCTGTCTGCGCCGGTGAAAATATCTGTGTAAGAAGGGTGCAATAAAACCAGATGTCTTGATGCTAGGGCGGATTTTGAACGGCCGGCTTCATTGGACGTCATCACGACGTGACTGATCTGGCATCGGCTACAGAGTTTCTGCGCAGTGTCGGCGCAAGTGTACCGAGCACTTCTGCCAAATCTCACGGGGTACAGGCGCTGCGCTGGGGTGTTTATAAACACAATAGAAAGAGCTCCGAACCACACGGTCTGGCACCAGGATTCTTCATCTTGTACCGTCCTCGTGCTGCTGCACATACCACACTGTAACAGCATGTGTTACGCTTTTCTGTGTAGTATACCCAATCTAGACGGTACTGAAATAATTTGTGTTAGTTTGGCGCTCTACGCAGCCTGTGCTTTTTGCTAATGTCGCCTTATGTGGGCAGTGCTTAACAAGTGGTGCACCGTAGGCCCCAGAAATTCCCTATGGTCAAGTTGTCTTTCAGAATATGGAGGACATTTTATGTCAGCTATACATGCGTAGACAAGCAGCATACATGCGTATACAAGCGTGATTACACGTTGCATACAATTTTCGTGGGAAACAGAGAGCAAGCTTGCGCATTATCCTGGTCATGTGTTAGCCGCGTGGTCACTGCAGTAAGTGTCATGTCAAGCGGCAGTCATGGCCTACAGTTTTCGTTGAGGTATCCCATGTTCTCACCAAGTATGGATTAACACCATAGCTTCCATTAACACCAATTATCATCCGATAGATAAGCTATATGACCTTGCTGCACAGGCTCACTTTTTGGATGAGATTCCCATAGCACGACGGTGGAAGTACGATGCCGGAAATAGTAGAACTATAAAGGTTTAAAGCAAGCTCACCGGAAGGCTCTGGAACTGAGTTCTGTTCATAGTTACGCAGGGGTATCACACGCATGGATTATACTTGCAGATTATACACTCAGATTGTGAATAGCATATCCTTTCTCCTCTGCAGAAAAAGCGGCGTGCGGCGAAACTCAGCCGGTGTACACAACTGCTTTTCTCGCATCAAAGTATTCCTTCCTCCTTATCTGAATACCTTACTCAGAATGTCGGTGCCCTTGGCCAGAATGTCGGTGCACATGCCGTTCCCACTGCATGAGTTCGTCCCGAATAAGTTCTCTTGGGAAAAAATTGGCCGCGTATCTCCGTGCTTCGCTGCAAATGTCGTCGAAAGACGATAGTCTTCTACCGGCCGTACTACATGAGCCCCGGTTCGCGTGTTTCTATTTCCCCGTGGAGTCGCGCAAGCGAGAGGGAAAACGAAGAGACGCGAGGAGAGAAAGGGACCGGCCGGAGCGGCGGGCGGCCGTTCCGCTGCCTTGTGCTACCCGTTCAGCAAGAGCGTGAGATATGGGCGCCATCTGGCCATGATGTCGGGAAACGCAAGAAGCTTGCGTAGTACGCAGAACTGCGTAGGAAACGTCCGCTTTTGCGTATCCTAACAAGCACTAGGTTCTTTAGAATTACGCATCAATGTATTTTCTAAAGGAACACACCGTCTAATGCTTACGTATGGATGTTACGCCTCAGATATGCGTAATATTTGCTTTTTGGTCGACTGTGTTCAGAAGTATGAAGGCAGCTACCAGTTCAAGCTGGGTGGTCTTTGAGGAAGGGGTTCACCTTTCGCAGCAGGACAGACACACACACACACACACACACACACAGACCAAAATTTCTGCGTTGAAGTATCCCAAGAAAGATCTTTAAAAATTGTAGGCCTTTCCCTCAGCGACCCTGATCAGATGGGTTCTTACCGTCTGCTTACTTATGCCTTCAGCTAGCATGACAAGAACACTTCGCATTATTTACTCTTCTCGCTCGCTGGATGCGCGTGTTTAGGTGAGGGTCGCCCATTCTTGAGAAACTATGCCGGCGCCTGGACAAGCGGCCTGATGACTTCTTAGCATCCTTGGCTTAGCTTATGCTAACCTGCCCTGACAGCTTAATGCGTAGGTTTTGAGAAGCGTAGCTCAAGGTCGCGCGATCGATCACGGCCATGACGATCGCATTTCAACGACGGCCAAATAAAAGCACCCCTGTACTAGGTTTACGTACACATTATGGAAGCCAGAGGTGGTCAGAATTACTCCGGAGCTCTCCACTACGAAGCATGCCTCATAAGGACACCGTGTTTTTGCCACATAAGACTCGATCATTACACTGCACTTCGCTGCGAGGAGCTTGACCATAAACCTCCTCCAGCGTATTATGTAGTCGCCTTCGGAGCGATGCAGTGTTATTTCAGGGGCCTTTAAGCTTCAGGTTGTTGGTACGTTTCACTAGTTGGTTTTGGGGAAAACAAACACGACTTGACAAGAAGGCTATACATATCCGTACCTTCTTAACACAGCACAGCTCTCCTAAACAGAATATGGCACGCACGCAATACTGCAGTGCATTCTAATACCGATTGTCCGGAACCATGTTTCAAAAATGCCGACGTTTGAGGTGGCACAGGCACCGCCTCGCCACGGTGGTCTTGTGGCTATGGTACTCGGCTACAGATCCGAGGGTCGCGGGATGGAATCCCGGCCGCGGCGGCTGCATTTCGATGGAGGCGAAATGTTGAGGCCCGTGTGCTGTGCGATGTCAGTGCACGTTAAAGAACCCCAGGTGGTCGAAATTTCCGGAGATCTCCACTAAGGCGTCTCTCATAATCCGAGCTGGTTTTGGGAAGTTAGACCCCACACATCCAAGTGGCACAGGCACCAAATGGCATCGTTAAATCTACAGGCGTATGCGATAGATATGAATGGATCACAGTGGCGTAATCATGCCTTAACTCTGCCTGAGTGATCTTGATATTCGCTGTCTCAGTGGTAAGAACATTTTATGGTATGTCACACGTGCGCGTTCAGTGGATTTCGACACGTGCTGTTGCTATGGGACAAGCATTTTGCATTTGGGAATCGTTTGTTACCATGTATGTTCATTAATGAAATCGGGTTGTTGGTCCGCAATTATGTACTGCCTGTTCCTTTCCTCTCGTTTGGGCCTTCCGAAAGCTAAACAGTGGCATATTATAAATTAAAGAAGCTTGAGTGTCGTCATGTATTCCTACAAAAGATTTGAAGCTTCGTCCACCCAACACGCGCATAATTAAAGCAAATCGAGTCATGCGTCCTCACCACGGGTCCTCACATTGTCAGCATAGCAGTGGTCCTTTGTAATGCTGTGTAAATGGCCCGATTGTGACGTCACAATAATGTTATTCCCTCCTAAATTACCACTACATCCTTCGAAATGTTTAAGAATATTCACTTATAACTAGTCCGTACTGCCAATATGAATCATTACTGCATTAATGTTAAAGGAGGGTGAGATTTGTCGTTTTTCTTAACTTTTATGGAACACAGGGAAGGCATAACTCACCGTAACGCACTATGCAAAAGTTAAAGCCTCCTTTTCAATGCGTTCAACTATTCACGAATAAACTAAGTTTTCGTCACTATCAGCATATGTATTTAACACGCCATATATATTCGCAAAAAGTGGGTTCGCCAATGTGCAATACTGCTGGATAGGGAAACTACTCGATCTCCATCAGCCGAGTTGAGTTGCAATGAATATAAACAATATGTTTAGCATCGTAAATAAGCCTAAAAGATATTTGTCCACGTAATAACTGTCGCAGCAGTAGAACAAACGTAGGTACTCAGCGCTGATAAGAGAGAGCAGACGGCAATGTACACTCTTAAAAAATAAGAAGTAGTAGAAAAGCTAGTAACGAGTGCGGTTACTACCGGTTTGGCACCGTTAATAAAATGTCTTGTCGTTTACTAGCTTAGAAACATGCTATAGAGGTTGTAAGTATCAGGGGTACTGGCTCTCACTGCATGCGTACGTAACAGGTTATTAAAAGCTACTACCTCCACTGGAATTATTATATTATGCTGTAATTGTGATAGGCGTACGTGGAATTTAGACAAGCTATAATTGATTCGATTATGTTGGAATAAAAGTCCCATGCAACGTCGTTGCATGCGCATACGGAAACAAAAAAAAATACAAGAATCTCGATCCAAAACATTTATTACTTATCTGAACCGCCTCCGGCTCACCAGCACAATGCGAGCGTTCTTAAGTATGGCCATATATAGTGTTAACGTTGCTGTTAGGGCATATGTCGCGTAGAAGCTTTGATCTTCTATGTTCGGTAGTGTGTGCAGTGGTTTCTGCTTCGAATATGTTTCTGTTCTTAGCTGTCACCTGAACATTTTTTGTGCAGCGTATTCAAAGGGCTAATCACGTGAAGCAATTAGCGATCGTTAATTGATGTAACACGATGTAATTAGTCAGCACCAATCGCTGTCACCAGATAATGCCTTACCGCTCATTTTTATTTGATCTTATTTTTTTGCAATACTGTCGACTTGATACGGCAACGTAAACAGCAAATATAAACCAAATAATAATAAGCACGATAAAAGATTGCCATGGTAGCTAAGTTACTAACTTTGATTACTACCTTACCTATAGCCAGTAAGTGCAGGTAGTAAATGACATAGTAGTAAAGTGGTTGTTTTGTGGGATTTAACATCCCAAAACCAGCTCTCATTATGAGAGACGCCTTAGTGGAGATCTCCGTAAATTTAGACCACCTGGGGTTCTCCGTAAATTTAGACCACCTGGGGTTCTTTAACGTGCACTGACATCGCACAGCACACGGGCCTCAACATTTCGCCTCCATCGAAATGCAGCCGCCGCGGCCGGGATTCGATCCCGCGACCCTCGGATCTGTAGCCGAGTACCATAGCCACTAGACCACCGTGGCGGGGCGTGGTAGTAAAATTACTACCTTCTCGTTTACTGGCTGCAGTTACTGCTTAGGTCGTGAATGTTGTGACAAGCATTTACTACCTCAAAGTTAGTGTCTAGGGCTACCTTATTCTAAGAGTGTAGGATAGTTAAAGTAATCAAGAAAAATATGCACACACGTAAGAAGGATCCCGAAGCATCATAAGGTGCCGGAGAGTTATGGAGATCAAATGTAAAATACTGAATGTCTTGTTCTTAGAGAGCGACGGACCCATGAAAGGGACACTACATAAAGAAGTGGGGTTTTTATGCACAGAAAGCAAGGAATTGCATGGAATCTATGTATAAGATTTGTGACTATGCAACCATATTGATGTCGGGCAACATTTTATTATGCTGGGTGAAAAGTTCCGGTATTCTGAAATTCGTAGGGCAGTTATTTTAGACTTTGTTGAAACAACAATCTGCTCTTTCATTTCAGGAAAAAAGAAAGCATTCTGGTGCGGCTGCAGACGGAAATGCAGTGAGTCTATTCGTTTATAGCTATTTTACTCGCTTTTAACTTTTGTGTTGCAACTTTAGCGTCCGCTACCTCGTGAAATTGTTATAAATCGTCTTTTAGTACTGAATCCTTCGGCTATAAATTTTTTAATGGGCAGAGTATTTTCACTGCATGGTCGCCTTAGTGCCACTTAAAGACCACAAAATACATTTGACCAAGCCATCACTGCCGTATGATAAATGGCAAAATAGGCTGTTGAAGCAAGGGATGAGAACACATTGCATGCAAGACAAAAGAGAGAATAAGAAGATGATGATATTGGGAGAAATGACCGTGGGACATGGGCTGAGTACGGAGGTTCAGAAAGATAAATGTGTAGGACAACATGGAATTATGGCTAGTTCCAAGGCATTAAAGTTTCTTATGAGATAGCGACGTCTCCCTCCGTTACACTATATATTATGGCTAGTTCGGCTCCGTGGCTTCACGCGCTACCGTCGTCAGCGTTATCAGGCTTGTATTCACGCCCCGAACCATCAGGTTGCCGCGGAGCGCGTGGAGCGCCTTCCAGAAAGCCGGCATTCTCCCGCAATCGTGTTTCCACACTTGTAGTGGATGAGGGTGGCGGTAATAAAGAAACTACTACCCATGCTCACAAAACCATCTCTAGAGCACGTCAGATTCATGCTTTATTGATACCTTACTTATTTTTGTGTCATGGTTTGAGCAGTTGTACCTGGAGTCCTTTTTACAGGACACGCACTCCGAACGTCCTAAGCATCCCACTTAATCGAAACGGACTGGTTCAGTCAACATCTCCGATGAGTGTTCGGTATAATTAGATTTATATTACTAGGATTGCGTTTGCGATGTTGTGATTGACGGTGCTCTATGCTGTCGGTTCTGTGATTATTATGAATGGTGTGATGGAATGCGGTCCTTTTAACACATTCGCTCCGCTTACCGCACTTTTAGTTGAAATATGAACACTTTATTAATGGTTTGTATCGTTTATGTTTCCTTCCGGTGCTGCTGAGAGCGTTACACAGCCATGCAACATCGCTGTACAGTTGAAATTTGCCCTGTGCATATTCCATATGGCGCGCGTTCTAGGCGCTCCTGTCTTTACCAGTTTAAATTCTACCATGTAAGACTAAAATGTCCATACTTTTAATCTCACTCTGCCATACGTGCATCCTCGCGAATATGAGTTTTCACATCCCGTCTATGCATTCATTTCCCTGCTGTACCTTGTTTTACTCAGGCGTTCCTTACACATTTGCGTACGAAATTTCCTGAGTTCTTCACTCCGGCGTCACTCAAAATCATAACTTGGTTTTCGGACGTAAAATCCCATAAGTCAGTCAAATCACATTTACGTAGCTTAGGGTCATTTTGCTGAAGGCTATAAGTATGAGTAAGTAGCTTTTTGTCGACTTTTGCAGGATAATGTTGACAGATGGGTGAATAAGTAAGTATAGCTCCTACGTTTTAGACTATTCAGACGCAGGGTAAAATTACGAAACATTGAAGAGATATTCCGCAGCTTCATTGTCATATTCGAAAGACAAAATAATACGAATCATGTTCTGAACCTTAACAACACACTATTCCTGCTTTTATCATTTAATCAGTGTACTAAGAGGTAAAACGTGCGATGTGTTCGTATCGTCGTACTATTTAACCCTGAAAGGTTTCTAAAGAATTTGAGCGGTGTAGTTCTAGGAAAATTCGATTCGTAGAGAAGGCCCTGGCGCTAGTGGCTGCGACAGCTGCAGGCAGGATGGTTTGGCCACCAAAGAAACAATGTGCATACATGAGCTTCTTACGCCTACACTTATACGGATGACTTCAAAACGAGTGATTGGTGAGACTTTGTGGCGTTGTTGCGACTTTGTAGTGATTGTCAGAGTGTGGAACAATTCGCGCTGGCACTCATTGATCCCAGGCTTCTAAAAAAAAATCTTCCCAAGAATTTAGGAAGATGTAATGGTGGGGCCAGTACTGCTTCCACTGTTACCGCTTTGCTGTAAGTACATTTAAGTAAATGTACAAGGCAGCTAACAATTCTGGTTCATTATGTGATTGCATCTTTAATGACCTATCACTGTCGTTTTTAACTTTAACACTACCTGCTTGCCCTAAGGGCTTACTGTTCTGCATTAGGACATGGTTGTCATGGCTCCTAAGTAGCCAGAATTTATGCGCAGTTGGCAACAATTTATGGGTTTGGAATCGCGTTAAGAAGTAGTACAAAAATTTGAAGCCAGAACCAATGACGTTTCACCCGTGGTGCCTTGGGCAAAGTGCTAATTTTTGCGGAAGTCATGGCTACATTGAGTTAAAAATTTCACACTTGCGAAAATTAGCAGTAGCATTCCGCACCGCACCCCAAAATATTGCCCAAAAATTCGGGCTCGTGCAATGATTATTCTTGGCGCCTAAAATTTGTAAGGAGAAAGGGTGGATATTTGCATTGACATTGCGGCAGCGCCTATGACATTAGCGAGAGTCGCTGACTTGAAAGGCGCTTCATGACTTTGGTATGTCGTAACACAAGAATGTGGAGACCATGATGTACAGCCGTCATCACGCTTAACACGAGCTGTCAGCATTTTGAGCAGAACTACTTGGACTGATGCCAGCGCCGTGAAGGGGTCGGTGCTGCTCCTTAAATGTTATTTATTTGTTTGTTTATCTATTGAATACACAGATAAATATTATTTCGTCAACGGCGCCTACCATTTCGCGGCTCAGGCGTAAGCACATATGGCCAGGCCATTTTTCAGAGCATTTGTGTTAAGATTGCTGTGGCCTATGCATCGCCTATGCGTCAGGCGTAGGACTCCCCAAGAATTCGTAGGGCAGCCGCTTCCCTTTAACGCGGGCGCGGCGAGGCAAGCCTCCTCGATAATAGCGCCCTTCTTCCATCTGGACGATGCATCTGCGGAAAACGCGGTGGGTGCCTGCAAAGCGTGACTTGCAATCGTCAACGCATTTTGTTTTGCACGCCGCAACTAATAACAGGGTTACATTGAGCTTAGAGTGTGCAATTAGGTTTGGAGAGACACTAAAGAGCATGGAAGACTAGGCAGAGAAAGCATTCAGGTATATGTGCAGGAAGAACGTTGACGCGCTGTAGAGAAAGGGAACTTGGGGCTAAAGAGCAAGTACTGTACCACTAGCATCTTGAGCAGTGTGGAAACAAAGCCCACTGAAGCATGAGGTCAAAGTGGTGTAGAGGATTTAGTGCATAAATGCGATGGAACATATCTCAGCGCTCAGTAACTACCGAAAAATTGACGAAATATGGAGGGAAGCATTTTGTCGTAATCCAAAAGGAAGCGGCTTGCCGTATGAAAACAGGTCACGCTGCCTTAGGGTGCGTCTGATAGGATATGCGGAGCGAGATTCTGTATCAACAGGTAATAATGTACTTGCTGTGGGAACCGTAGAGGAATTGCAGGGCAAGCGCGGGGTAGGAAAAAAAAAGACATAGATTCGCCGCAAGGGCGAAGCAATGAATGCGATAGCAAGAAACTGTAATGATATACGAAGTGAGGCTCGCAGCTTCAGGAGCAATATTGATTGTAGCAAACATGCACTTGCTAAGTGAGCGTCTCCCGTCGGCAGCGCGTGCTGGTACGAAGGGCTTTATACGTTGTGTGTCACAAAGCAAGGCATACAAAGCTAGGGGAGGCCGCTAATTGAACAAACAGAAGATGAGCGCGAACTATCAAGTGAAGCACGCACGAAACGAACGCACAGATATACGCCGAATGAGCGCGAATAAGCTGTCTTAATGGATACTCTCAGTTTCAACAGCGCTCCTGTTGCAAAGGCGGCTGCCCGTTGCGCTCCTCGCGCCGTCTCGCTGGTAATGAAGAAACGCTATAAGCGCCTGCCGTCTCTGAGTCCTGCCAGCGGTAAAGGGTGTGTATATAAGGCTCGCCGTTAGTTCCTTGAAGCGTCTGCTCTTTGTGGCGTAGTGGTTAGCGCCACGCGCTGCGGAGTGAGACGTTCCTGGTTAGATTCCGCTCGTCGGAAACATTTATCCGAGTTATTTTTCTTTTGGACTTTTATATATATATACATCTTTATACATATACGGTTCATGACGGCAAAAACCAGCCGAGACTGTCCATATAATTGCTATCGCAATAAAATTCACAGCATATCCACGGAGTGGGTGTTACCACAGGAAGCGTGAGCGCCATCCCGTGGTAACACCACGGTTACTGCGAGTGACAGTAACGGGCGAAAGAATTGATGATGCGCCTCTTAGAGAACGACGGTTTATTAAAGCGACTGTATACCGTCCTTCATCGCTCTCCCATTTTTTGGCTCAACAGAAAGCGTACCTTTCCAAGTGTCCCAGCGTGCAGTGGTTTCTCCAGAAACTCAATACAAATTATTAAAACACAATTTTTTTTCATCTACGAAGTCGCCCCTTTCCTAGTGTAGGCATGCTAGCAACTATGGTTACCGCGCATGATGCGTCGTCGTCTCCCTGGAAACCCTTTTGGGCGCGGGAGGTAGAAAAAGGGGCAAAGCGGCTCACTTGAGTAATGGGCTCAGAACGGCTCAACTCACTGCAATGATCCGGTTCATTTTAACGGCTCACCGGCTCACCGGGTCCGAGGGAAAACGCTCTGGCGCGAGGGAAGAACGGGACCGGCCGGAGCGGTGGGCGGCCGTTCGGCTGCCTTGCATTAGCGTCCGTGGTTTGCCCATATCACTGGGGGCCCTGTTAACATCCCTGCTTAAGGCAAGCGAAGCACACATAACTTCTGCACAATTAAGCTCTGCGAGGGACCTTATATTGCAGTGATCGTTCTACACGTAATTATTAAGTATAATACGCGCTAACCATTAAAAAACTAACTGCAGGGTATGCGAGAGTTTTTCTCTATTTTTGTTTCCGGTTCATGCAGTTTTGTTAGGAGAGACACATTTTCATTCGCTGAGGGGTGATGTGGGTGGCACAAATTATGAGGCGCTTAGCAGATACTAACATGCATAATCTTATCTCACAACAACACCACAAAACTTGATTCGACCAACATATGTGTTCCGAAAATCATATAACCAAGAAAGTTGGAACGCTGAGCGCGTGCGTATGAGTGTGTGTTTTCTGTCTATGAATCTATCCAGTTCGTGCTTTCTTCTTCTTCCTAGCAAGTATTCCCGCCTCCGCTTCATGGAATGGCATACAATCAGTCTTATCGGCGCGGTGCCGGCTCGCCTACAAATCACCACGTATCCGGTCACCATGCATTTTCCATCGGCTAGAAAGCTAGAAAGCTACGCATTTGACACATTTCGCTAGAAAGAACGTCACATGTTCTTGCTGAGAACTCGGTTTGTGCACTGGAATGGAGCGCGCCGCCCGTTATTAGATATTCCTGCCCTCGACTCTTTACCATCGTCAATGCGAAGAAGGCAAACAAAAGCCCCTGTTCCTGCGCGTCAGGTCATGCGCTGGCTGTCTGTACTAGCCACGTGAAAGCGTGGCATCGTCTGCTAATCCTCCTCGTGAAGGATTAGCAGATTGTCACTAAATTTATTTGCTGTGCGGCGCTTCCATGTACGGACATTGTGAATATATGTGCCATCATGTCAAAAAATAAGAAAATTTGTAAGCTAGCCCTGTTGTCGTCCTTTATTCATCTTGGTTCTGTCAAAATTTTGCGCCGCCTTTTCCCTTTTGTAACAGCAAACGCCTTTTCTTTCTCTGAAACACGTTCACTTTTCGACAAATCACATTAGTGCTAAAAAGTAAAAGAGATTCCTGAGGTAAAAAAGAAACTACGCGAAACCGTTCCAAATTGGCCCGGGTTTTCTATTTCTACGGAAAAAAATCACATCATATCCACGGGGTGAATGATGGTGAGTGGGCGAAGCTCCGGAGGGAATCATCGATAAACCGTGATTCTTTCGCGTAAATCGCCCAGTCGATCATCATGTAAAGGCGTGAGAAACACTGTATTCGTACGCTGGGATCTCGCGTTTAAGGGGGATATGCTGTGCTAGATCCAGGCCTGCGCGGAACTGCAGGACAGTGACAGCGTAAGCAGGAGGAGCTACTTTCTTAGAGGCCCATTTAAACGCTTGAGGAAACTAGTGCAAGTAGAAGTGGTAGGTATCTCCTGCGCCATAACTTATCATTTTGCCAAGTAGGGAAGTACCCACTACGCCATAATTACCAGTGCCTCCGTAATGGGTTCAAAGCTACAAAGCACGCAGCTCTGTGTTCTTTCAAATGATGCCTCGACCTCGTTATACAATCCATTTTCGCGTCGTGTAGCGGTGTATTACTATTTTTCAACGTAACATTACGTTTGTTAATGCGATTCCGCGGTAGACATTATACCTGTTTAGGTCTTTTAGCGATAATTTTTCAACCACTGGCGTAGCCCAGTGGTAGAACGCTCGACTGCCACGCCGAGAGCCTGGGTTCGAATCCATGGAGAGGACACAACTTTCGGAATTTTTTTTTTTCATAAAAGTAGACGTGGCTACGTACATCACCAACGAACACCATGGGATGTACAGACCCACGCCCTAAGGAGCTTCGCCCCTGAAAAAGAAGCACCTCCTTTCTGTGCTGCTGCTTGGCAGTGCAAAGAAAGGGTCGTTGCTTGGAAAGCGCGCTTTTCTGGCGCCGCGCATATTTACAACAGTTCCATAAGTAATTACAGCCGCACCAAGGGAGCGTTAAACAGATACAATGAAGAATTCCCCACGCTGTGTGCGAAAAAACACTGTTCACGTTTGAAAAGAAGATGCTAGACATGCTTTGAACTATCCTGAAAGCAGCACTTGCAGTTTTTCACTGTCTCGTGTCGGGACCTGTCTTAAATCAAGCACTTGATTTTAACGTGTGTCACTGTAAATGGACGCATTTCTGGAAGACGTTCATTTACCTAAAATACCTTAGAGTGCCCGTCAGTATGGGTGCCATCATGATGTGATGTAAATTTGAAGAGATGTTTAGCTTCCGTCACCCATTGACAGAAACAAAGACGTCGAACACTATCTGTGCGACCCATATAAATAGATCAAAACTCAACGAAGTGCGATCATGCCATGATATTTTTTCTTCCAAAATGCTCCACGACGACATAATGTGAAGCCTTCACACAGCACGGCATGTTATTCGTTTTATTGATGTGCTAAAATACACGCTCATAGAGTTCAGAGGACTGGATGATATCGGTGACATATAACTATACTAATGAGCGCTAATGAGGACGTTAGCTGCGTTGACTTGTTGTCTTTAAAGACACCAAATACCCTTCTAGGTCAGGATTGCGTCTTCGAAGTGTTGCCACAGATCACGATCAACTGCCTCACGCAGCGCACACAGCGAGCGAGATGCGAGTAGCGCGAGTCAGCCCGCGACGGCCAACACTCATCGCCGCCGTCGAACCGAAAAGCGACCCAGTACTCCAGCACGGCTCACCGCGGCACGGTTCACTGAGCGAGAGCGAACCGCCTCCCGCCCTCGGTTTACTGAGCGAGAGAGAACCGCCGTCCGTCCGCTCTTCCAAAGAACCGCCGCTCATTTTTACTGAGCCGGCTCACCTCGGCTCTGTGAGCGAGGCGGAAACCACGGGTCACTGAGCGAGAGCGAACCGCCTCCCGCCCTCGGTTCACTGAGCGAGAGAGAACCCCCATCCGCTCTCCCAAAGATCCGCCGCTCACTTTTACTGACCTGCGGATTACTCGCTCTTTGGAAAGAGCCGCTCAAAAGATCCGGATCACCCCTGAGCGACCCATCTCTAGCGGGAGGCTTCTCAACACGAACCGGTTTCAAGGTCGACATTCCAGAGGTGACGAGGAGGAGAGGCGACGGAAAGTCGGCGCGCGGGGGTGCGCCTCGGACATGCAGCGCCGCATGCATGAGAAGCGCCGTACTACACGTCTTTACAGGCAGACGAATTCGAAGGCAGCGCCACCTGCGCCACCGCGAAAGCAGCGAAAAAAAGAACAAATTCCTCTTGCACGCTCTGACAAGGTGTCTCATAGGGTGAGGTACGCTTGTAAGACATACATAAAAGTTTTCCAGAACAATTCGCAACTCCAGAAAAAGCGGTTCATCTGGCAACATTGCTGAGAAAAACAAAGATGGCTTCTATATCCAGGGTCACGGCCGCGCTTCCGCTTAGCGCTTTGCTAAAGTTTCTTGATTGCGGGTACAAATCACGATGCTTCGTCGAATACGAAAGGGTTCTTGCTGCCGAACATCTGATATTAATCGCTCTAAATGATTTGAGCGGCGAAACAGCGGAAATAATTGCGCTGCGCGTTCAAACGTCGCACTTGTTCGGAGACCCGCATCAAATTTTCTTAAGGATAAAGAGCCTTTCCAGCGAGCCTGAAGTTGAAGAAGGTAGGTACGTGTTCATGCGTAGCAGGCCTCTCCGAAAGATGCAAGCACCTGTGCGCGGCTTGCTCCATTGAGTACAAATGCGTCACTTATAAACGAGTGCAGTTCTATGCGCGGTGCCGGAAGGCAAACTTAGAGGCGCGGTGAATAGGTCGAGGGCTGAAAAGTTGGAACGAGCGCAATAAATCCTGAATTGTCACCAGACGAACTCGAAATGCAAACGCGCTACGTTAAACGATCACACATTACCTCCATAACCGCCAAACAAATTACGAGGCGCCGCG
Organism: Hyalomma asiaticum; assembly: GCA_013339685.2. Lineage (NCBI taxonomy): Eukaryota > Metazoa > Arthropoda > Arachnida > Ixodida > Ixodidae > Hyalomma > Hyalomma asiaticum. Next base: position 63,778,250 of record CM023490.1, on the reverse strand, counting down.
CGCGCGTGGGACGAAGGCGGCGAACGAAGGCAAGCGCTCGCATTATATCTACTTACTACAATGCATGCGAGCAAAAGTACGTCAGCAATAATGTTACCGCTGTTCAAGTTGAGCATAGGCACGCTCAAAAAACGTCACCAGATATACACGTATAAACGATGTCGCTATTTTGTTCACGCGCTTGCCTAAACTAAACTACACTCCGGCTCTTCGAAAAGCGCGCATGATAATAATCGCGCGCCCACACAAATATGATCTGTGTACTCACCGGGGAGGAAGAAATCGTCGCGAGTGAAGTGTCTAGAACAAACTAGCATAGTTCCCGTCACCTTCTTGCCGATGCGCAATTTCCTAATCCATGTTGCCCTGCGCGAAGCGTCGTCTGCTTCATTGGGGAACCGATGAAACGACGTGTTGCTGTCTTTGCATCGCGATGACACGCACTGAGGCACGCAACAAAAGTCTTTTGATGAGGATTTTTTCTTTTTCGGGCTGCTTCGAGGCGGCATGGCGTCGATTAAGGAACCATAGAGCTGTTTTACAGCGCGCGGTAATGCCCCGTTTCGAGGTCGACCTTGGATCGGCTGGTTCCAGGAGCGTCCGCTAGGTGGCGAACATTTAGAGGGAGTCGCGAATATGTATGCCTGCGTGGGCTGGTTCTCGTACACTTGGAAAATGACGAACACGCTGTTGGGTGTCGCTAGCGGTGCTTTTTGCGCCACTTTGAGAGCAAAATTAAAAACCTAATTCCTTTTTTGTGGGGCGAAAGCGTGCTCGTTCCCGTAAATGTGACGCACGATCTTCCCAATTTTACCACAATCCTAAAAGATTTTCCGAGCGGTAGACAGTTCCTTTAAGCCCCGCCACGGTGGTCTAGTGGCTAAGGTACTCGGCTGCTGATCCGAGGGTCGCGGGATCAAATCCCGGCCGTGGCGGCTGCATTTCGATGGAGGCGAAATGTTGAGGCCCGTGTGCTGTGCGATGTCAGTGCACGCTAAAGAACCCCAGGTGGTCGAAATTTCCGGAGCCCTCCACTACGGCGTCTCTCATAATCAGAACTGGTTTTGGGACGTTAAACCCCACAAATCAATCAATCAATCAACAGTTCCTTTAAGTCAACGTTTCGGTCGGACCCCGACCTTTTTCAAGACATGATGTCTTGAAAAGGGTAACGTTGACTTAATAAACCGTCTTTCACTAAGAGGCGCATCGTCAATTCTGTTATAAACTAGCGGCGACCCAAGCTATTTTTGCAAATACAGTCTATATATATATATATATATATATATATATATATATATATATATATATATATATATATATATATGGGTGGCCGGTGAACGGTTCTCCAGCGCGAGCAGTCGGTATTTTTCAATCAAGAAAAAATTGGCAGATCCCACGTGCAGTGGGAATCAAGGAAATGCGAAGCACGCATAAGTAATGTAAAATGGATTTGCATTGTTGTCTAGCTATAGCGAGTTTGGTATATATGAAGTTAACGAAACGGCCGCAAGAGCACCAAGACTGTGGCATGAAACCCATGCCTCTCATACACGCATATCATGATTCTAACGTTGTGACTTGTCATTTACGTTCTTCATGCAGTCGTGTTGTGCCATAGCAATTTTGGTATACATCCCGTTAAGGAAACGAGTGGCATGTAGATCATGCCGCTAATGACATGCATGTCGCGATTTTTATGTTATGACCTGTCATTTATGATCGTCATGCAGTCATGTTGTGCCAAACCAATTTTCGTATAGGCTCCGTGCAGTCGAGTTTTCCATGTGCGACATTCGCGCCAGAATGCACTGACTGGCGGAGAGAAGAAGGAAAATTGGGCAGACTGTGACAGGAAAATACGCGAACGCGATGCGCGTCTCCAACTCTATAGCAGCAGCGGCCGCCCGTCCCACCTTCTTTCGTTTTATTTCCTTTGAGACGTGCGCTCCGAACCTGCGGCAAACTGTTCGAAAGGGCGACGCCGCGAGCGTTCGTGTGGTTCGCAGCACGCCCAGAAAACAGCGAAGAAACGCGCGCGTCGATGTGGCCTCGGTTTCCACCGTGCGCGCGCATCTCATACGGGCGACCCAAGCGACCAATGTCAGCGATACTGAGCCGTCTGACGAGTCGGGAGCCTACAGTCATGTAGGCTCCCTACCGACGAGAGCTACGTAGCGCCCTCTGGTCAGTAGACGAAGCTCATACATCCCATTAACGAAACGGCAGTATAGCGCCAGGACCATGGCATGTAAATCATGCTGGTCATGACACGCGTGTCATGATGCTAGTGTTATCACCTGTCATTTAGTTCGTCATGCTGTCGTGTTGTGCCATAGCAAATTTGGTATACATCCCATTAACGAAACGCCTGGCATGTAAATCATGCCGCCCATGACATGTATGTTACGCTTTTCATGTTATGACCGGTCATTTATGGTCTTCATGCAGTCATATCGTTGCATACCAATTATCCTACACATCCCACTAACAAAACGGCCAAGAGAGCACCAAGACCGTGGCATGTAAATCATGTCGCACATGACATGCATGTCATGATTTTCATGTTATGACCTGTCATTTACGTTCGTGATGCAGTCGTCTTGTGTCAAGCCAATTTTCGTATACATCCCGTTAAGGAAACGCGTGGCATGTAAATCATGTCGACCATGACATGCATATCAAGATTTTCATGTTATGACCTGTCAGTCATGCTCGCAATGCAGTCATGTTGTGGCATAACAATTTTCGTATACATCCCATTAACCAAACGGCCGGGAGAGCACCAAGACCGTCGCATGTAAATCATGTCACTCATGGCATGCATATCATGATTTTCGTGTTATGACCTCTCATTTATGTTTGTGATGCAGTCATGTTGTGGCATGCCAATTTGCGTATACGTCCCATTAACAAAACGCGTGGCATGCAAATCATGTCACTCATTACATGCATGTCATGATTTTCATGTTATGACCTGTCATTTATGTTCGCCATGCAGTCATATTGTGGCATACCAAATTTTGCATAGATCCCATTAACGAGACGACCAGGAGAGCACGAAGACTGTGACATGTAAATCATGCCGCTCATGACACGCATGTCATGATTTTCATGTTATGACCTGCCATTTATGTTCGTCAGACAGTCATGTTGTGCCATACCAATTTTCGCATAAATCCCATTAACGAAACAGCCAGGAGAGCACCAAGGCCGTGGCATGTAAATCATGCCGCTCATGACATGCATATCATGATTTTCATGTTATGACCAGTCATTTACATTCGTCATGTAGTCATGATGTGGCATATCAATTTTGGTAAACATCCGATTACCGAAACGGCCAGGAGAGCACAAAATCGTAGGCGGCTAGATAGATAGATAGATAGATAGATAGATAGATAGATAGATAGATAGATAGATAGATAGATAGATAGATAGATAGATAGATAGATAGATAGATAGATAGATAGATACGCTCAAACTCGCCGAAGTTCGCTAAGAAATGGTTCGCATTTAAAACTCGCTAGAAGACGCTGCCTGTGTCAAGCTTGTCTCTCGCGGGTGAGGGCGCGTTCTCCTTCTTTGCAAGCTGGTAGCGCGTTCATCGAAGAAAGAGCGTTTCCATAGTCAACGCGCGCCTTTCGCTCTCTCTGTCTCTCTCTCTCTCTCACAAGACAGCAGATGGATGAGTGAGAGAGCTCGCGCGCCGGGAGGCACGCGCCGAGGGCGCTCCTCCCACACGCGCCCTCCTATAGTCGCGGACAACTTTTCTTGGCAATGGAGCGAAGGCTACAGAGCCAAACTACGCGTGTGCTACCACTTAAGAATATAGTCCCACAATTTTGTCCATGTTTTCTGCGTGAGAATTAAGAAAACAACATTGATTTATTTTCTACAGGACGCTCTTTAAAAAGAGGCACTGCTCGCATTAAGGAGATATTTATCATTTTTTTACCTTACGCAGTGCCTTTTCGCGTTTTCGCACGTGCGAGAACGTCGCACATTTTACATGTAGGTCACAGTCCTCACTGTCAAAATGGCCTCCCCACTATCAGGTGCGCGCTCTTCTCCCTCCAGCTTTTCCGACAAGTCACCGCAGGAGCTTGTGACGAATTTGACGAACAAATGGCTGTCAAAGCAGACAAAGCAAATGGTGTGCAACGTTTATGCTGCCACCTCACGTGCCCAACCGAAACTAAATTTGAAACGCGCGCCGAATCGGACTACATCGCGGAGGAGTACATGTGCAGTAGCTCCGCCCCCGTAGCTTTCCCTTCATTGCCAAGAAAAGTTGTCCGCGACTATAGTAGCTCGTTCCTGGTGGGTAACGCGCTACTACAACGGACGGACAGACCCAAACCTTAAGGAGGTTCGCCCCTAAAAGGGAAACCTGCATATCTCACGCGTTCTCACAGTCGGTGTAATGCGAAGCAGTTTTTCATTCAGTCTTGTGTTGCAAGTATGATCAACGTCTTGTGTAAACTGAGTACCTTATTGCAAAATCCAGGCCTACTGGGCGTTTTGTCCACCTGCAGCGGCATTCCTCATTATGGGTTCAATATCACGCTGCGTGCTTGCGCGCTGGTGTGGCACAGGTTACTCGGACGCCGGGCTAGTGCACGCAAAATTCTCTAGTGCAGTAGGGGTGCTTTCCTGACAATTATACAAAAACATATAGGAAAGCGAGATTAGACGCACCAATACGAAGAAAAAAGAAATGTTAAAAATAAAAGCTCCCGCAATTACGATGCCCACTTGCACCCACTGCGCCTAACGCAACAGGTTACCTGAACAGGTTAGTCAACATACTAACCTGCCGTTTAGAATGCTATGTTTATTTCCAGAAATACAAAGGTTCTGGGGGATACCACCGGCGAAAAGCTGTTGTAAATACAGCTTGACTGCGCCGATCGTGCGTTACAAGGCATACGTGGCGGTTGTAAGAGCAACAGTAACATTGTTGGAAGCTGAACAACTATTAACACAGATGCACGAAACAAGATCAAGATTATATAAAGAAATGGCGAAAATGTACTCGAATACGCCAGAAGAAGGAAATATATGCAATAGGTGCAAGAAAATCATACACTTTGGCTCTGATAAACAAACGCTAAAAACGATAGTTAAGAAAAAAAATACGCTCAATCATTACATGTTTACACAATGCATGCGAAGTTCCTTCGGTGAAAAACAATTTACGCCTCGATATGTACTTAAAATGCATGGCAGAGTGTGCTGTAAAGTTTGTAGGCTATATTTATTACGAAACTGTGGAACATACCACATATCACTGTTTCTGGTATCGGCGAAAATGACTCTAGGTGTCAGAGATGCAGTAGACACAAGGAAATTTTTGAAGGCAGTATATGAAAAAAAGAAGGAATGAAGCAAGCTAAAAGTGTAAACATACTCTATTTTAATTACTTTATGCTTTAGAAAAGCTGGCCGTGTTGTCTCAAGAAAACCCATATTGTGCTACATGCCACACGAACGAACCGAACATGCTTCTTCTGTACAATGGAAAGATGCGCCTCCATCACAGAAAACGAACAGATTGCCGGTAACGAAATACATCCAAATGATGGCAACAACGCTTACTCTGTTTCAAAATTCACGTCTTAGCTCTGAAAAATACATTTCGAGTGTGGTGACACCAATCGGTGGCTTTTCTTTGGTGCTCTCTGAAATACGTTAAGACACTCGTGCGCGATCGGATATCCTTGTTAGGAACACATCCCGTTCGCTTGCTACAACGTCATCAAGTGGGGGCTCGGCTGTCGTTGTGCGCGCTGCGGATTTGTCGCCACTGAGTGCAGCGCAGGCTTCCAGGATTGGTCCCCCTCCTTTGTATGAGAAATTACAGTTTTGTGGTGGGGTGACTCATAAAATATGCAAGAAGGGGAGAGTAAAAGCAATCGATGGACAAGCGGCGTAGATCCCAAAAAGTGACGAGCAGATATTGGTGTCTTCTTTCAGATCATATAATACTAAACTAAATGTGTTTTACTTCAAATGAATAAGATTGTTCTATGAAACGGATGATTCTTTTTTTCATGGGCGTAAATGCGTGACGTGCAGAGAAAACGTGGTCATGTAAAAATGTGGCCGCGCCCCGCGGCATGCGGGCCAAGCATATCCACGACCAATGACATGCAGTGAAAAGGGAACAGAACCGCCCGCGTTCGCAAAAAACGATCTCCGATCTTGCCCCTCATTTAATAAAATTCAACTACACGTTGATGCAAAATTTTAGTCTTGCTTTTTGCACTTACTCTTACATACTTTCAAACATTATAACCATACTTCCGCTAGAATTGTCGACGAATGCTATAGGCGGAGTGCGGGGACATGGAAAAAATGTAAACGATGACTGCTCCTCTACAGCAGCTAAAGCGCCCTATACATATACGCCACATGCTGCGACTTGGTGCCTAAAGGTGAATTAACGCCGACGTGCGCATTGCTACCGTTCTCACATCCAGCGAAAGCCACTAATTCTGGCCCCTGTGCACAGCGCGCCAGCGTAACCGACGCCAGTGTCTCTCCCGCTGCTTCCGGTGCGTTTCGTACTGCTGCAGCGCGCAGCTTTCCAGTGTACTGCGCTCTCCGGCGAGCCTCACACAGGCGTCAGCGATATCCAAGCAATGTCACATTAAGCCTGTTCAATGCCAGCGCACTGCTCCAAGCCAGCGAAAACCCAGCCCTTCCACCGCGTCCACTTTGTGTCAACCAGTGAAACATTTCGCTCTCAACCCGCTTGCAGTGCCCTCTGTACGGAAACCATAGCGGAAACGCACTGGTAGGCACTCATTTTTCAAATATTGCAGTTGTGTGCGTGATATGGGCTTACGAGATGCATCAGCAGTTTCATATGGTGCACAGACGCCTTTTTTGACGAATAGAAATGCATGGTACAGGACGCATATTTTAAGCGTAATTCGGTGGGGTATTTTCTAAGGAACTGACCAATGCTGGACAGCTGAGCAGCAGCTGTTAGCTCTTCAAGTATTGCCGTTGAGCGTAACACAAGCCTCGACAATTAGCATTATACAAGCACCAGCACTACAGCTGCTAACATACTAAGTTTTCTTACAGCACGGCACGAACAGCCGTGGACTAGTAGTAGCGTGCTTGCTTTGGATTTTTTTGACCCGAACTAATTTCTTCTTCTCTCATTACAGCGCGCCTTTCCGTATATGTCTGTTCCACTGATTTAGTGTATGGCTCCGGGTGTTTCCACGACCTGGGGTTCCTTAACGTGCGCTTATATCGCACAATACACGGGCCTGAACATTTCGCCTCCATCGAAACGCAGCTGCCGTGGTCGGGATTCGATCCCGCTGCCTTTGGATCAGCAGCCGAGTGCCAAAGCCACAATAGACCACCGGCTGGCATATGTCTGTTTCTTACGTGTCCTTTAGAGCGGCGAGTCACAGCATATCTTGTTTAGCCAACGCAAAATGCATCCTTACGAAATTTTCAGTATCGATATTTGTTTGCCTTTGATTTACATAGGTTGGAATGTTAACAATCGACCACCTGAGCTGCGTAGCCACGCTCCACTAGCCACACGTGATCGCATATTGTTAATCAGGACGTGCTGTAGCAGTATGTTACCTTAGTATTCGCGTTACTTATTCGCGTTCGCATACTTTCATGTCCTACCAGGCGAATTTTCGCATATGCCCCGCCACGGTGGTCTAGTGGCTATGGTACTCGGCTGCTGATCCGAGGATCGCGGGATCGAATCCCGGCTGCGGCGGCTGCATTTCCATGGAGGCGAAATGTTGAGGCCCGTGTGCTGTGCGATCTCAGTGCACATTAAAGAACCCCAGGTGGTCTAAATTTCCGGAGCCCTCCACTACGGCGTCTCTCATAAAAAGAGCTGGTTTTGGAACGTTAAACCCCACAAAAACAACAACAGAATTTTCGCATATGCCAAGTTAACGATGCGACCACGTGAACACCGAGACGCAGGCGGATAGATAGATAGATAGATAGATAGATAGATAGATAGATAGATAGATAGATAGATAGATAGATAGATAGATAGATAGATAGATAGATAGATAGATACGGTCAAAGTAGCTGAAGCTGGCGGAGACATGCCTCCCATATAAAAGAAACAAAGTGGTCTCTGTTGTGCCCTCAAGAAAGCCCTTGTTAAAAACGTTGTTTATGTGCGTCACTATGTGCTATATCATTCGATAAAGCATAGTTTTGGATCCCTTTTGCTTGCCGTTTCGGAGGCGTTGTAGTATCTTTAACACAGTTTGGCTATAGAAAGGCTGACGCGGAGACACATTAGTGCTGTTAAGCTTGTTGTTTTAATGCTAAAATATTTTATGCCAGAGTCCACGAAGAAATGAGTGACGTACTTTCGTAAAATGAGTGGATGTCTTAAGATACCTACACACATTTAGAATGAAAGAGTACCACCACCGCACGGACTCGAGCCCACATTCGCCCGGGCTGCGACATAAGATGCTGGTAGCGCTACCGATACACCACCGCAACATTTGTGACATAGGGAACAGACTGGCCTTATATATTCACAGCGTTTTACGCGCTGCATCTAACTGACGTCCGGTGACACTAAACGTCTTTAAACAGCAAAATTGCTCTTAAATTAACGTAGCTTCCCTTCCATTGCACTTTCGGTTCGCTTAATTAGCTTCTCTGCGGTGGTGCCACCATGTTAAAAAATGTGGTTGATTCCTCTGTCATAGGAATCTGTACAACAGGAAAGTGAAGCCTGTTTTCGCGAAGTTGTGGAGTGCATTAGCAGCAATATGGCGAATCGAGGGGCGGGAGATGGCTTGGGTGACTTGGCTGACTTGGAAGCAGCTATTAGCGGAGGAATGTGCGCAGCGTGGGACCTTCTTAGAGGAGATAAATAGTATTAAACAAAAGGCTTGAGTTTATGCATCAACATCGATACAGGGGAGCAATCATTAGAGCTCGAGCTGAGAACTTGTGCTCAGGCTAAATGCCCACAAAAAGAGGGCTCGGAGCTGAAAAGAAATATGCTTCAAAAAATAAATAAGGGAAATAGGTTATAAAGGAGCAGTGCATACAGGAAGAGAAGCAATAGCCGGAGTATTCTCTGAATATTACAGAGAATTATTCTCACAAACCAATGTAAACGCTGATAGTTTCAAAGAAGAGTTCGTTGCATTGATGCCAAGGCTGGAAGACGACAGCAAGGAAATTCTGCAAATGCCTATTACAGAGGAAGAAGTTAAAAAAGTGACCGAGAATTTAAATAATAACAAGTCTCCAGTCTCTGAAGTCTCCAGTCTCAAGTCTCTGAAGACGGCCTAAGTGCGGCCGTGTCCAAAGCGTTCAAAGGTGTGATTGCACCTGTGCTGACAGAGGTATTTAATGAAGCCTTTGAATATGAACGGCTACCACCATCATTTCTATCAGGTCACACGGTATTAATACCAAAGACAGAAGATCCAAGGCAACTACGAAATGTGACTTCATACAGAACAATTATGCTAACGTGGATTATAAAATATTAATGAATGTATTGGCCAGGAGATTGCATACAGTTACGAAAGAACTGGTAGACCCACACCAAGCGTGTGGGATAAAGGGAAGGACAATAATGACGAATATCCACAAAGCGCGATCAATTCTCGAATGTTGTGATGCTATGGGATATCACTGTTGCCATGCTGCAAATCGACCTCGAGAAAGCGTTTCATCATGTGCCGCATGACTTACTTCTTTTACTACTGAAATATGTGAACGTGGGTAGTTTGATTAGTGACGGGGTGCAAATGCTTATAATGGGTGCACCACAAGACTGGTAATTAATAAATCAGTGGGTGAGCGCATACCTGTACTGCGCTCAGTGACACAGGGACCTCCATTATCGGCCCTTCTTTTCGCTATTTTCTTGAACCATTTGGTTTAAGTACAATTAAAGATAGCGCTATCAAGGGTTTTAATTTGCACACAGCTGAAATCAGCCTTCTTGCGTACGCAGACGATATTTCAGTCTTTTGTACCGATTACGAGAGGATAATGTATACTGTCAACACTGTAAAAGGTTCTATGAGGTAAGTGGTAGTGCCGTAAACGGAGACAAGTGTCTGGGTTTCTGGAATGGACAATGGGAGGTCCCGCCAACAGTGCTTATGAATATTAAACGGCAAGAAACACCAGCAAAGTATTTAGTGGTGCCGTTGGAGCACTACAGATACAGTGAGCCATATTGGAAAAAAGAAACGGAGGGGCTGCGTGATACCGTACAGAAATGGAAGGGTTGGGGTGTTTCAATATTCGCTCGGGCCACAACGTGCAACTTGTTCCTGGTCAGCAAACTGTGCTACCTCATGCAGGTACAAAAGGAACGTACAAAAGATCCACAGGGTATTTGCGGTCTTTGTTTAGAACTCTGTAGGCCTGCAGCGCGCAAGGCGCGTTCGTTTCTTTAAAGGGACTGACAACCGATTTTTAAGGACCCTTCTTTTTATGGCGCAATGGAAAGGTCACCCTCTGTACTGTTTTCACCTGCAGCGGTTACTTCCAAAAGCGCGTGGATATTGCGCACGCGGAATTTTTCGATCTGAGAAGCCTCTAAAAAAGGCAGAGTGCGCACTCACTCTAACAACGTTGAAAAGTGATCGCGATGCCGATAATCCGCCTCGCTTCCGGACATCGTTCCGCTTTCGTAGGAGTGAGCGTAGCTGTGATTAACCACCTACACTTTGACCTGTTCAACTACTTTTCGAAATAAAAAGACAGTGCGGCGAGCTAGCATTGTTTGCCAGGCCGATCTTGCATTTTTAAGGCGTTCTTTCGCATGTCCGCGCCTACTTCATGAATGGCCGGACTCCGACGCTGCTACTCTGGCCATAGCCGAGCCAAGCCAGGCCAGCTAGATCCGAAACCACGCTTTCGCACGTGACGGCAGAAGCGTGCCGTAGCAACGTGCGCTACAAACGAACGGTTATCTGCACATTGTAAGTGGCAAAAAGCTTATAATATCAAAAGTTTCATGCGGTCCGATACTAATAAACAGATAAAATATTGCTTAAATTTGTAGAAGGTCACGTGACCGCACTCTAACTCTATTTAGTATGTTTGCCGCTTGAGTTACCAAACGTCAGTTTTCGCGACTTTGCATGATGAAATAAAAACATAAACCCGTGTTTATTGATGAAAAGTGGCATCGTTTGAGCCAATGCAACAAACAATCTTTCCGCCAGTGGGGTCATCTCAATTCAAGTTTTCGGTGGTTCTGTCCCTTAAAATTTTACTCGGCGAGGGGGAAGTCCGTCAGTGGGACGCGTACTACTTGTATGTTCCGCGTCTTCTGGGGGCGCGGGCGCCCGGCGGCGGAGTGAAGAGGGGGGGGTTGGCCCAACGCGCATGGATGTGGATACTGGGTTCTTGCAACGTCACCTAGAATGTTGGTTGTTGCCGACTGATTCCGGGGAATGGCTTTTGTTGGGGCGTCCGTTGTTCGCACGGCTTGGGCTCCCATGCGTTTAAGCACAGCGGGGCGCCAATAAACGCGTCTGAGCAAGAGCCTGCGTGGCTCGGCTCGGTTCATGGAATGACCGAGACTAGAAGCACTGAAGGACCAACTTCCCGACGGAATGGTTTCCTTCGAGCAATAAATCTTTCGGGCTATGAATCTGTTGGGCGCCTACTCGTGTTTTTAGGGGCGAAGCTCCTTAAAGCGGCACCCGTTCGTCCCTGGTCGTAGTCGTAGTAGTGCGTAACCAGTCTTACGCTTTGACCTCCAAGGTGGTGCCGGTGGGAGATTTCTCCTGTGCGTTGTTGAACAATAAAAAATTCGCAGCGTGCGCGTTAACTAAAAGCCGAATTCTTCTGTCTCTCATTCCCCATTAGCAGCCATTTCGTGCGTCCCCGATGTATGTAGTAGTAGTAGTAGTAGTAGTTAGTAGTAGGTAGCCACCGGCGCGTGCCTGCTGGAGCGCACGCACGCGCCGAGGGCGAGCCCGTGGCACCTGGCGCTCGCCCTCGCCGCGAGCGCCGGGAGCCACGCGCTCCCCGGCAAACTCGACACTGCCCCGGCAAACGCGAGAGACAACGTTGGCGCAGGCAGCGTCTCCTAGCGAGTTTCTTGATTGAGAAATACCGACTGCTCGCGTTGGAGAAGCGTTCACCGGCAAAACCCATATATATATATATATATATATATATATATATATATATATATATATATATATATATATATATATATATATATATATATATATATATATATATATATACACTGGATCTTGACTTGCAATGAAGTGCCGGTGGGAGATTTCACTTGTGCATTGTGCATAGTTGAACCGTGAGGATTCGTAGCATGCGCGTTAACTAAATTAATCCGGAACTCGGCACGATCTACGATGCACATCCCGAGCTTCGCCCACTCATCATCATTCACTCCGTGGATATGCTGTAATTTTTTTCCTTTAAACTGCTCACTGGCACTTTGCCAGTGAAAACGTGGTAAGAGGATAGGGGACTATTAGTACCCTGGGGCACGCACTGTTTACTATGCACAAAAGCGGAAACAATGTAACACGCGTTTATCGACTGTTGGAGTGGGATATTCTTCTGGGACATATTAAAAAGAACTCTAAAAAAGGATTTACCACTGAATCTTTAGGGGATCCGTTATCTCCCGGTTCATAATGGCGATGGCCTGCCCTACGACTTTCGGGGCTTGCCCAGCATATGGCAATCCGGAACTGCCGCCCACAAATCAGACATCGTCATCGTACCTGTGCACGATTATTTTTGTGAATCTGTGTCCCGTTTTCTTGATGTGCAGAAAGATCAGAAGGGTGCACTGGAGTGACTTTCCAGAACAGAACCATTGTTACACAGGCCTATATGTGGTCAACCCGACAGCAGCTCACGGTTATTTACTGTACATTATTGTGAGTGTGAGTGGATTGTGATTATTATTGTGAGTGGATTCCTAGAGAAGGCAAGCATAGTAGGGGGCGGCAGAATGTTAGGTGGGCAGATGAGATCAGGATGTTTGCGGGGATAAATTGGGCCCAGTTAGCACAGGACAGGGATAATTGGAGATACATGGGAGAGGCCTTTGCCCTGCAGTGGGCGTAGATAGGATGATGATGATGATGATGATGTTTGCCTTCGTTTTCTTGCCCACCACAGTGGTCTAGTGGCTATGGTACTCGGCTGCTGACCCGAGGGTCGCGGGATCGAATCCCGACTGCGGCGGCTGCATTTCGATGGAGGCGAAATGTTGAGGCCCGTGTGCTGTGCGATGTCAGTGCACGTCAAACAGCCCGGCTAATATTTCCGGAGCCCTCCACTACGGTGTCTCTCATAATCAGAGCTAGTTTTGGGACGTTAAACCTCACATAACAATGTAACAACAGCTTTCGTTTTGTTTTTTTTTTTGTTTTCTTACTCTGTGAACGCACTTCTAACAAGGCGATAAATTTTAAAAAGAGCGGTGGTGTATCAGTGGAGTGTCCAGCTCCTTTCGTCAAATCCCGAGTGAAGGTGGGTTCGAGTCCACCTGGGGGGAACTTTTTCAGTGTGAATGCAAGTTCATTTTTTCAAAGATTCACATCCGTTACCGGAAGTACAGCAGTAATTTCTTGGTGGACCCCGGCATAAAACACTTGTGTGTTAAAATGATAGAGTGAAGACTGCCGTGCCAATGCACGCAGGCAGTCGGCGCTTCGGTAGTCCTCGCGCCTAGATCACCGCGGAAGTTAGTAGCATGGCGGCGTAGCGGAGACACGTTCCTGAAGCAAGCTTCAACCACAACCATGCCTTGTGCGTCAGGTGTCTTGAGTTGCGACGCTCACTGCTCTAGGAACGCAGAAAGGCGGCCGTAGACAAACAAATGATGAGGCTTTCACACGCGAACTGTGCGTTGACACAACAATCCACCGACAGCCCGTTCGGTTTCGCTTGCAAGGTGCCGCCGTTTGCGGACGCTCCTGGTTTATGGCAGGTTTGCGCAGGGCTCTGGCGCGTGCAATTCCGTGTCCCCGGAGCAATATGAGTTTTTCGAGAACGTTCGCTTGTGTGAAACTGTCGAGGAACCCTGCGTAGTGGCGAGGTGCCGCTGATGTCTACATGTAACGTGTTCACATGTCCACACTACCCAACCGATCTCCCGCCCTCCATTCTTCAGATTTCCGCTTATACATTTAACAGCTTCGCGAACATAGGTTTCACTTTCGTGTGTTACGGATTGCCGTAAGAGGGGGTTATGAATGATTACCGCTACAATGAGGCACGGACGTGGAAAGAAGACGCGACACGGCTGGTACCGCCCGTGTTGTCTGTTCCTTATACGTCCGTGTTTTATTGTAGCGGTAATCATGTTTAGTAGTGACCAACTAGGCCAACTTGAGGTTCTTCTGTATCATAGAAGGATCAACCCATTTTATTTTTTTAGGGGCGAAGCTCCTCTTAGTCTAACCTTGTCACGCGTCAGGCGTCAGTCGTCAGGCGTAACCCGCGTGCTAGGAGGCACGCGCTCGCCCTCGGCGTTCGCCTCGGCGCGTGCCTCTGCTGTCTTGTGAGAGAGAGAGGCAGAGAGGGAGCGAAAGGCGCGCGCTGGCTATGGAAACGCTCTTTCTTAGAGGAACGCTGTACCAGCTCGCAAAGAAGGAGAACGCGCTCTCACCCGCGAGAGACAACGTTGGCGCAGGCAGCGTCTCCTAGCGAGTTTCTTGATTGAGAAATACCGACTGCTCGCGTTGGAGAAGCGTTCACCGGCAACCCATATTATATATATATATATATATATATATATAGGACTGTATATGCAAAAATAGCTTGGGTTGCCGCTAGTTTATAACAGAGTTGACGATGCGCCTCTTAGAGAACGACGGTTTATTAAGTCAACGTTTCGGTCGGAGCCCGACCTTTTTCAAGACTTGAAAAAGGTCGGGCTCCGACCGAAACGTTGACTTAATAAACCGTCGTTCTCTAAGAGGCGCATCGTCAACTCTGTTATATATATATATATATATATATATATATATATATATATATATATATATATATATATATATATATATGTAGGCCCTGGATCTTGACTTGCAATGAAGTGCCGGTGGGAGATTTCACTTGTGCATAGTTGAACCATGAGGATTCGTAGCGTGCGCGTTAACTAAATTAATCAGGAACTCGGCACGATCTACGATGAACATCCCGAGCTTCGCCCACTCATCATCATTCACTCCGTGGATATGCTGTATTTTTTTCTTTTTGCTATCTTCGCCTTATTTTGGCCCTTGCGTGTTCTATCACGAATTAGTTTGCGACATGGTGTTGACGTAGGCGCGACTGCCGGGCTGTTGGATTGTGCCTCAGCTGCCTCAGTCGCGATGTACAATTCGGAGATGCGGCGTTGACAAGAATAATAAGTTCTGCGGTGTTGTATCCCAAAACCACAGTGTGCTTCAGAGAGACGCCGTAACGGAGGGTTCCTTGAATTCGGGCCACCTAGGGCTCTTTAACACGCGCTGGCATCGCACAGTACACGGGTCTTAACATTTAGCCTCCATCGGAGTGCAGCCGTTGCAACCGGCAGTAGATCAGGCGACTTTCCGATCAGCGGCCATGGGCCGCAGCCACTAGACCCACGTGGCGGGACACGTGGCGTTTACAATGCAAAGGAGCTCAGCACGGTGGGTAGCTCGTCGAATGAGCAACCCTCGCTCAGAAAACCAGTTTTTGCTAAACTCGTAGGCACATAGAGCATCGTGCTTGGAACTCTCGGGCACGCTGGTATTCGACAATGCTGCAATGATCACACTCGGTGCGCGTGTTGCGTAAGTTCGTCTGGCCGGTGGTGCGTCAATTGGCGTGCTGAAAGCTCCAGTCTGTGAGCTCCCCAACTTCTTCGTGGACGGCGACCGCTCCTGGACACCATTTTGCTTTCTCACGCCAATGGTAATTGACGCAGCAAACGATCTGTGAAAGGCGGCAACTCGCACACACTGTTGCGATTAATAGCGGGCCTTTGCAGACATCTCTTTTCAACGGAAAGCCTTCGAGATTCTTCGCGTTTCGAAAGCTATTTTTACGTATTATACGCTGCGAGATTAATGCCAGCTTTTTTCTCCAAAGCTAGCAAAAGTCTCTATAGCTGGCAAGCTCATCGCAGCAAAAGGACACCGCTCTTCTGGGGCCGCTCCCCTATCAATGCCCGTGTCCTATCTGGGTGGCTTTTCCCTTAGAACCAGTATTACAGCGTAGCCTGTTATGAGATCACAAGGGCCGTTTTTGGCGCCGTAGTTGTCCGCCGCCGCCGCCGGTGTCCGTAACCACTATCCCGCCAATTTTAGAAAAAAAGAGCCAGGCCTGCGCGGTATCGCAGGATAGTGAAGATCTGTGCGATAGTGGTTACGGACAACGGCGGCGGCGGCGGACAACTACGGCGCCAAAAACGGCCTTTGTTGTGATCTCATAACAGCTTACGCTGTAAAAAAAATAACCAGGACTGAGGAGGATTCAAACCCACGTCCGTTTGTGTGGCAGTCGGGCAATCTACCACTGAGCCACGCCCTGTGCTTGAAAAGTTCAATTCAATTCAATTCATTTCTTTGAATACAGCTTAGTGACATGTATTACAGCGTAAGCTGTTATGAGATCACAGCGCGGGCCGTTTTTGCACCCTATCCGCCGCCACCGCCGGTGTCCGTAACCGCTATCACGGCAAATTTTAGAAAAAATATGTAGGGCCAACGATTATTCCAACTCATCCTCTGCGTGGATTTGAATCCACACACTCTGCGTGGCAGTCGAGCATTCTACCACTGAGCTACGACTGTTTTTTTTTTTTTTTTGGCTAAAAGACCTAAGCAGGTATAACGTCTGCCGAGGGACCGCATTAACAAATGTAATGTTACGTGGCAGAATAATAAAACGCCACTATATGTCGCGGAAAGCGGATTGCATAATGAGTTCGAGGAATAATTTAAAGGACACAGGGGTGCATGCTTCGTAGCTCTGCACCCATTACAGAGGCACCATCTACATCATCATTATGAAACAATCTTCTTCAACTTTACCATCATCATTATTACGAACCGCTGCCTTTTATCGTGTCGTATCATGCCATGCGACATGCAGCAGGCGACGTGCGCAGCCTTGACAGTAACTTGACATGGGTCTTCGATATACCTCATGGCGCCTCCTCGTAAAAGCGCGGACCACTGCTGAAGAAGTGAATCGCAGAACTACGCGCGCGGCTGCAGCAAGGCAACGTCGGGCACAACAGACAGCTGTGCAGAGAGAAGCCCACACCGCAGCTCGCCGTCGACGCCGGGCCGAGAGTTCGGTTCGTTCTCGGGAAAACGACGCCAAGAGACTCTGTAAGATGTGCACTTATACATATTTGCACGTTACAATGCCGCAGTAATTATGGCGTAGTGGGTACTTCCCTACTTGGCGAAATGATGAGTTATGGCGCAGGGGATAGCTACCACCTCTAGTTGCACTAGTTTCCCCGAGCGTCTAAAATGGCATCTAAGAACATCGGTCCTCCAGCTTACGCTGCCACTGTCCAGCGGTTCCGCGCAGGCCTGGCTCCTAGTGCTATGTATTACGTTCGGAGATCCCATAGTTACGAGAACTGACGAGAACTAATACTAAAACACATGTATGTTAAGTATCAAGTGCAGCATGAGAAAGGCGTAATACATGTATAAAAGTCATCGCTAAAAGACCCAAACAGGTAAAACGCATGCCGAGGACTCTCATTAATAAATTCAATGATACGTGGCAAAATAGTAATACTCCAGTAAGCGTCGAGGAAATTGGATTGCATAACGAGTGCGAGGGATCATTTGAAAGAACACAGGGCTGCATGCTTTGTAGCTCTGCGCAGGGGTGCAGCTTTGTAGCTCTGCATCCATTACAGAAGTATCATCAACATTATCATTATGAAACGATCTTCAACTCTACCGTCATCATTATTACAAAAGCGCTGTCTCGTGAAGCAGTTTTGTCGTATCGTGCCAGGCGTCACGCGACAGGCGACCTGCGCAGCCCGACAGCAACCTGACTTGTTGTTCTTCTTCTCCTCTGTAAGTTGGCACATACTCAAGGCACATTCCCAGTTAAGGTGAAATTTTTTTGGTTTCAATTAGAAGTTTCATATTGCTAAACAAACCTGACTTGGCACTTCAATATACCTGATGGCCCGATCTCATTGCCAGATCCCCAAGCGTTTACATGGCCTCTAAGAAGGTCGCTCCACCAGCTTACGCTGTCACTGTCCTGCGATTCCGCGCAAGCCTGGTGTTTTTGTAACAGTACGCTGTGCTGACTATATGTGCCACTTCGTTGTATCGAGATTTCACTCTTCAGTACCTTGCTTTTCCTCAGCCTGACTTCTCAACATTCATTGCTTTCATTTGCGTTGGAAACCATGTACGGTCCCAGACATTTTGAGCAAGTACAGAAACCTCTCGGGATGGGGGAGGTTCAATAAAGCTTTATTCTATCGCGCTGCTTGCAGGTCAGCTCAACTTAGTGTGACTAAAGGTCTGCTGGTCAAAGTGGAGCTAACTATACGAGGTAAGTCTTTGAGCGGACACATACACGCAGGTATGTTGGTGTAATATACAAAAATATATACACGTAAACAGTGCTCCGGTTAACCTGGTTGCAGTACTAATTACGGCAATGTCACACCCAGACGCTTAAACTTCCATAGTCCAGCGAGGGTTTCTGCAAAACAAGCTAATAAATCTCGTAGGTACAGCTTCCGACTAAGGCATCGCACTGAGTGGCTGATCGACCGATATTTACTGCCAGCAACGTATTTACACTTCAAGATAGTAAGAAAGGTACCACATGAAGCTTTTTCTACTTGGTTCATCACGTACCGGTCGCACGCTTTATCGCTGACCTTTGCCCATCGCTATAGTATCCAGCCTTAGAATATGTTGGCGTAGTCTCTCAGCAAACTTCATAGCGGTTGCTCACCAATACTGGTGCTTAGCAAACCTCATACCTTTTGCTGCTAAGCAACACACGGTTGCTTAGCAGTAATGCTGTCACAAGCAATTCTTATTCTTCATGAAAATCGTATTATGCTGCCAAGAAACATTATGGCGTCAATTCTTAACATCTTGTGTCATACTTCGTATGGTTATTGCAGTTGATTTCCTTTCCCCGATCTCCACTAGCTTCAACACAGCTGAGGAGGGAAGGTGTTTGAAGGTTCGAATCGGCGCCCCTCGATGGCTCGAGTACACGATGGTAGCGCGAAGGAAGAGCCGTTGCCCGGTAAAGAGAAGCTTTATTGCACGCTCAGGCGTCTGCCAGGGTCCAAGCCCGAACCTCCGCTCTCCGCTCACATCCAAGGCGTCGTCACTTCAACCCTCGGTTCGACAAAGAGTCCCCCAACAAGCCAATCACACTTGGGGGTTGGCATCACGCAAACCAATAGCACAAACACTTTTATGACACACACGGCATTGGTCAAACATACGTCACAATCTACAACACCCGAGGGGATAGGTTCACTGCGCAACACACGCCATTTCCCTCTCTCTCCTACGTTGTCGCCTGTGTCTTAGCCCAGACGACCGCCGACGCTGGAGGCCCTGCTCGAGCTAACCTGTCCGCGCACCACGTCTCTTTCCAGAACCCGCCACACAGCCCTGAGAATATTTGCCGGCCCCGTCCACTAAAGATATGTCATTTTTCATCTCGGCCTGTCATCTTTTCATTTTAACGACCTTCGTCGTTAAAACCCTGCACGCTTCGGCAACCGTAATTGTAACCCGAATGCGGTTGCACACAAAAGCATCCTTCGGTCGCATCTGGCGGAGCGGCAGCAAAGGACGCGTACTGATGTCAAGCTGTGACTGAAGCCGGGCGTCGTGCGTCGCTTCGCTCTCTGTACACGGCTCGCTTCCCATTCAACTCTTTATTTCCTCCTTTCTTTTGTTGCCAGTGCGGAGGCTGCACTGTCCTCCGACAGCGCCCCCGCTGGCCTGCGTGGAGTCTTCTGCGCTTCCTTTCCGCGGAGTCGATATATATTCCTAGTTTTTCGGCAATGGTTCACCGTGGTACGGAGAATCGCTCTGCGCTTTGAAGCATCCTCACGCTGCGTGAGGATGCTTCAAAGCGCGTGGGCCCTGCATACCTTGAACTCACTATTGCCATTTAGTATACAAAGTACATACGACCCAAAGAAACATTCACATTATATACATCTTACAAGAAGATTTGTTACGTACAATTGAAAATTTGCCTAGCCGCTTTCATAGACGGCATTGTTTTCTGAAATATAGGGTAGTGCCAGTCATAAGTATGTGCGATTGCTGCTTGCGTACAGCATATAAGCAGGAGTTGGGACATTATCTGCCCAGACTGCTAAACACATTAAAGATCGCAGAACTTCAATTATACATTACGGGTATTGAAGTTAGTGGAAGAGCGGACAGTCGGGCCAGTTGGTAAGCATTCATGGTGATAGGTGCGCAAACTCAGCACAAGGACGCAGCAAGGAGACACAAACGAGCGCAGACTGAAACTAACGTTTAATGAAACTGTATATATGTACACATACATGAGGGAAAGGAAAAGGCGATAAATACACAAGATAAACAAGCAAGAATAGATCATGTGCCATCAATGTATGACAGTTCACACTCTAAAAGCGATACAGACGGAGAACTGACAATACAATCTGTCAAAACTTGCGGCTTCGGTTAAAAGGTCTAAGCAAACTGCTCTGCAACCATTCTTTTCGGCCAAAACGCATAAACTGGAAATTCCTTTCAGGGTCATTATCACAGAGCGTGGCACGTGGCAGCATGAGGTTTCCACGTTCTTGCAAAGTCACCTTTCAGCCTTAAAGGTTGAAGATCCCTTTCTTGTAAAAAGTTCTCATCACCTTGTTAATTTCCTAACTAGTGGTTGTTACAACATGTGCCGTGGGTTCAGCATCGACATTGTTGATCTGTTTTATTCGATACCCCATGGTCAATTAATGAATTGTGTGAAGGAATATATCCGACATGAAAATGACGAGATTTCGTTCATTAACAGATGCCTGATGTCTACTGAGAGGTTGTTGGAATTACTTGCCTTCTACCTTAATTCCACTGTTGTAGCATGGGAAGACAAGTTGTACTTCCAACGTTCTGGTATTTGTATTGGTTCAAAGGTTGCCCCTGTTCTTTGTGATATTTTTTTGAGTTATTTTGATAAGGCCGTGAAATATGAACTGTCAAGTTTTGTTAAAAATGTTTTTCGTTATGTTGATGACTATCTAGTGCTTGTAGATAGTCATGACTTAGAACAGAGCGTGACCAGTACTCTTGCCCTGTTTCATGAAAAAGGTCACGGGTTATGCTTTACGCATGAAGTCCCTCATGCCAATAAATTGCAATATCTTGACATTGAGTTGCTGTTCCAGTCGGATCATTTATGCCGGTCATACTTCCCAAGATCCAAGAAACCACTCCTAGATTACACATCTTCACATTCCAAAGTTGTGAAAGCAGGGATAGCTTCGTCTGTCCTGCAGTCTGCTATTCTGAGGTCGTGCCACCACAATATTGCAAGCGCTTTTTTGAGACAGATAACTAGACTGCAAGAGGCTGGCTTTCCTATCAATGTTTTGCTTTTTGCAGCGAAAAAACTTCTGAAGATGATTAAAGGTGTAGGCCGTCTCCTCGACGCGGAAGAAATGAAGAGGCAGGCGATCGCGGTTATTCCGTATGTTCATGCCTTCTCTCATAAAATCAAAAAAGTCTGCAAGAAGTATTCTGTTGATGTGGTGTTCTCAAGCGGCAATAAGTTGGAGCGACTGTGCTCTAGGATTGATAAACAATCAAAAATAAAGGGGGTTGTCTCAAGAAAAGGCTGTGGCATAAACCATGTCGAGCCGTACACCACCTGCCGTTGCAACGTAGTATATTTGATACCTCTGTCCTGTGACAATGTATATATTGGGCAGACGAAACGCTGCATTAATGTAAGGTTGCAGGAACACCATAGTGCTCTATCATCGGCCCCTCGTTTGCACCTGTCTGCGCATTGTGCTAAGTGTGGATGTGTTCCTGAATTTCCGCGCACCTCAGTTCTGTATTGGCACCGTGACCGAAGAACAAGGGAAATTGCTGAAGCGTTCTTTATTAAGAAAAACAGTGCAATATGCGTCAGTTCTCCGTCTGTATCGCTTTTAGAGTGTGAACTGTCATACATTGATGGCACATGATCTATTCTTGCTTGTTTATCTTGTGTATTTATCGCCTTTTCCTTTCCCTCATGTATGTGTACATATATACAGTTTCATTAAACGTTAGTTTCAGTCTGTGCTCGTTTGTGTCTCCTTGCTGCGTCCTTGTGCTGAGTTTGCGCACCTATCACCATGATTGAAGTTAGTCCCAGTTACTTTGACTTATAAACAGATGTTATTTAGTAAGGAAACGTCCCCGCACAAGCATTGCGTAAAATTTGTACAATGTGCCTATTGGATGACAAATGACAGTATGATATTTTGTGCTTTTTGTGTGTATCTGCAAGCGACTACATTTGTGTGTGTGTGTGTGTGTGTGTGTGTGTGTGTGTGTGTGTGTGTGTGTGTGTGTGTGTGTGTGTGTGTGTGTGTGTGTCTTACTGTTGTATGATCATTTTAACATGTATTCTGGAATTATGTGGATTTGCTATGGCTGCTGTGGTTAACAGTGAAGGGGGGGGGGGCTGCGTATTTATCAAGTTGTCTAAATGACAACTTTTTCCGCCCTCCCCTTCAAACCATTACGCCGCACTCAATGGAAAATTAAACATCGCTGTCATTTTCATTCGACAGGTTTAGGGGAACAGCGTGGCATTTCAGCACAAGATTCCGGGATGCGGACTGCTGAGGCGAATGCCAAAAAGAATCAACGCCCGCGGCGTAAGTACGAAGGTACCATTCACAAAGAGATTCACAAGCGTCATCACGACCCTGTCTACGGCCACTGCATGTTAAAGGCCCCTACATAGCTATTCTGATAACTTGCTGCTGTGCTAGCTGCTACCACACCATCCACGCAAACTTCTTGAAGAAGAAGAAGAAATGATTTTATTGATTCGAAGAGATAATACATAGCAGAAATAATATACAGAAGGAGGTCCCAAAGCTCTAGGCTGCAAGGGGACCTCCTGTGCTGGTTAAACAAAAGAACATAAATCAAGCAGAGCAACTTGGCAAAAAGAATAAGCTTCAAAGAATCAATAACACTTGACAGCAAATGAACTAAAACATGATATACAAATACACTAAAATATATGTGAGATCAAAAACGAACGATACAAATCAGGTTAATACAAACTACAATGCAACAATCAAGTCCAAATGCTACCATGCGGTAACAATAAAATAGTTATGAATAGAATACTGCTATACAAGATATCACGTGTGATGATTTATAATGGGCAAAAAAAAGACGAAATTGGTATGCCACAAAGCGGCAGCAATTTCAGACACATGGATATAAATGAATTTGGTATAATATAGAACAAACATAATGGGCAAAACAAACATAATGGGCATAAACTAGAAGATTATTTAAACGTTAAGTAAATACGAGGATAAATGTTTTTTAAAACTACCTATGCTCGAAGACATCTTCACCTCTCTTGGAATACCGTTCCAGACGGAAATCGCTGTGAAGCTAAAAGTGAATCTGCCATAGTTAGTTCGAACTTTCGGTAACAAAAAGTTGTTATTTGATGCAAATCGAGTTACATTTTGATTAGTGAGTTGTTCTTTGTTAAAAACTATGAATGGCATGTTTGAGTGAAGAGAATTGTATGTAAGGATTGCCATGTTAAAATGGAAAAGTTTCTGAATGGTTAGGATACGATGCTCTTGTAAGAGAGCCGATGCACTACATCGTGGTGACTGAAATGTGATAATGCGAATGGCCTGGCTTTGAATATGTTGCAAAGGAGCCAGATGAGTGCTATATGTATTACACCAGGACGCAATGCAGCAAGTGAAGTGACTGTGAATGAAGGCATAGTAAAAAGAAAGCAAGGTATTTAGACGGAAGTATGGACGGGCCTTGATGAGAATCCTGATGCCATAGGCAGCTTTTTGCTTTATGTGTGAGACATGGGAAGTGTACTTTAAGTTTGAATCAAGAATCACTCCTAGAAAATGGCAATGACTGGAAGCTTTGATGGAATAATTATTGACCGTTATAGATGGAAATTCAACGACCCTTTTCTGAGTGGGGTGAAATAGCATAAAAACTGTTTTAGTGGGGTTAATTTCTAATGAATTTTGATGACACCAGCGAATTATACTTTCAAGATCGCTATTGAGCTTAGAAGTAAGACTATCAATCGAGGTGCAAGCAGTTAAGATCGTAGTGTCATCCGCATATAGGTAAGGTAGACAGTGCGATAGGTGAGAAGTGAGATCATTAATGTAAATGGTGAAGAGTAATGGGCCTAGTATAGTTCCCTGAGGTACTCCCCTATTGACTAATTTGAAATTAGAAAGATGATTAGAAATGCTAACAGCCTGTTCTCTGTTAGTTAAGTAACTGTGAATGAAGTTCAACGCAGGTCCTGCCACACCAAGCGCGTTTAATTTAGTAATTAAAATTTTATGAAGGATTGAATCGAACGCCTTTGTGAGGTCAATAAACACTGCTCCAGCATAATTACCTGTGTCAATGTAGTGTTTAATCTTATCCGTGAATGAAAGAAGCGCGAGGTTGGTAGAGTAACCTGCGCGAAAGCCAAACTGCGTGGCACAAAGAATGTTAAATTTTGTTAAGTAATTTGTTAAACGTTTTTCAAAGCACTTCTCTATAACTTTGCTGAGCACAGACAGTATTGCAATAGGGCGATAGTTAGAAACCAAACCCTTATCGCCTTTTTTAAATACAGGAACTATTTTGGCTCTCTTTAAATCAGATGTAAAGACGCCATTTTTAAACAAAAGGTTAATTACATGAGAAAGGGGGTCAGAAATGATATCGGCGACATATTTCAAATGAACTGGTTGAATTTCATCAAGACCCAATTGCTCTCGTTTAGCCACCTAAGTTTCTCTCGCCAATTGCCACTTTCCCTAACCGTACCTAAATGACCCCTAGGCAATTTTTCACTTGTGTTCAAACGCATTGAATGGATATAAAAACTTCGTTGAATCATTATCAGATCAACGCGTGTTTTTCGACGCCTTGTGGTGCTGTCGCCAAGTGAAACAATTTGGCAGGATTTCGCCCGTGTCGTCTGCTGATCGAGTCGTGTTTTAAGAAACAGCGTACGTGCCGTAACGTTCGGTATTATTTACAGCCGCAGTGTTGAACAGTTATCCCGGTGGTATTTTTGTTTTTTACCACTGCTCCTTCAAAGTACGTGCATTCGTAACATTCATGTTGGTACAAATTGGAGGAATCAAAAAAGACAGAGTGCGCACTGCAAAAGTGATCAGCCCAAGATCTCTGTCGCATGACGGCTGTCGTCACGAATAACTATATAAGAACAGTGTTGCGACAGCTTTGAATGCGTGGAACTGGCGGGACATCCATGATTAATGTTAATGCTGCAACCAAGGTTGTCAAAACGGACCTGAAAGTTGATCGGATGGATTCTCACCTCGCGCACCTCTTAGAGGCCAAAAATTCCATCCTAGCCCGGTGGCGGACGCAGAGGCTCAATCGCAGACTCCGAAAGAAAATTGCGGAACTCAATCGCGAGATCGAAGCTTATTCTATTGAACTATCCAAACAGCAGTGGGACGAAGTATGTTCTTCGGTTGATGGACAGATGAGAGTGGGGGGCAAATGGAACCTCCTTAAACAACTACTTGATCAGTCGCAATCCAAAGGTAACCAGAGATTCGCTATTGACAGAATTGTACATAGTGAAAAGGCGAAAGGTGTGTCTGAAACAGCCCTTCTGCAAGGGTTAGCGGATACCTATCTTCCGCTGGGTCCTTCCGGTGACGCGGACTATCCTCGTTACCGGGGGGGAACGGTGGCGGAGCTGGACGCACCTTTCACTGAACCAGAAATTTGGGAGGTTCTCCAGGAGCTCAACGGACGCTCTGCACCGGGCCCGGATGGAATCTCAAATAGGCTCCTACGTAACTTGGATAGTAAATCCATCCAGAAGCTAACCGAGGAAGTCAACAAAATCTGGGAGACGGGGCTTGTCCCCGAATCCTGGAAGACTGCCTCCGTGGTACTTATTCCAAAGCCAGGGAAACCTTTAGCACCGGAGAACATGCGGCCGATCTCGCTTACGTCCTGCGTAGGAAAGGTGGCTGAACATGCGATCCACAATAGAGTGTCCCGGTACATCGAAATTAAAGAGCTATTTCCACAAAACATGGTGGGCTTTAGGCCTGCCCTATCTGCACAGGATGTCATGCTCCTCATTAAGAGACAAATTATTGACAACTACACCAGAGATACTAGAGGCATACTAGCTCTAGACCTGGCCAAAGCTTTTGACAGCATCTCTCACAAGTTTGTGCTTGAGGCAGTCTCGGATATGTGTCTGGGACAACGTTTCCACGCATACGTTAGCTCCTTTCTCAGGGAACGCAGGGCTTCCATTAAGATCGGCCAACTAAAATCCGCGGAATTTACCTTGGGAGCGAGAGGCACTCCACAGGGGGCCGTCATCTCTCCCCTGCTCTTCAATATTGCCATGAAGGGCCTCTCCGAGCGACTCGCCACGGTTCGCGGGATTAACCATGCTCTCTACGCGGACGATATCACTGTGTGGTGCATGGGAGGGTCCGATGCCGAGGTAGAGCAGGCACTTCAACAGGCACTCAACGTCACGGAGGGCTTTCTAGTCGGTTCGGGATTGAGCCTGTCGCCTGCCAAGTCCGAGTTGTTACTTTACCGACCCACCCGACAAGGGATGAGGAACCTCACTCCTCTAGAGCACATTCCAATATCTCTATACACACGAGACGGGCAGAGAATCCCCAGGGTAGACTGCATCAGGGTGCTCGGACTGTTGCTGGAGTCGAAGGGGCGCAACTCGCAGATTATAGCTCGCATCACTTCCAAGACGGAGAACATGCTTAGGCTCATACTCAGGGTCTCGAACCGCAGGGGCGGGCTGAGCGAGAGCAATCTCCTTCGGCTCTACCATGCGTTTCTCATGAGCCACATTAATTACGTCGCTTCGGCGCTGCACTGGTCCAAAAGGGAAGAGGCAAAAATCGACGCACTAATGCGCACGAGTATAAAGCGAGTGCTAGGGTTGCCTCTCAGCACGAGCACTGAAAAGCTCATACAACTGGGCATGCATAACTCCCTCTCGGAGGTGATCGAGGCGCAGAAAATGGCTCAGGTAGTGCGCCTATCGTCCTCGCAGGCCTGTAGACGTATCCTGGAGTCCATTGGCTGCGGTCTTACACAGATTCGTGAACGTAAAGTGACTCTACCGTCTTCTATCAGAGGTACATTTGCCGTAGCTCCACTTCCCAGGAATGTCCACCCGCAGTACAATGTAGGACGCCGCATAGCTCGGGCCCGTTCCTTATTGAAGTCAGTTGCAGACAGCCCGGACCTCGCTACGTTTGTCGACGCAGCACAGTACGGGCGTTCTGATCGCTTTGCAGTGGTCTCAGTCGACCATAGTGGCAAGCTCCTATGTGCTGCGTCGGTTAGAAACGTTTCGGCAACGATTGCTGAGCAAATTGCCATTGCTGTAGCAATGAAGGACGTATCGCGTCCAAATGTCTTCACGGACTCGCGGTCCGCTGCCAGAGCTTTCGCCTCGGGCTCGATCTCGCGGGAGGCAGCAGCTATCCTCGGCAGCGAGGGGGCTGCCGGGTTTCGCACCATAACATGGTTCCCGGCCCACATTGGGGCCAACGTACACCCCGATGTCCCCAACTCCAATGAGTTTGCCCATGACCGTGCGCGAGGTTTCACTCACCGCGGCGGTCCCGGCGAATTCGCGGGCGGGGATGCCGGCAGGTACAGGGACCCGCTCCTCACTTTTCACGAGATCGTGACTCATTATCATCTCTCTCGGAGGGTCTTTCCACTTCCTCACCCTAAACTCACTCGTCCGCAGTATTCGGCCTTCAGGATGCTCCAAACGGGGTCTTTCCCTTCGCGAGGCAGGTTTAGTAACTTCTCGCCCAACGTTGAACCGCATTGTCCGAACTGTGGAGAGGCTTACTGCTCACTAGCTCACATGCTCTGGCAATGTCCTGCGTTACGTGACACAGAGTTCAGCAAAGAAGAGGACTGGGAGGAAGCTGAGAAGCGGCGACCTTTCGGTTCAACTTCGGGCTGTCCAGAGAGCCTGCGAGAGGGCGGAGGGCCACGGTCTTCCTGTCCCTGCGTGGGAGCGGCCCGCAACTGCTACAGGATCCCCCTAGAAGGGGACGTCCAACTGCAGTTTCTCCGGACCAAAATAAAGTTCTGTGCCTGCCTGTCATGTCCAGCAGAATCGCGACTACATGGAATAGTATTCGCTATTGTATGGTACGGTAGAGCAATCCTGACTTGAATTTTTTTTTCTAGTGGAAGCGACTTTACCTGATGTTCCGGCGGCCCCATTTGCTGTGTGATCTCATCTTCATGATGCGTCAAGACGCATGTGAAGTTTATTTGCTCCTTCTAAGGTCATACTGTTGAATGCTAAGCAAAGTAAAAGTTGTTCTTATACCGTATAGAAAATATGGTATACAAAATGGCGTTTCCTTTTAAACAATTATTCTAAAAGAAATTTCAACGGGGCACTATATGCTCTGCTAGAAGTAAGCAAAAACAATGCTGCTTCTTGCGTCCAAGGACACCAGTGCGGCCCGGTGAAATGTGACTTCCCGGGCTACCTCCTTAGCGCCTCCACCGCAAGTGAAATGAAAATGCATGTTCTTCTGGATTTATGTTTTTTTTTCCAAATTGGCAGAGGGCGCTCTTTCTCACTGCACCAGGAAGTTATCAATAATATGGTTCCACACTGTGCTTAACCTTAGCGTGTAGATTTTCTGGTAATATAAAGCCCCCTTGGGAACTTCTTGCAGCTGCGCACGTATATTAAGGCGGTCTGCCATGGCGCCGTGCTGGCGCCGCCACACCACAGGCGCGAAGGGGGTTGTATCAAGCAGAAAAGCCTCACTTTTCATGAGCGGTCTCAGACTGTACATGCTCTCTGCATGCGCTTTCTTCATACCAGTGCCTCGGGTTCACGTAGTCCAAGCTCAGTATTTTTGATGGAGCACAGCGCAAAAAACGACGTGAGCATCTGCCAACTGATGGACGTCAGTTAGCGGATGTTCCCTGAGATAGATGAATGGATGGATGGATGGGCGCATGCTATGAGCGTCCCCTTTGTAACGGGGCGGTGACATGTGCGCCTCCAGGCTCGTAAAAAAATTAAGAACTCTTCCTTTTTCCCCCTCTCTCTTTAAGTTGTCCTCCTGCCTTTTAAATCTACTTCTTCAATTAAATCGATCATACTATAGCAAAAACGTAAATTCATAGCCCAGTTCTCTGCCCCTTATGGCAAAAGTCCTTACTTTTCCCAACGGAGAGAAATGTTGCAAGAGCGCCACCACAAGCAGCAGCGGCAACATGATGTACGAAAGCGGCTGTCAGAAACGATTTTTGTTGACTCGAGGTTCCGCACGCTGACTGGAAGCAACTAGCGACCTCGTATGGAAGAGCACTGAAAGAAACGTTGATTTATGGTTGCCTGCTCGGTTTGGAAGGCTCATAACTACAGTTGCCATGCATCTACTTTTGTAATTTTGGGCGTTGATCTCAACATGAAAGATATATACGCTCCAGTGTGACAGAATTCAGTAATTAAAACATCCCAGGGCACCTTGAAAGTATGCGCATGGATTAAGAACTACTGATGTCTCCTAAAGATCAATATCCATGGGCGTCGTATTGTAGTGTGCACCTTAGAACTCTTTTATCGGTAGCTATATGAGCAAGTATTCATCATTTTTAGTGTGCAGTCGCTCCAGAACAACATTCCCTCTTGCAGGCAAAAAGGCAAGCACAAGGTCTATATACCTCTTTTTGTACACAAACGAAAAGTGTTTTATTATGGGGAACGAACCTGCGTCACCAGAAGGTACGTACATTCTAGCATTACTGGCACATAAGTCATTCATATATTATCTTTGGGTTTTAGAATGCGGGCTACGCAAAAGATTCCTATTCTAAGCTATTTTATATGTATTCCCTCAAGATAGGTACGAGGACGCTTTCACCGCTTTGTAGTGAGGGCTAAGTTCGGCATTTCTGTTTTGTCCATAAAGGCACCGACTGCTACAGAGCGTGGCTCCGCCAGCTCTTGTCGGGCTGGCATCCTCCGTACAGCCGATACACCTGCGGATGGACCCGTTCTACCAAAGAGAAATGCATCGACGCCCTTGGTATCATCGCTATAGATCAAAAAACCACTTGATGGACGATAAGTACCCTGCCGATGCCCTGCATTCAGCAGGTTCTGCACCAGGCACCGACTTTTGATTCTACCCCCGAACGGCTCCATGCAGCATACACGAACTATCGCTTATAAGCCTCGCGAACTTGTGGGCCAAGTTAATAGCTCATGCAGGTTTTAATGCATCAGGTTTTGTTTGTGCATAATGGAACTGCTTGTCTTTGGTGTTTTGCAATTATCGACTATCGGCCACGACGTTTACACTGCACCATTCTAGAAGAAATTAGTATTGTAGTGTTACCAAGTAGGAACAACCCATAAATAACTGCACCTGTTGATATTCTAAATAACACGTTGCCGGTACCATAAAAAATAACGCATTTCACTTTCCACTTAGTCCATGTTGAGGAGTCATAAAAAGTCAGTCGTTGCTTTTGATGCCAAAAAAAAAAACGACTGTTTGAAAGCACCTTTTGCGTACTATTTCTAACCGATACAAAAATATCTAATCAAAAATAACAATTCAACGGGAAACTTCATAAAATTCCACAGAATTTTGGCACAGTTTATGGACTCGGCATACATGTGAAAGTTACTATCTCTGTGGCACACCCTGAATTAAGTTATTGAACGCAGAACACATGAAAACGACATTTGATAAACAAGGCACCATTGCAAGCAGTCTTTGCGCTCAATACCAGCTGAATAACTGTAGCTAAATACGACGTTACATATTACCCGGTGACCTACTAAAAAGAGCACATACGGCATTATAGAGCCACTTCAGTCCTTTCATCGCAGAATAGTCAAAACCGCATTCCCTTCGTCTTTCTTTCTCTCCATCTCCTTTCCAGTGCGCTGTTCTTTTTTGTTTTTTTTTTTAGAATGAGTCTCTTCAGTTGCTTTTCGGTGTACAGCACACGTGGCGCACATTTTGCTAATGCCCGATGTTTCAAGAGATTCTCTGTAAATTGTGTGAGGCGACGTCCAGTACGGCGGTAGGACCGTTTTATTAGAACACCGGTGCGCGAGACAGCCTCCCAGCTAGCAGCGGCCAAACCCAGCGATGATGATGATTGGCATGATGGGTGTATACAGATGAAGACGATGAACTGCATACTTAGCGCTAACACTATTTTCCCCCCTTCGCGAAAGCGGTCAGCAACACGGCAAATCAACACAGCAATTCAACACAGAAAGTTAGCAAGGGAACGAACGGCGGATGTACGGCTTCAGGCGAGACACGTGGACGATTTCGACGCTGCGGCGACGGCGGTCAGTAGGTGAGCTCATAGGAGCGACTCGATAGTTTACGGGAGACGTCCGTTGAAGCACGGTGTACGAGCCTAGGTATCTGTGAAGGAATTTTTCACATAGTCCTGAAGCTCGAACAGGTGTCCACAGGAGGACTTCGTCTCCAGGGCGGAACGAAGTAACACGGCGTGTCGCATCATAGCGAATTTTTCTTTTATGCTGCATAGTCGCGGTGTTGGCACGGGCAATTGCACGACATCGGGTGATGCGGGCAGCGAATTCTTCGGGAAGAGACGCGGAGGGAGCAGAGGGCGCAGATAGAAACGTAGTGTCCAAGGCATGAGAGGGGGTGCGGCCGTATACGAGGAAGAAGGGGCTGTAATTCGTTGTGCGTTGGACGGCGGTATTGTAGGTGAAGGTTACGAAAGGAAGGATAGTGTCCCAGTTTTTGTGATCGGGCTGTACATACATGGAAATCATGTCTGACAGGGTTCGATGAAAGCGCTCGGTAAGGCCATTTGTTTGCGGGTGATAAGCTGACGTGGTCTTGTGGACGGTGTTGGAGGCATGCAACACTTCAGCCAAAACATGTGAAATGAACATCTTGCCACGGTCACTGAGGAGAACACGAGGCGCGCCGTGGCGTAATATGATAGCGCGCAGGACGAACTCCGCAATTTCTGAGGCAGCGCCAGAAGCAAGAGCTGCCGTCTCAGCGTAGCGTGTTAGGTGGTCGACGGCGGTGACAATCCAGCGGTGACCAGCAGGCGTTAGCGGTAGGGGTCCGTGCAACTCGATGCCCACGACTTCGAAGGGGTTGGAAGGGCATTGCATAGGTTGCATAGGGCCGGCGGGAAGAGGCGTGGACCGTTTGCGGTGTTGGCATGACGTGCAGGAACTGACGTACTTGGCTACACTCGATGAGAGGCCAGGCCAATAGCAGCGAGTCCTGATGCGCTCCTAAGTCTTGTGGAATCCTAAATGACCAGCCGACGCGTCGTCGTGGAAGGCTTGCAAAACCTGTAGTCGGAGTGAACGAGGCACGACCGGGACCCAGAGGTTGCCGGTAGAATGATAAATTTGCCGGTATAAGGCCCCATCTTGTAGTCTGAAATGTGATAATTGTCGTCTCAAGCGGCCGTTTGGAGGACTGGACAAGCCAGTAGGCGGTCGATGATGGTGCGGCAGTACGTATCAGCGCGTTGAAGGGAGACGAGATCATCGGCGGAAAGAACGTCTGTCGAGGCTATAAGGTGCATCGGAGCTATAGGCATATGCGTATCCGGGTTGTTTGATAGCGGCGTGCAGATTGGAGACGAGGCATGGGCATCGGGCGGCAGCGGACAGCGCGACAAGGCGCCGGCATGCTGGTGTTTGCTGCCGGACCGGTATGTGACAGTGTAGTCGTATTCCTGTAAACAGAGCACCCAGCGGCCGTGACGTCCGGACAAGTTCTTCAGAGAGGACAGCCACAGAGAGCGTGATGGTCAGTGACGATGGTGAAATTGCGGCCGTATAAATAGGGGCGAAACTTTTGTATTGACCACACGATGGCGAGACATTCTTGCTCTGTTATAGTATAATTTCGTTCTGCTGGAGAAAGTGTACGGCTCGCGTAGGCGACGACATGCTCTTCAGACAAGTGATTCCGTTGTAGAAGCACAGCGCCGATTCCATGTCCACTGGCGTCAGTGTGCAAGACTAGGAGCTGGTGGGTCGAAGTGACGAAGGAGTGGTCGCGACGTGAGACACCGCTTTAGGGTCTCGAAGGCAGCGTCATATTCATCTGTCCATACGAAATATGTACCTGTGCTGAAAAGTTTATAAAGAGAAGCTGCGATTGTGGCGAAGTTGCGAACAAAGCGGTGGAAGTATGACGCTAATCCCAGAAAGCTGCGAAGGTCTTTAAGTGTGGTCGGCTGAGGAAAGTGCAACACAGCAGCAATCTTGTCGGGATCCGGCTCAATGCCGAGCTTACTGACAACGTGACCCAGTACTTTGATGCTGCGGCTTGCAAATCGGCACTTTTTAGTGTTTAGCTGGAGGCCGGCATTGGCGAGACACGTGAGAACTTCGTCTAAGCGATCGAGGTGTTGGGAAAAATTGGTCGAAAAGATGACGATGTCATCCAGGTAACACAGGCAGGTCCTCCATTATAAGCCACACAGCACCGTATCCATCATTCGTTCGAATGTGGCTGGGGCATTGCAGAGTCCAAACGGCATGACATTGAACTCAAATAGGCCATCAGGAGTGGCAAAGGCAGTCTTCTCTTTATCAGACTCCTGCATGGGAATCTGCCAGTAGCCTGAGCGTCAGTCGAAGCTGTAAAAGTATTCGGCAACTTGTAAAGTGTCCAGGGCATCATCAATACGAGGCACAGGATAGACATCCTTGCGGGTAATTTTGTTCAGTGCCCGGTAGTCGACACAGAACCAGACTGAGCCGTCCTTCTTCACCAGCACGACGGGGGAAGACCAAGGGCTGGATGAAGGCCTTATAACGTTCCGTGCAAGCATGTCGTTGACCTGTTCTTCTATAACTGTACGCTCGGACGAGGATACGCGGTATGGGCGTCGGCGAATTATGCGCGAGACGTCTGTTTCGATGCGATGGGCGGCTACTGATGTCTGACCCAATCCATCAGAATAAACGTCAAAACACGTCTGATGCTTCATTAGTAGAGACAGCAATGCTTCACTTTGGGTTGGGTTAAGGTCTGTGCTTAAAGTGGCCTTGAGAGCATTGGAAGAACCTACCTCGGGAGTTCGCCGAGAGACTGATGGGGCGGGTGAACCGGAAATGACACACTCCAGGGCGCACTCAGTAATGCTGGCAACGGTCGATCCTTTGGGTAACAGCAGGAGCTCTGGAGTTAGGTTGTAAGCGGTGAGCTTGGCATAACCACGTGAGAACCATACCAGACAAGTGTCGAAGTGTGTCATTAATGCTTTTTAAACACACTATAGCATTCGCTTCATTCTGGAAGGCGTTGGTCACGTGACACCGCTATATGTTGCCAACGGAAATAGTTCATGTCGCAGCGTTCCCTCAATAACCTTTCTAAGCTCGCACAAATGTCACTCTAATATAGCTTTTTGAGGGGACAAGTCCTACGACACTAAGCGAAACGGGAAGCCTCGCTATCATTTGTAGCGGTTATGGTGTTTGGCTGACACCTAAAAAAAAAAAACGCCGGTTCAATCGCAGAAGCGGCGGTCTCATTTTTGATGGAGGCGAAAATGCGACTTCCGCGGCTCTGGCATCTTCATGCATTTTAGGCCTGAACATACTGTGGCGCTGCAATGCACTGGATGCACTGTCGCACCATAATATATGTTCCAGCCGTTATGCGTTGCGAAAACTGCGTTTCAATCGCTGAGCACTCTACATATATTTTGCCTCAAATAGCCAAGAGGTTTACCTTGCGCTGTTTAACGTTGACGTATATGAACCCGTGCCACCGGTGCTACTAGCTCGATCGCCTTTGGCCGTCCGGTTGAATTGGCATCGGGCGGGTTGTTGAAACAAGTGGCAGTTTTTTGCGTTCAGGAAGCGAAAGAAAGACTGCTGTCTTTAAAATTCGCGATCCAGCGAAGGGCACGCAGCACAGTGACAGCATACGGCAAATGAGTTCTGAGGAAACCCGCAAGGAGGAGTAACGTTTATGAAAGGGAAAATTAGCATCCACCCGTTTTGTAGCACAAGGCTGCAAGGTAATTCATGCGGATTTTACGTACGGATTTCCCTGTAGCCTTCTGCTACAAAACGGGTGGATGCTAATTTTCCCTTTCATAGTGACAGCGTACGTTGCATCTTGCTGCGTGATCTCTCACTCTTGTCTTTCATACACCCCCTGTCCTATGTCGCTCTCTTTTTTTTTCCTCTTCTATGATGTGTTTTTATGATTCCCCTTCTTCTCCATCGCCTCCGTCCTCTTCTTTCTTGTGATCGTCTTCGCCTGCTTCTTCGTGACCTAATTATTCGGGTTTTTGCCCCGCCACAGTGGTGTAATGGCTACGGAACGCGATTGCTGATCCAAAGGTCGCGGGATCGAATTCCGCCCTAGGCGGCCATGTTTCGATATAGGGGAAATGTTGAGGCCCATGCGCTGTGCGATGTTGCGATGTCAGTACACTTTAAACAACGCCAGTAGCCAGAAATTGCCGGAACCCTCCGGTACGGAGTCTCATATAATCTTGGTTTCGACATGTAAAACAGCAAAAAACTATAAATCATTGTTATTCGTGTTTTGCTTCGTACTCATCACTGTCTTCTCTTCATCTTCACTTCTCCAAGGTCTTCCTCATTTCTTGTCCGTGGTCGTGATCATCTTCCTCTTGTTTTCGCTGTAGTATGGTGCGCCTTCTTGTTCTTCACAATCGTCCTCTATATTATGCTTTTATTATTTCTCATGACTTATAATCATACCATTGCTTCCAGCTAAGACGAACTGTATGATGTGGTCCCCAGAAAGAAACTCTGAAGGTCTGCCGTGGGAGTGTCTATTTGTTTTAGAAGAATACTGCCAAGGACCTTACACGATTCCATCGTTAAGCGTTCACGAGTGCCCACAGAAGTGACCATACACATCGAATACGAACTGTAATGTATTTCTATGTCTATCTATAATGGTGATATACAGACAGAGGACTCACTTGTTTTCTTACTTTTCCGTTTCTGTATATGCTTCCACGATTACTCAATAAAAGCATTTTATACCCTAATAAATGCAAAGAAACCTTAATGTTCTCTCGAAGTGTGCAAGAAATTTTCGTATTCTGAACAGCGGGCCAATGCATGATGTTTTTTTTATTTCCTCTACAGCCCGCTTCATTTCCATTCCTTTTCTCCGTGCAACCATCTCAATTCTTGTTTTAGGAATTCCGATAAGCTACTTCAGCTCATTTGTTCTTCTCTTTACCATACCCTGTAATACAGTCGGCGATGTTACAAGGGCCTGGCCAGGAAAAAGAAAAATTTCGTTCGGGGCCGGAGTGACTTCTGCCATTTACTGTTTCCCTTGCTTGAAATGCGAGGCCCTACAGCTGCCACAGAGGAGACAGGATTACCCTTTGCCACAAAATGGAGCAAAAATCGAAGCCATCGGAGCAGGCACTCAAACTCTCATTGCTGCGATGCCATTCCTGACCGTTAGCGGACCCACACACATTTACCTGACGTGAAACTACTCGAGGTAATGCCAAAGCTATAAAGTTCCACATCGGCTCCCTTAGTGAAAATTACGCATGACAGCATAAGTGAAATATCGATGACAACATATCCAGTTGAGACACTTACAGAAACTACAGTGATAGAGCAAACGCAATCGCCGTCCATCTTTTACGCTAGTTCAGTGGGCGAGCTTTGAGAGCGCAAGGAACAGCATAACGATGTCAACTAAGGACAACAAAGAGAGAGGTGTCTCTGCTGCCGAGTTCCTCCGCTGTACCACTTCGTTATGCACCAACCAACTCAGTTCCGTGCCTTCCTTCAGCCTACGCGCGAAGTCCGCCAGTTCATTGGTTTTGTGTTCCGCGTTGCCAATTAAGTTCAGCGTTCCAATGCATTATATTTAGCTGACCCCTTTCACTGTGCGTGCAAGTTCTGCCGCTACTTTGCCGTCATCATGAATGCGCCCACAGCGGAGAACGGCCTCACCCACCATGCTCCAAATAACCTAGTCTTTTTCTATCTGCGATCAGGCTATACGCACGAACATCTTGATTTCATTGGCAAAACTTCGTGGCACCCATGACCTACTTGCTTCTCCAGGGATCTAGTTTGTTATTTCTAATGACCATCTGTTATCTTGTCTTCTCATTGCGGCCTTACCCATGCGCGCTGCTGCTTGTTTATTTCCAATAAGATGTTCGCTACATCGCCCTCAATTTAACCTGAGCCATTGTTGCGTGCCCCGAGTTCGCGACCCGTGGGCATAGGTCGGCCGTGTGGGAGAACACTCACTCACCCTAATTTTTCCTGGACCCGCACTCACTCGCACTCGCACTCACCTCCACTCACACCTACTGGCACTCACTCGCACTCGCACTCACTTCCACTCATACTCACTGGCACTCACTCGCACTCACTTCCGCTCACATTCACTGGCACTCACTCGCACTCGCACTCACTTCCACTCACACTCATTGGCACTCACTCGCACTCGCACTCACTTCCACTCACACTCACTGGCACTCACTCGCGCTCACTTCCACTCACACTCACTGACACTCACTCGCACTCGCACTCACTTCCACTCACACTCATTTGCACTCACTCGCACTCGCACTCACGTCCACTCACACTCATTTGCACTCACTCGCACTCGCACTCATCTCCACTCACACTCACTTGCACTCACTCGCACTCGCACTCACTTCCACTCACACTCATTTGCACTCACTCTCACTCGCACTCACGTCCACTCACACTCACTGGCACTCACTCGCACTCGCACTCATCTCCACTCACACTCATTGGCACTCACTCGCACTCGCACTCACTTCCACTCACACTCACTTGCACTCACTCGCACTCGCACTCACTTCCACTCACACACATTTGCACTCACTCGCACTCGCACTCACGTCCACTCACACTCACCGGCACTCACTCGCACTCGCACTCATCTCCACTCACACTCATTG
This sequence comes from Hyalomma asiaticum, assembly GCA_013339685.2. Taxonomy (NCBI): domain Eukaryota; kingdom Metazoa; phylum Arthropoda; class Arachnida; order Ixodida; family Ixodidae; genus Hyalomma; species Hyalomma asiaticum. The sequence goes on along the minus strand of CM023490.1, from coordinate 63,739,953 downwards.
GCACTCACTCGCACTCGCACTCACTTCCACTCACACTCACAGGCACTCACTCGCACTCACCTCCACTCACACTCACTCGCTCTCACCTCCACTCGCACTCACTTCCACTCACACTCACCGGCACTCACTCGCACTCATTTCCACTCACACTCACGGGCCCTCACTCGCACTCACCTCCACTCACACTCACTGGCACTCACTTCCACTGGCACTCTCCCATGAGTGCGCCGACCAGCCAAAGCGCCACGCGAACACACGGCGGAGTGTGAAGCTTTTCTGGGTAACTGCCGCACCGCGGCGTTGCTGTACCGGAACCATGGGCTTTCTCCGCTGTAGAAGCTGCGCCATAGCGGCGGGCGTCCGCTACACGCTTGATATTTTGGCTGCTATTAGCGAACATTGCGTTAATGTAGCTCCTATAAAATGCTATATCACTGCAAGATAATGCTGCAGTGACTCGCCGCGCAGAGAGTGCGTCTGTGCTGTAAATACGGGGATTTTGTATATTTCCTTCAATGCTTGCAGATTTGTTACCGCAATGGTCCGAACTTGGTGGCTGTTTCAGGCGCGCATTGTGGTTGTACTTCGTCGTGAGCGGGTGTATTTTAATTTAGTTAAGTGTGGCATGACGAGCGTAAACTTGCTGTGAAAGAGAATGAGCATGAAAAGGCATACGTATACACCAAGAGAACGAAGCGGATATAAACGGCTTGCTCATGCTAACGCTTTGCGCTCTTCATTTACTTTCTTTTATTTCATGCGTTCGATTTGCTTTACAAGACTGCCTCTGGAGCTGTGATGTTTCCTTGTGAACATGGAAGTAAATTTGGCAATTCATTTCGCATGCTTGCCGGCTCGTACATAATATACTCGCTGATCAATTAATACGTAGTTGTAATTACAAAATGAAAAGACACAACTTATTACAAGGACGCAAACATTTCATGTTTTACTGCCATTGAGGGCAATAGGAGTACTGGTATATAAAGTTAATAGAACTATTTGTACTGCATCAAAAGTGGTAATTTTCACGAAAACTACATATTGTAACGCACATAGAATAAGTGGTTTGGCAGAAAGGTGGAAGAGGAAGACGAAGAGCTTGGGGACCGAACTGCGATATCACCGACATCCATCTCCTGTTAATAACACCATCCTTTCGCAGCCCATCGTAACAGTTTTGGTGGGAGGTGCTGGGTAACCGACACCCGAAGACGGAGGTCAGGCCACTACAAGCTCGACGAAGCCGTCGCATTGCTCGGCTTCCACCGCATCCACCCGAGGTCGAGATGTCCTGTGACGGAGAAGACCAACGGCCTATCGGAGCTCCTGGGCCTGCCAATACGGTTCAACAGCTGCGAGATGCGCGACCCTTTGGCGGAAAACTGGGAGAAGACGTCGAAGAGTGGCTCATCCACTACAAACGGGTGAGCGCTTACAACAAGTGGGATAGAGCTGCCCAGCTTTCGAACGTCGTGTTCTTTCTAACGGATACTGCCTTGGTGTGGTTTGACAATAACGAGGAGACGCTGACAACATGGGACAGATTTGTCACTGAAATCAAAGAGCGCTTCGGCGATTCCGCGACGAAAAAGAAAAGGGCAGAACAGACGCTATTACAACGTGCGAAAGTGCCAGGTGAAACATGCTTGACCTTCATTGAAGAAGTGATAAAGCTGTGTAGGATGGTGGATTCTCGAATGCCCGAGGAAGATAAAGTAGGACACATACTAACAGGAATTGCTGAAGATGTTTACAACTTCCTGATAACAAAGGATAAGCTAGCCTCTGTCGCCGACGTCATTCGGCACTGCCGCACGTTCGAACAACTCAAGACGAGACGCATCATTCCGAAGTTTGGCAGGTTAGCCAATGTTACGAACGTTGCAAGCATAGTTGATGACCACTCTCTCGACCTTGCTTCTACGATCCGACGGATAGTTCGAGAAGAGCTTAGCTTGCACACACAAATGACTCAAAGGGATGCTTATCCTGCAAGCCCGCCGCCAGTTGTGGAAACAGCTATTTCATCCGTTTCCGCGTATCCGGTGGATTCTGAATACGCGACTCGAGAGCCACCACATGTCCGTGCAAGAGGTTTTACCTATGGCGCCCGACCACGACGGGAGCAGCCATATTATTATGGTCCAAGCCCCGGGAATTATGATGTCGGCTCGCTGCCAGAACAACGTCGACCGCAAGGCCAGGTCTGCCAAAACCCGAATTTCGACCGATACAATGGATTTCAGCGAGCATCAGGGACAAGTTACGCAAGTGAGAACGGACTCGGCCGCCGCCGGCAACGACTTAACATTGGTTTAGGTGACTATGTCGTCGACCGTGAACCTCCCGTGTGCTACAACTGTGGTTCCGAAGGACACGTAATACGGTATTGTCCTCATCGCCGTCAGTCGCGAAGGACACCACCGACGTTTTCACCTGGAAACCGAACATCTCATGACCCACGGACGGCCAATCCTTTTCCAGGGGATCGTTCCTCGCACGAGACCAGACGCAGCGATTCGCCAGCATCTGAACGTAGCCTTACGCCACCGACTAACCGCTACCGTCGTTCCCCGTCCCCTCGGCGCCGTTCACCTCCGCCACCGTCGGGAAACTAGCATCCGCGGCCGATGGAGGTGAGGTCGCCGGACGGTCTTTGGAAGAAATACCTCTGCCTGCTGTGATGGTGAAAAACAAAGTGAATGTGCTGGTTGACGGAATTGTTGCGTCGCGACTGCAGCGGGTCCCACGAAGAAGCAGCGGAAAACATGACGGGTGGCCGGCAGGATCGCCAGCCAGCCACGAACGCAACGGTGGGGCGCAGGGCGCCGAAGAAGAACCACTCGCTCCGCGGCTTACCACACACACTGCTTTATTTACACCCTACACGTACGCCTCTAAAGCGCCCCTAACGGCGCATCATCAACGGTGCCGAGCGAGGCGCCACCCGGCAACGCAAGCACGCAAACCGAAACAGAAACTAGTGCATCGCGACACAACATCATCCCCTCCTCGAAAGAACGTTCCTGCAGTACTCGCGATGCACAAGACAAAAGAATTCACACCATTCTCCGCACACATGTGCGGATGCAAAAGATTTTTCACAGCGTGCACACTGCTACGCATTGAAAGAATACACATGACACTAGGATGAACACAATGTTTTCATGAATGCAAGTCTGAACGTACTAATTTATGTAACATAATCTGCAAAGCGGCTTGGCTTATTCCGCTTCCTCCTGGAGCGGCGCCTTTGAGAAGGACTAGGCCTTTGAGAAGAACTAGGTGATTGTGGTTCCTGATCACCTAAACTCGGAGACGAAACATCAAGACTCGTAGGAAGAGGTGACGGCCCTGACCCAGAACCTGAGTTCGCGGCTTCATCACCTGGGCTCACAGCCTCAGCTAAAGCTTGACTTTCTGGACCAGAGTCCGATTCAACGGCCTCAGCCGCTTGTGAAGGTTCAATATGAACTGCTTCGCTTGGTGTAGATGTACCAGCTACACCGTCTGGGAAATCCTCCCCCCCTGCAGAAGAAGTGTTGGTACATGGAGGCCACATGTAGTAATCCGGCGTGTAAGAAGAAGACGTGAAAGACAAGTGACGGGAAGAAGTTTTTGGCGTTGAAGCCGAATCCGTATGGAAAATGACAATGCGAGAAGCGTTCCATACGCTGCCATCACTTAATCGAAAAGATGTGGGACTAACTTGTTCTGAAACTTTGTATGGGCCTCGGTACTTGGGACGTTTCCCTGGAACTCGGACCTTCACTGTGTCGCCAACTTGAACTTTAGATGGCTTAGCACCTCGACGATTGTCCACATAGTGCCTCATAGCTTGTTGACGAGAAAAGACTCTGTTACGAATGTGCTCATGCGAGAGCGCTCGTGTATTGCGATGCAAGGAAACGATGTCAAGAGCAACTCGGGGTTGCCGACCGTGAAGCAGTTGCGCAGGAGACACCCCAGTGGTGCCCTGCGGTGTAAACCTGTAAGAAGCTAAGCATTCAGTCAAAACTTGCTTAAGGGAACGCTGTTCCAAATGAGCGATTTGAATGTGTTCTTTCAGAACACGATTGAAACGCTCGATTTGACCATTCGATTGCGGATAAAAGACTGACGAGTTCAAATGCTGAATGCGGCGTTGCGACAGAAAAGTCTCGAACTGGAGAGACTGAAATTGCGGACCATTGTCCGTTACTATTGCATCAGGAAAACCTTCTCGGCTGAAAATGGAAGAGAGGAATTCAATGATAACTGCAGAAGTGACTGTAGGCGTGAAACAAATTTCAGGCCACTTAGAATGATAATCAATGACAGAAATAATGAACCGCGCGTTTTGCGGGACATTGTGCAAAGGACCAATGATATCCATGCCGAGTTTTTGCCACGGTTGATCAGGCCACGGAACAGGTTGCATGGGAGCGAATGAAGGTTTGGCTGACTTGTCAGCCGCCTGACATATGTGGCAGTTGTAGACTGCCTGTTCGACCTGCTTGTCTAAGGCGGGCCACCAGTACCTATCCCGAAGGTTCTGCTTTGTGCGAACTATGCCTGGATGAGACTCGTGTGCAAGCTGTATTAGCTTGTTACGGAAAGAAGCAGGGGGAATCACGCGTTCATCGCGGAAAAGCAAGTCCTCGACACAAGACAGTTCCTGTCGGACTGCGAAGTAAGGCAAGAATTCAGAAGCAAGAGCACATTTGGAAGGCCATCCTTCACGTAAATATTTAAGAACTTGAGACAAAGTGGAATCTGCGGCAGTGGCTACCTGAAGCTCGGCTTTAGTGATGCAAGAAGTAACTAAGGAAACTATTTCCTCATCACGCTCTTCAGTAACCGGTATCTGAAGAGGAAGGCGCGACAGAGCGTCTGCAACCACATTATTTGCACCTTTACAATATTGCACACTGAAGTTGTAATACATCAGTCGAGAACACCAGCGAGAAATTCGGATGGGGCGCCGGCCTTCAGATCCTGCAGAAAGAAGAGCAACTAGTGCTTGATGATCTGTGCGCAAAGTGCCGGCCCCACACATACACATGCCATTTTTCACAAGCAAAAAGACAAGCGAGAGCTTCACGCTCTCCTGCTGAGTACCTGCGCTCGGCAGGGGACAATGTGCGTGATGCAAAAGCAATGGTGATCAGTTGATCACCTAGCTGTTGTTGAAACACTGCTCCGAGTCCAACATCGGATGCATCAGTCGTGATGACAATGGGCAGCTTCTCATTGAAGATACTGACAACTGGCTTCGAGGCCAGGATTGACTTAATTCGAATGAAGCTCCGCTCAGCTTCATCTGACCAGTTAAAAGGCTGTCCCTGTCGAAGTAAGGTACGCAGTGGTTCAACCACATCGGCATAGTGAGGCACAAACTTGGCATAGTAACCAACAAGACCTAAGAAGGATTGCAAAGTTTTGACATCAGTAGGCCGCGGCGCGTTAACAATGGCCTGGACTTTTGATTCAACAGGTGTTAGCCCGCGGGAACTGACATTGTGTCCCAAGAATTGCAGCTCACTGACAGCAAAAATACACTTATTATTAAGTTTCATGCCACATTCGCTGATACGAGTAAGAACAGTATGCAAGTTAGCGTCATGCTCTTCGCGGCTTCGGCCCCATACCAAAATGTCATCCAAGTAACACAGCGCGCCACTACAACCCTTAAGAATTATTGACATCATTTTCTGGAACACTGCAGGGGCAGATGCAAGCCCGAAACACACGCGGCGAAAACGAAACAAGCCTTCGTGCGAAATGAAAGTGGTTAAGTCTCTACTGCATTCAGACAGTTCAACCTGGTGATAAGCGGACGCGAGGTCCAACTTGGAAAAGCATACCGCGCCGGACAGTTGATGAAAGAGTTCCTCGATGCGCGGAAGAGGAAACCCGTCGATGATGATCGCCTTGTTTGGTTCTCGAAGGTCCACGCACAGGCGAATGGATCCATCCTTTTTCTTGACGACAACCAGCGGGGAGACCCAGTCGGAAGCAGAGACAGGCTCGATGATTCCGTTGGCTTGAAGACGGGATAGTTCTGCCGATACTTGCTCACGAAGCAGTAGAGGAATACGGCGCAGTTTAGCACGCACTGGGCACACACTAGGTCGACGCGTCACTTTATGCACGAAACCACGCACACAACCCAGTTCACTGGTGAACAGGTGACGAAATGCAGAAGGCGCGTTGGCCGGAAGATCCTGTTGAATGTCGACTTGGGCACATGTCATAGATGCTCCGAGGATATTTATGGATAATGCCTTAATGGCATCACGTCCCAGCAACGAGCTGCCATTGGCAGTGACGTAAAAAGTGATCAATGCAGTGCGACTGCGATACGAAACCTGGGCAGTGAAATGACCCAAATTATCAATTGTGCCCTTAGAATAAGTTTGTAAGACGATGTAAGAAGGCAAGAGCCGAATGCCGGAAAGCTGACTATAAAAGTCAGCGGCACTTATTAAAGAAACTGAAGCACCTGTGTCTACCAGAAAAGACAAGGGGACATCGCCCACTGAAGCAATGATGCTCGGCTCGGAAGTTGCGTTGAGACCATCCACGTTTAGGACAGTGACTGTATTGGTCTGCGCGGTAGCACTCAACGAAGCGGACGAAGAAGCTGCGTCAGGACGAAGTGCAAGAAGAGAATTGCAGACCTTTTGAAAATGGCCAACTTTGCCGCACGCCGAACAAGTGCGGTTCCGAGCAGGACATTGTGGAAAATTGGCTAAATGGCGGGTAGACCCGCAGCGAAAACAATGTGGCGTCGAAAAAGGCGCTGAAGGACCTTGAAATGAGCCGAAAGCTCGTTCTTGCTCAGAAAAGGAGAAATTCGACGACGATGCTGAGTCGCCATATTGCCGGCTTCCCCGCCCCCGCGACGCGGAGGATCCGCCATGTTGAGGACCGCCATAGGAATGTGCAGGCGGACGGCCATGTTGACCGCCGCGTTGAAACTGGGAAGATGGACGGCCATGTTTCCCGCCACGCCGAACCGATGAAGAAGGGCCGCCATCTTGACAAGACGCGCTGGACAAAGAATGGGCGCCTTGCTGCCCCGCAGCGGAAAGCTGCTGTACAGAATGTGGAGCAAACTGCTCCAACTGGACGCGAACGAGCTCATCCTCCCGCGCAATTGAAATGGCTTCAGCCAAGGATATGGAGGAGCCTTTTTGCAGAAGGCGACAGCGTACGTTTTGCGACGCTATGCCGGTGAACAGTTGATGACGAATCATTTCGCTTTCAAGCGCGCCGAAGCTGCACGACGCGGCGAGCGTTTGAAGACTGATGATGAAATCTGCAACAGGCTCGCCGGGAAGTTGTCGGCGTTCTTGAAACTTGAGGCGTGCGACGTAGTCGCACGTAGCGTCCTTAAAGTGCGCGTCGAATAAGGCGATCGCATCTTTGAAAACGTCGGCAGACGCTGGCGTCGCCGACGCGTTAGCGGCGTCCAATGTATAGAAGAGCTTCAGGCCGGCGTGGCCCAACGCGTTGAGCAGGAGGGCCTTGCGACGCTCGGGCTTGCTGGCATCCTCGCCAGCCGCGTCTGCATACGCCTGGAAAATTAATTTCCAGTCAGACCATGGGATTGAAGGGTCCCCGGGCGTAGCCAGAAATAAAGGCGGAGGAATGGCAGACGCCATCTCAGAGCAAGCAGTGAGGAGGCGGAAAATAGCAGAATGCCCTCAATGAGTGTTCGACGAAGGCGAAGAAGAGCAACAGACGCAGCGTTCACCATGCAAGAACAAAGCACGGTTGTTAGGCCTCGCGAAGGAGCGCGGGAAAGGCAGGAAAGTGAAGAATGCGTTGCAGTAACGGTTCTCACCGTTGTCTCGTCGCCATTTGTTGCGTCGCGACTGCAGCGGGTCCCACGAAGAAGCAGCGGAAAACATGACGGGTGGCCGGCAGGGACGCCAGCCAGCCACGAACGCAACGGTGGGGCGCAGGGCGCCGAAGAAGAACCACTCGCTCCGCGGCTTACCACACACACTGCTTTATTTACACCCTACACGTACGCCTCTAAAGCGCCCCTAACGGCGCATCATCAACGGTGCCGAGCGAGGCGCCACCCGGCAACGCAAGCACGCAAACCGAAACAGAAACTAGTGCATCGCGACACAACAGGAATACCGACGATGGCTCTAGTTGATACCGGTGCGACTGTGTCTGTGATGAGCCTCGCCTTCAAGAATCGCCTAGGCCACAAGGTTATGTTTTCGTGGGACGACGCTATCGCATTTCGAGGAGTAGGTGGTGAGTGGCTTCGTCCTCTTGGTGTTTGTGCTGTCAGTGTTTGCTTAGCTAGAAAAGTGTTTGTGTCAGAGTTTGTCGTCCTTTCTCGTTGCTCGCACGACGTCATTCTTGGTATCGACTTTCTAAAACAGTGCGGTGCTTCCGTTGATTGTGCCAGTGGTGAAATATTTGTTAATGATTTGCTGGTACCTGCGCTCTCCGAGCAGAGCTCGTGTGATCAAGACAGGAACATACTTAGTGTGCTTGATGATGTCACATTGCCGTCATGGTGCCTAACACCCGTTCGCGTTTTCTCACCTACTGCTGCCGCTCCTTGTATTGACGTGGTAGTTAGGCCTTTCACCACAAACTGCACGAAAAAGAGTGTACTTGTTCCCTACGCTGTTGTGTGCATGGCGGAAGGAGTCGCCACATTGTGGGCACTGAACTGTTCCGCAGCGCCAGTTGTCCTTCCTCGCGCTATGAAAATCGCCCTTTTCGACGAAGTTTCGTGCAGCCCAATAGGGGCGCTGTGATGCAGGTTTACGGTTGAATAAATGGTTGCTCGGAGAGAAAAGCCTCAGAGCTAAGAAATTACGAAGCCATTTAAAGTGAGACAAGAAAAGTAGAAACTTTAAGCATAATTGAGGAAAAATGATAAAGTTGCAATGTACACCCCAAGTCTAAGCTGACAAACTAAAACATGTCCTATAAGTTGTCCAGCTATAATGTTTGTGAAAATGAACAGTCACCGGTGGCGCTGATGGTGGCGGTGGCTTGGTGGGTTGAGGCGGCGGACGCTGGCGATGTCTCAGCAGCTGGAGTCACGCGCTGACCAGCACGTCGACGCTTGGCGGAAGACGCGGTAGTTCTTGCCCTCGCAAGAACTGCGGCTGATTACCGACGCTGGCTCGTTCCGAGGAGGTGATCACCACCCGGAAGGTTCCGCCCTCCACGGGCGGTTCGGGACCGGAGTCGAAGCCCGGACACCTGGGACGTGACCTTGAACAGTCACGGCCGGAACGGACACCTGGGACGTGACCTTGAACAGTCACGGCCGGAACGGACACCTGGGACGTGACCTTGAACAGTCACGGCCGGAACCCTGGAAGGCCGCGTACCTCCGAGTACACCATGGGCAGCTGGAGCGTCCTGGCCTTGCCTGACTTCACGCGTTCGGGTCCGGAACCCGACACCGCAGTCGCGCGACACCCAGGATCTTCACTCTAGCCTGCTCGACCTCGTTCTGCCCTCGACTCGTCTTCGACTGTCCTCTTCTTCTTCTCCCTCGTGCCTTGGCCGCGCAACCTTTCGCGCAAACTTTCTCTTCCTTTTTCGGGCCGCAGTTTCATGCGTGACGTTTCGTGCCGACGTCATCATCGTTTCTCCGCCGCTCAATCGAGAAGCACCGCTGCCGTCGCCTCCGAGCACGTTGTACATAACACCACGGTGCCACCACACTTCACAGACACCACCACGTCACTATCCTACACCACAATAGGCCCCTTTTTGGGAAAGTTTTTCTGCACGAAAAACTGCTGCTCAGTTCTTGGATGAAGTCACTCAAAAAAAAAAACACACACACACACACAGTAGGCTGAAAACCACAATTGTCCAGTTGCATTATGTCGGCGGTTTACTGTACTGTGCGGTTTACTGCAATGAGATGTAATCTCACCATGGTGAAATAATTGCACCCGTGTATAGTCACTCAATTCGGCTCATGTAATCCGCCCCGACATTTTCAGACCCCTTGATGTGCTCTACGTGGAATTCATATTCCTGCAGGGCCAAACTCCATCTCAAGACTCTGCTGTTGAGATGTTTTGCCTGCGACAAATATTGCAAGGGTTGATGATCGGTCTGAACTATAAAGTGGATTCCGTATAAATATATATGAAACTTTTCTATAGCCCACACAAGAGCTAAACACTCGCGCTCTATAGCCGAGTACTTCTGTTCTCGAGGTAATAACTGTCGGCTAGCGTATGCGACTGGGTGTAATACCGAGTCATGGTCTTGCATAAGGACTGCGCCTATGCATGTGTCGGAAGCATCACTGCGTAGTATGAAGGGTCGTTTGACATCCGGAGCCTTGACGATAGGTACTTGGGTGAGCGCCTTCTTGAGGACTTCGAAGGCGGTTTCCCTCTCGCTGTTCCAGCTGACCTTGTTGCTTTCTCTTTTCTTGGTCATTTCGGTTAGGGGCTGAGCCTTCTCCGCGTAATGAGGTATCAAATCACGGTAATACCCTGTCAGACCAAGGAAAGAGCGAAGTTGTTTCTTGGTCTCAGGTCGTGGAGCTTTTGCTATCTTTGAAATCGTGTCTTCCACCGGTTGAATTATTCCGCCTCCAAGTCTATGGCCAAGGAAAACTACAGACGTCACGCCAACTTCACACTTCTGGGGCTTGATCGTCAGTCCAGCCTCGCGGATCCTCCTCAACAGGTGCCGCAGGGTTTCCGTATGTTCTTGCCATGTCGTAGTGGCGATGAGCACGTCATCAATGTAGTGGACGACATTTGGTATGCCCTGTAGAAGGCGTCTCATTAATCGAGTAAAAACAGCAGACGCTGTTTTGATCCCAAACGGCATGTACAAGAAATGATAATGTCCTGATTGAGTGGAAAATGCCGTTTTTGGTTTGGAACTGTTGTCCAGAGGCACTTGCCAGTACCCTTTAGTGAGGTCGAACTTTGAAAAGAACTTTCTAGTTCCGATCTCCGCAAATATGACATCTGTCCTTGGGATTGGTTCCGCGTCGGAAATTAAGACATCGTTAATCCGACGGAAATCGATGCAAGCGCGGTAGCTTTTATCTGGTTTCTTAACCAGCACCAACGGTGAATTGTATGGAGAGTCGGACCGTTCAATCACTCCAAGCTTGAGCATATCTTGCACCTCTTTCTCAATGACTTCTTTCATGGAAAAGGGCAGTGGATATTGTTGAGTGTGGATGGGCTCAGAGGTGGTCAAGTGAAGACGGCATTCCAATAAATTTGTTTTTCCCGGAATTTCGGAAAAGACGTCTTCGTGACTTGCCAAGATCTCGCGAAGTTCGTTACGCTGGCTTTCGTGGAGGTCTCGGCCAATCTTAACCGCTTCTATACCAGAGCTCGCAGTAGCCTTGAAGGTAGGTATTGGCGTATCGGTCTCTTCCTCCTCCACTACAATAAAAGTTGCCGACTGTGATGCGCTTTCAGGTTGACGCTCTTCATAACGCTTCAACATATTGATATGGAAGAGCTTAGTATTGTGGCCCATGTCCAACCAGTAATCAAAGTTTCCTTTCTTTCCTGTGACCAGAAAGGGTCCCTTCCACTGCATCAGTAGCTTGTTCTCTGTACTTGGAAGCAGTATGAGGGCTCGATCACCTATGTTCAGTCGACGGGTTTTACTTCCTCGGTCATAATACTTCTTCTGGGTCGCTTTGGCACGTGACAAGTTCTCTTGTGCCAACAATATGGTCTTTTCTAAACGATCTCTGAGGTCTAAGACATAGGCATACGTGGTCTTTACTTCTTCACGTATATGATCTCCCGTCCATAACTCTTTGAGTATGCTTAGCGGTCCTCGAACATGTCTGCCATACAACAACTCGAATGGCGAGAAGCCCATACTGGTCTGCGGTACTTCGCGGTACGCAAAGAGCAGAGGTGCCAACAATCGATCCCATGACTTGGGTTCTTCTTGACTCAATTTCCGCAGCATTTGCTTCAACGTACCATTGAATCGCTCCACCAAACCATTACACATGGGATGGTAAGGCGTCGATCTGAGATGCTTAATGGCTAACAAATCGTTCACTTCTCTCATTAGCTCAGATGTAAAGCATGACGCCTGATCGCACAGTATCTCGTTAGGGAACCCAATGCGAGAAAACATTTCGATTAATCCCTCGGCGACAGTAGCGGAATCAATCGATGGCAGAGCTACCGCGTCTGGGTATCGAGTAGCGAAGTCTACCAGAGTCAGTATGTAGCGGTTCCCCATATGCGTTGTAGGCTTTAAAGGTCCTATGATATCCACCGCCACTCTTTCAAAAGGGGTGTCGATTAAAGGCATGCGACCAAGTGGGGCCTTTCCAACCTTGTTTTTAGGATATGTCCGCTGGCATATGTCGCAAGAGCGCACATATCTTTTCACTGCCTCCTGAATTCCAGGCCAGTAGAATGCGCCTAAAACTCGGTCGATGGTCCTTTTCATACCCTGATGCCCCGACATCAATGTTTCGTGAGCCAAAGCCAACACTTGACCACGCAGTTTTTGGGGTAGCACCACTTGTTGGATCATTTTGTCTGAGGGTCCCCGGTAACAACGGTATAGAATTCCCTTTTCTATCTTGAACGAGTGAGTTGCAAGTCTTCCTCGGAACACTTGACCCACTTTCTTCCTACATGAATCTAAAGTTCTGTCTTCTTTTTGAGCTTTGCTCACATCCTCTCTGGTCAAATTCAATGTCTTCATGTCGACCTTAGATGACATCGACCGTTCTCGGCCCTTGACACCAACCACCATAGAATCTGGCGAATCTTCTTCCTTCGTTCCTCTTCCACATGAACTTCCCGATTTCGACTTACTTCCCGGAATTCTCTCTTTCCACTTTTCGTCGGGATTTTGGACTTCCCTTGCTCCTGGAACATTGCCAACGATGACATCGTACAAAGGTCTTGTCATGCATTTGACCACTGAAATACCCGAAAAATAAGGTGACTGAATTTCAACCTTTGCCTCCGGAACGGTAATACTACTGCCATCGGCGAGGAACAACGTATCAGTAGTACCTGTTAGAGCTCCATCTGGCACCAGAGATCGACGGACTACTAGCGTATTGCTTCCTGTGTCCCGCAGCACTGAAACTGCCTGGCCAAACACTAGGCCCTGCAAAACCGGCATCTGGCGAGTCACAGCTTTTGGGTGAGTTCTCATCGCGCTAGCAACATTTCCCTCTGGTTCGTTGGATGGTGGATCGGTAAGTTCAGTGGGGTTCTCTTCAGGAGACAGCAAACAAGATGTTTTCTTCATAGAGCCATCTCTTTTTGTGCAGACCTTAGTATCGTGCCCTGGCTTATGGCAATATGCACAGTAGGGTTGTTTAAGCTTGGTTCGGCAATCTGAGGCCCTGTGACCAGCTTTGCCACATACAAAACACTTTACGGTAGTTTTCACGGATAAGCCTCCGCCCTTCTCCGTGATACTACTATTCTCCGTTCTCTCACGAAACAGGAGCAAGTTAGGCTGTCGTTGTGCCTCTAAAAAGTCATCGGCGGCTTCTGCCATGTCTTCAAGCTTGCTGTGCTTCTTTTCACGAAGAAACAGCGCTAGCCGTTGATGGCAGTTGTTCAAAAATTGCTCCGACACTATTAGATTACGGAGTGCCAAATACTCTTTGTTTGTCTTTGACATTTCCACCCACCGATCAAAGAAACTCGAAAGCCTAGCCGCGTATTGTTTTGCGGTCTCGCCATCTTGGGGCTTGCTCTGGCGGAACTTCTCCCGGTAGCCCTCCGCCGTAAACCGAAAACGTTGAAGTAAAGCTACCTTCGCCTTATCATAGTCGAGTGAATCTTCGGGAGACAACCGTCCAAAGACTTTCAAGGCCTCCCCACTCAAACATAAGCTTAAGGCTGTGGCCCATTTTCCTTTCGGCCACTCTTGTCCGGTGGCGACGTTCTCGAACCTCTTTAGGTATGCATCCAAGTCGTCCCGGTTTTCATTAAATCCTGGAATTAGGCTGTGAGGGTTCACGTTGCAAAAAGCGTTCCCTCCAGATCCACGGTCAGCCGTTCTCGTCTCGCTACGATTGCTTTCCGATTCGGCTACTTTCAGCTGCAACTGCAAATTTCTCTCTCTTCTTTCTTCCAGTTCTAGCAGCTCCTTTCTTGCCTCGCGTTCTGCAGCTCGTTCATCTCGTGCCCGCGCCTCCTGCTCATCTAACCACGCCCTCAGCTCTTCGCCTTCGAGCCCCATGCGCTCGGCCAAAGCCATTAGATCTCGAGCGCTTGCCATATTCTTAATACGCCTACCGCTACCACCACTATACCACTATTGGCTTCGTCCTGTCGTAGCGGACGCCAATTTGTGATGCAGGTTTACGGTTGAATAAATTGTTGCTCGGAGAGAAAAGCCTCAGAGCTAAGAAATTACGAAGCCATTTAAAGTGAGACAAGAAAAGTAGAAACTTTAAGCATAATTAAGGAAAAAATGATAAAGTTGCAATGTACACCCCGAGTCTAAGCTGACAAACTAAAACATGTCCTATAAGTTGTCCAGCTATAATGTTTGTGAAAATCAACAGTCACCGGTGGCGCTGATGGTGGCGGTGGCTTGGTGGGTTGAGGCGGCTGACGCTGGCGATGTCTCAGCAGCTGGAGTCACGCGCTGACCAGCACGTCGACGCTTGGCGGAAGACGCGGTAGTTCTTGCCCTCGCAAGAACTGCGGCTGCTTACCGACGCTGACTCGTTCCGAGGAGGTGATCACCACCCGGAAGGTTCCGCCCTCCACGGGCGGTTCGGGACCGGAGTCGGAGCCCGCACACCTGGGACGTGACCTTGAACAGTCACGGCCGGAACGGACACCTGGGACGTGACCTTGAACAGTCACGGCCGGAACGGACACCTGGGACGTGACCTTGAACAGTCACGGCCGGAACCCTGGAAGGCCGCGTACCTCCGAGTACACCATGGGCAGCTGGAGCGTCCTGGCCTTGCCTGACTTCACGCGTTCGGGTCCGGAACCCGACACCGCAGTCGCGAGACACCCAGGATCTTCACTCTAGCCTGCTCGACCTCGTTCTGCCCTCGACTCGTCTTCGACTGTCCTCTTCTTCTTCTCCCTCGTGCCTTGGCCGCGCAACCTTTCGCGCAAACTTTCTCTTCCTTTTTCGGGCCGCAGTTTCATGCGTGACGTTTCGTGCCGACGTCATCATCGTTTCTCCGCCGCTCAATCAAGAAGCACCGCTGCCGTCGCCTCCGAGCACGTTGTACATAACACCACGGTGCCACCACACTTCACAGACACCACCACGTCACTATCCTACACCACAGGCGCTAACTGCAGACCTTGCTCCAGTTTGTACCCCTCTCAGTAACGGCCCTTCCGAAGAGATAATGCTCAATATGATAAGTAAGGATTTACGCACGTCTGAGCGTCAAGCGCTGGTGCAGGTTCTTTCGCGACATGTTGCTGCATTTGACTTTAATCAAAGAGATGCACCACTTCAGCTACCATCGTCCCGAGCTCGTCACAGCATAGATACCGGCACCGCGCACCCAATCCGCCAGAAGCCATACAGAGTGTCATCGTCCGAGCGCAGAGTTATAGCCGAACAAGTAAAGGAAATGATGGACAAGGGCGTCGTTCAGGAATCTTCTAGCCCATGGGCCGCTCCGGTAATCCTGGTTCGAAAGAAGGATGGTTCATGGAGGTTCTGCGTAGATTATAGGCGTTTGAATGCAGTAACAAAGAAGGATGTGTATCCACTACCACGAATCGACGACGTTATCGATTGCCTACACTCTGCGTCTTATTTCTCGACACTTGATTTGAGATCAGGCTATTGGCAAATACCTATGGAACCTAAAGACAAAGAAAAGACCGCCTTCGTGACCCCTGATGGTCTATACGAATTTAATGTTATGCCTTTTGGCCTTTGTAATGCCCCCGCCACGTTTGAGAGGTTCATGGATACGATATTACGTGGTTTAAAGTGGGAGGTATGCATGTGCTACCTAGATGATGTTGTGATTTTCGGCCGTACCTTTGAAGAGCATAACACTCGCCTCAACATTGTTCTGGATTGCATCGAAAAGGCTGGACTGGTTTTAAACGCAAAGAAATGTCGGTTTGGCGAACGTCAAGCATTGGTTCTGGGACACCTAGTCGACAGAGAAGGCGTCAGACCCGATCCTCGTAAAATTGAAGCGGTCATCTCCTTCAAACCACCGCAGTCAGCACGAGAACTTCGTTCATTCATTGGCCTCTGCTCATATTTTCGCCGTTTTGTACCCCGATTCGCCGACATCGTTTATCCGTTGTCATGTATGCTGCGGCAGGACACGGCCTTCAAATGGACACCAGAATGTGACGCTTCATTTTCACAACTAAAATTTATACTAACATCAGCACCCCTCTTGCGTCACTTTGACTCATTTCGACCCACTGAAGTCCACACTGATGCTAGCGGAATTGGAGTAGGGGCAGTGCTTGTACAACGTCACAACAACGCAGAACATGTAGTTGCATATGCGAGTGGCTGTCTGAGCAAATCGGAGCGCAATTATACGGTCACCGAGCAAGAATGCCTGGCAGCTGTGTTCGCCGTCCAGAAATTCCGATGTTATCTTTACGGAAGGCCATTTAAGATAGTCACCGACCACCATTCCTTATGCTGGCTGGTCGGTTTGCGGGATCCATCTGGTCGCCTCGCACGCTGGGCGCTGCGCCTTCAGGAATACGACTTTGTGGTGTCGTACAAGAGTGGCCGTCGTCACGCCGACGCGGACTGTCTTTCCCGCATCCCTCTACCAACTACCGGGAGCGATGAGGATAGTTTTGACGACTGCATTGCGGCTACTACTTGTACATTCCCTGACACGGCAGAGTTTCAACGTGAGCAACGCAGCGATCTCACCCTAGATCCACTCTTTGCCGCCGCCCGTACTTCTCAAGGCAGCGGTCGTTTCACTATTCGTGATGACTTGCTCTACAAGAACAACTACTCTGGGAGTGGAGCACGTTTCCTCCTAGTTGTCCCCGAGAACCTTCGTTCCGACGTCCTACGCGCCATGCATGACGATGCGACATCAGGCCATTTTGGATTCGTACGAACGCTACATCGCACGCAGGAACGCTTTTACTGGCCTAACATGTACCAAACAACCAAGCGCTATGTCGCTAGTTGTGAAACGTGCCAGCGTCACAAGCGACCGACCACTGCTGCACCGGGCCCTCTCCGTCCTTTAACCCCTCCAAGTACGTCTTTCCAGCAAGTAGGCATCGATCTTATGGGTCGATTCCCGCTATCTACTAACAAGAACCGTTGGATAATCGTCTGCGTGGACCATCTTACACGGTACGCTGAAACCGCCGCCATACCTTCATCCACCGCTGCTTGCGTGGCGGTCTTCCAGCTGCGTTCCGTCGTCCTTCGTCACGGCCCACCACGTGTTATCATCAGCGACCGTGGTCGGCAGTTCACCGCCGACGCCGTTGAAGAGCTCCTTCGCCTCTGCACTTCAGAGTTTCGCCACTCCACGCCGTATCATCCGCAGACGAATGGTCTCGTTGAAAGAACAAACCGAACTCTGACCAACATGCTTGCCATGTACGTTTCCTCAAGTCATAAGAACTGGGACGAAGTGCTGCCTTTCATAACATACGCATACAATACGGCGAAACACGAGACCACGGATTACAGTCCATTCTACCTCCTGTATGCAAGGTTACCAAGCAGCCCCTTGGATACTTCTTGCCATTTGTCCTGCACAGCGACGATTCTGTGTCTAAGACTGTGTGTCTCGCGGAAGAAGCTCGTCGTATAGCCCGTCTGCGTACTTTGGCCTCGCAACGCCGTTCAAAAGAACGCTACGACGAGCGTCACAAAGATGTTTCTTTCGCCAAAGGTGATTTGGTGCTTCTATGGACGCCCCAACGCAAGCGTGGAATGTGCCAAAAGTTCCTTTCTCAGTATTCAGGACCATTCGTCGTTCTGGACCGTTTGAGCAAACTTACCTATCTAGTAGCTCGCCTTTTGTGCAATGGTCGGCGATCGAGCAAAACGCAGGTGACAGACGTTGCTCGACTGAAACGTTTCTACCCCCTTGCTTCCTCCTGACTCGCCATACTGGCTTCGTCTGCTTGCGGGGGAGTGTAACGCACATAGAATAAGTGGTTTGGCAGAAAGGTGGAAGAGGAAGACGAAGAGCTTGGGGACCGAACTGCGATATCACCGACATCCATCTCCTGTTAATAACACCATCCTTTCGCAGCCCTTCGTAACAATATATATGTCAACATAATATGCAAGCACACATGCTTACTAGTTGATGCTGCAAATTACGCCTACAAATATCCAACCGGCGGGACATTTGCATGCCATAGCATCAGACAAGTTGATGGTTTAAGGTAGGATTCACGGATAACATAACAAGGCTAGCTATATTGTAACAGTTCAACTTACACATAACGAATGAGTAAATGGCTGGGCACGGAGCAAGAATTCTTGAGGAGGGAAATAGCGTTCGTTCGGGCTGCCCGGTAAGGTCATGCCGTAGAGCACGGCGCTTACACGCCCTCTGTCTTGTGAGGCGGCTCGCGGAGAGAGAGAGAGAGAAAATAAACATTTTTATTACATAATATACAGTGAGCCTGCGGGAAGGAACCATAGTCCGGTGTCCCTAAAACGATCTCGGCGACCACAAGTGCCCGTTGAACTAGGGCCCGGCGGACCTCGGGAGGCCCATCGCAGAGGGCATCTTCCCACAGCTCTTTGGTGCGGAGGGGACGCAGGATACGGGGAGGGGAGGGAATAACGTGGAGCCGCGCGGAGAAAGCGAAACGCGCGCGTTGCGCTATCCGCCAACCGGCGCCGATTCACCGCAATGGATGCGTTTCTTGCGCTTCCTCGGTGGTTGCAAATTATCTGATAGACTAAGGAAAAGAAAGCGTCACATACACAGCAATTACCTTCACAGTACATTTTCGGGAACGCGAAATGTCTAATTCTCTTATAACGCGAGCTCGGTTGATTTGGCCGGCACCAGAACTATCGGTACAGCGTCGTTTCTTTTCTACACATACGCCGTTGTTTGCTTCCTTTTTGTTCAAGGCACTGGACTCGTGTCAAAAGGACGTGAGAGGACGCACCATCTCATTTGCCTCATCGTGGCAAGCATCGAGCATATTTGTGTCTTAACAACCCAAGCCTCCGTCTTTGCACGTTCTCCGCACTTCACGACAGGTCGAGTGGGCCGTGTCCTTTCTTCTTCATTTCTCTATCTCTCTCTTTTTCTGGCGGACAGAGAACAGGTAGCTGAGCCAGGGGACTATCCAGAATTTCGATTTGGGGGAGGGGCGCAACCAGTAGCTGGCAGGGGGGATACCAAGTCACTGGTTATCTGGAGAATTTTTAGGGGCTTGGGAATTTGTATGCATGCAAGGACTCATCGTGGTGTGGTGCGTGTGGTGCGACTTTATTATTATTATTATTATTATTATTATTATTATTATTATTATTATTATTATTATTATTATTATTATGTTCCTTCTACTGTGATTGCGACTCACGGCTTTCCCCTTTTCCCCTTTTGGACTTCCCCCTTTTCGAGGTATTTATTTTTATATTAAAGGAAGAATTGTGATACCTTCAACCAAAATGTCGTTATTTTATAATTTTCAAGTACAGTAATGATTGGCATATGTGCCTTTGAAGTAAACGTTTTGAAAACCACTTTCCTTCAAAAAAAGAGTGTTTCGTGTCATTTCTTCTGACGGTCAGTGACGAATCATGCGGCCGAGCCTTCTGAGCGCGACGCGCAATGGCAAGTGGTCTCACGAGCAGCAGAAGCGGGCGAATCAGTGGCTTGTGCCTCCCCCTCCGAAAAGCGGAAATCCCCGCAGTTATATTTGTTTGCTACAGTGTTCTCATCGCATTGGTACCATGCATACCATATAGAGGAGCTTCGGAAAGTGACGTGGCAAGTCTGAAGCCGAACATTCCCTGCGCGCGCTAGCCTCCGCAACATCCGGGAACTGGTTTAGAGCGGGTTGGCTCGGAGCGCCCCCGCCAAGTTGCGGCGATAGGTAGAAACAGACCCCGTGAGCAGGCCGTAAAGGAGGGAGCGAACGCGCGCGTCCAGACTGGCTGTGACGCGGTCTTGCTTGTTCTTTTAGGGGCGAAGCTCCTTAAAGCGGCACCCGTTCGTCCCTCGTCGTAGTCGTAGTAGTGCGTAACCAGTCTTACGCTTTGACCTCCAAGGTGGTGCCGGTGGGAGATTTCTCCTGTGCGTTGTTGAACAATAAAAAATTCGCAGCGTGCGCGTTAACTAAAAGTCGAATTCTTCTGTCTCTCATTCCCCATTAGCAGCCATTGGCAAGTTCCAGTAGGAAACATTAGTAGAAGTAGAAGTGTAAGTGTTAGCTAAAAGCCGACTTCTTCTGTCTCTCATTCCCATTAGCAGCCATTGTTTACCTCCAAGGTAGTGCCTGGTGAGATTTCTCCTGTGCGTGATTAAACAATAAAAATTTTGTTCAAAACGTCGTTGATTGATGAAATAAACCAACGAAAGACGCCAGATGTTTTCTAAAAGCAAAACGAAAAGACGCCAGATGTTTCTAAAGCAAAACGAAAAGACGCCAGCTGCTTAACGAAAGACGCCAGGTGTTTTCTAAAGCAATGGTTTTATATTCAAAACCATATCGCGATACAGGTTTGTCAATCGTTTCACGTCAATTTTATCGGGCGAATTAACGGAAGAAGTTTCACGGTTTAACCGATGATTACTTCCAGGAGCTTCGCCCAATCTCATCATCATTCACCTCGTGGATCTGCCGTCAATTTTTTTATCAACCATAGCTCGCGCCACTTGACCGTAAAAAAACGCTAAACGCTATCGGGTATCCGGTACGCCTTTGCGTATACGATTTACCGGAAACGCTAAAATTCCCTGTTATGAAGCTACCTGTCAAAAGTGTTCCACCAACTTCATAGTCTTCTAGCTACGTCATTTTTATTCTTCTAATCTGCAGTCATGTCTGCGCTCGAGAGATTGATGTCCTCGCCACTTGAAGCACTCCCTGTCATCGCAAACCTGTGATCTCTTCTGACACTACTAAAGAGTACGTTAATCTTTGGACAATAATACTTGTACGTGTCATTCCGCTCTGCCTTTCTAATTTAGTCGTTCTTAAATTCCCAGTTATTCATCACGGAAATGTCGTGAGTAAATTACAACTTCTAGTCATCACATTAACCTTTGTTCCGTGCCGCACTCTATATGAACGTGCGGTGACATGCAATACTCCGTGTCTGTCTTACGCCCCCTTTGAGAAATTTTGTTACGGTCGATATCAAGGGAAGTGATGTCTAGAAAGCCACGGTAGAGATGGTACTTTATTGTGCATTGTTGGCCATTTTAGCGCGCTGCAGTAGCCAATTTCGTGGCGATGTTGTTCACCGCCACCACCATCGCCGCCGTTGCCGGTGACCATTATTATTTCTACTGACAAGAAAACTCCACGCCTGCGCAAGGTATTTGCGGTCAATAAAAGAGACGGCACACACCACCTCATCGAGCACGCTTTTATATCAGGCCAATGCGTGCTTTCGTAGTACTTATAAAGTTCGTGTTCAAAGGCATCGGAAACGAAATAGCGTGTGGCATTCACCTGCCGACAATAAGCACACAAATACTGACAAGCAAGCACAAGTTATTTAATATGCGCTATAGAATTCGAATGAAGAGGTCCCAGAGGAAGAGCACGCGTTTAAAACTTTAAGGAGTCAAAAGGCACAAAATGCATCGTCTGGGCAGAAGCGGCTGGGGAATTCCGAGCTAGCGCCTCGCGGTGCGTCCGGGGTATGTCTGGGGCGCCGGCCACTCCTCTCGACTACAATAATCCCCCGTTAGAAATGGAGCCATTCTTTGGCCTTAATGTGAGCAACATATGAGTAGATCGTAATACGGCTTTGGGCGTTCTAGGTGCACGGTTTAACAGCCACGACAGCGTTGGTAATATAGGAGAGTGGAATAGGCTGCCAAACTTCATTGTGGTCATCTGAATGTGCACCTTCTTTTGTCAAAAACCTAAAGAACGTGTTGTTCCAAGATATATAGCTCATTTTATGCTTGTTTATGCTTGTATATGTGGTTTACTTTATGCTTGTGCTTCTGCGTACTGTTTAGTGGCTATCCGTTGTCAATCACTGTTACATGTTTAATATATATGATTGTATAGGAGCTCTTAATTCTCAATATGTGTTTGTATTCTTTATTCTTCCCTGTTAAAGCCCAATAAGGCTGACAGTATAATAAAATGAAAAATGAATGTAATGAATGAGATGTGACAGGCTCGACAACGCAGTTAATATGTGATATCGGCACAACACTGTAGTGTCCCTGTCATTTAGAGATGCGAGGCCTCTAAGAGCGGCTGCCACGAGCCATAACCAGGCAACTCGTGAAATAATCGAGGCCTTGCATATGCATAATAACAAGACTCCATGCATCAGCGCCCCATCCGTCGCTTTGCTGACAAAAGAAATCTTATATTTGAATGGACACATGTGGTTTGTATTGTGTATCTCTTCTGATGGCACCCACGTGTGGGTATAAATGTGCGTGGCGTGCAGTAAACTTTAGTTGTGATTCCGGCGTTCGTCTTCATGTTCTCCTGTAGTACATCGTTTGTGTGTGCTGCGCCGTTTTCTCATAATCATGTAACCCAGAGCCACAGGAAACAGTAGAACAGAAATAAAGTGCGATGGTGGGTGATACCGTGACGTTGGAATTTTTTTGTTTTTGCGATTGGTTCGGGATCGGGGAGGAAATAGTGAGCTGACTTCAGTCCTCAGAGCTTCAGAGATGGGCGCCGACTTCGATGAGTCAGCTTGATAGGGAATAGTGGTTTCAAGTGTGGTTAAAATCTGACTGCTGCACAGGAGGAGAAATGACAATAAGCCGCCAGCCACTTGTTGCACATTGTGTGTTGTGGGAACAGGTCATGAAACGCAAAATTATAAGGGAATGGGTGTGCTTGGGAGCGCCAACTGTCGCTCCCGACCGGACAAATTCCGCCAGCCTTTCGGTTGAGTCGTTCGGTCCAGCTATTAGTTTGCTGGGGGTAAGCGTGGTGGCACGCTGAACGATATGAACGATAACGCAAATAGCAGTGGCACACTGACAACTTCGCAAAGGAAGATAGGTTCACTGTTGCTCCATAGTTGGAAAAGTTCACCGGGACAAAGAATGGCACTGCACAGTGAGGAACGATGCTACGTCACATGATGTGGCGCTACGCAGAGCGGCTGTTTTCAGCCTACCGTGTCAAGTCATCGATGACGTCGACTATCCTGCAGATTGCAGAAGCTGTGCTGGAAAGTGCCCTGTAAAGGTCTTCTTAAAAAAGTCAGTTTTGCCGCAGGGGCGAAGCAATGAATGCGATAGCAAGAAACGTAATGCTATACGAAGTGAGGCTCGCAGCTTCAGGAGCAATATTAATTAAAATAGCGCAACTCGAAGAGCGTGGGGGCAGCTTGAAATTTCCAGCGCGTCCCTCGAGCTCAAAGGAGGCCGCTAAATGAACAAAGAGAAGATAAGCGCGAACTATCAAGTGAAAGCACGCACGAAACGAACGCACAGATATACACCGAACGAGCGCGAATAAGCTGTCACAATGGATACTCTCAGTTTGAAGAGCGCTCGTGTTGCAAAGGCGGCCGAAGCAGCGAAGGAAACTAGCGTGCTTCAAGTGTCGAGCTGTGACACTTGATAGTTCGCGCTCATCATCTGTTCGTTTAGCGGCGTCCCTTGAGCTCGAGTGACTTTCGTACGCTCCCGTAACATCAGCGCGGACATCACGGTGAAAGCTCGAAACATTCCTCTTCTTCTCACCACGAGACAACCGCGCGAGCATACAGCGGAAGGGCAAGGTTCTCCCTGCGCGAATATTAGAAGAAGCGAGCGAGCTGGCCGACGACTTTTAAATGCGCCCGTTGCGTTCCTCGCGCCATCTCGCTGATAATGAAGAAACTCTTATAAGCGCCTGCCGTCTCTGAGTCCTGCCAGCGGTAAAGGGTGTGTATATAAGGCTCGCCGTTAGCTCCCTGAAGTATCTGCTCTTTGTGGCGTAGTGGTTATCGCCACGCGCTGCGGAGCGAGAGGTTGCTCGTTCGATTCCGCGCTTCGGAAGCAGTTATCTGAATTATTTTTCTTTGTGACTTTTGTATATATATACATACTTATACATATACGGTGCATGATGGCGGCGGCGACGGGGACGGCAAAAACCAGCTGAGACTGTCCATGTAATTGCTATCGCAATAAAAGGTGGAAGTTACGGTAGCTCGACTCAGGGGAATCCGGTTCAGCGAACGCCCGCAGCCAACTGCCACATATACGGTGGCAACAAGAGTCACTGTAAAGGTCTTCGTGAAAAGATGGAAGCTATGGTATCTCGGTTCTCCGGCGTCCGTTTCGGCTAATTCTCACAGCCACCTGCTCAACATGCTGAAGGGAGAACAACCATAGTCTGACGCGGACTTACTGGTAAAACGGCTTCGTGTGAGCGTCGCGTCGCCGTGAAGCGTTCTTTTGTCTGTCCCAGAAATATGGAAGACCGCGAACACCATCTTAATACCGAAACCCGGCAAAGCTCCGAACGTGGAAAACCTCCGACCCATCTCTCTCACATCCTGTGTTGGGAAGGTGGCGGAGCACGTCGTCCTCAACAGACTAAGCCGATACCTCGAAGAGAACAACGTCTACACGCACAACATGATTGGCTTCCGCGCCGGCCTCTCGACGCAGGACGCTATGAAGATGATCAAGCATCAAATAATCGACAGCAATACCAGGGACACCAGAGCCCTACTCGGGCTCGACCTAGAGAAGGCATTTGACAACGTTTCCCACGAATACATCCTGACCACCATTGTGGACCTCGAACTGGGCCCCAGGCTACATAACTATGTCCGTTCTTTCCTCACAGGAAGAAAAGCAAAGGTGCGGATCGGCGACTTTTTCTCTGACGAGGTCCTCCTGGGACCACGGGGCACGCCACAAGGCTCGGTCATTTCGCCCACTTTATTCAATATCTGCATGGTCGGCCTCTCGAAGAAGTTGGCCCAGGTAGAAGGTATCAAACACACCATCTACGCCGACGACATAACGATATGGTGCACCGGCGGCAGTGAAGGGCAAGTGGAAAGCGCCATGCAAGAGGCAGTAGAAGTAACGGAGCAGTACCTGCTACCCACCGGTCTCAGGTGCTCTTCGGCCAAGTCGGAACTTCTGCTTTACAGGAAAGAAAGAGGGAGAAGACCAAAGGGCTGGAAACCGCTCTCCGAGAGTGACATTCACCTGTTCACTCTAAGCGGTGACCCCATACCCAGGGTCGACACCATCAGAGTTCTGGGTATGTTTATCGAATCGGGTGGTGGCAACGGCACTGCGTTGCGCAAGATCGTTGCAAAGACCGACAACGCTTTCCGCCTTGTGCGAAGGGTCACAAATAGGAATCGCGGCCTCAAGGAGGACAACCTGCTTCGGCTCATTAACGCCTTTGTGCTTTGTCACTTCACCTATACGGTGGCCATGCACAACTGGCTCAGGACCGAAAGGGACAAGCTCAATGCCCTCATCAGAAAGATATTCAAGAGAGCACTTGGCCTGCCTGTCAGAACGCATACTGAGGACCTCCTCCGGCTCGGCATACACAACACCATGGAGGAGATAGCCGAGGCTCAGGGACGGGCCCAGCTAGCTCGGCTGTCCACCACGCCAGCCGGCAGGTGGATCCTTGAGGAGATCGGACTCGCCCCTACCAATGATCTGGCTTGCAACGCCCAACTCCCCAGGGAAATAAGAGAGAAGCTCGTCGTCGCCCCGTTGCCCCGCAACGTCCACCCCGTGCACAACGCCGGTCGTCGCAAGGCAAGAGCGTCGGCTATACTAAGGCAAATCCAGAATGACAAAGTTGAAGCAAGCTTCGTAGACGCCGCCGAGTACCGCGACGGCAAGGCTTTTGCGGTTGCCGTAGTAGACACGCTGGGCAAGGTCATCAACTGTGCCTCGGTTCGGACAATGGATCCGGAAGTGGCCGAGCAAGTGGCCATAGCACTCGCCATGCAAGACGGTCGGAGAGATAGGGTGTACAGCGATTCGAAAGCGGCCGTCCGGGCATTCCAGAAAGGCCGGGTAGCCCGGCAAGTAGTTCAAATCCTGAAAGGCGCCGAACACGACGACAGCTGTACACATTCGATACATTGGTTTCCTGCCCGTACCGGGAAGATCGAGGGGGTTCATATGAACCTCAATGAGTCCGCCCATGAGGCTGCGCGTGGCTTTACCGACCGCGCTGCCCTCGGATCGGGCGACTCTCCCCCCGGACACAGAGACGCTCCAGTCACACACAATGAAATTACTAAATTCTTTTACTTAGAGAGAAGGGTCTTCCCGCCGCCTCATTCCAAGCTAAGCAGGCCGCAAGCAGTCACGCTTAGACTCTTGCAAACTAACTCCTACCCAAATCCTATGTCCCTTAACAACATGTACCCCGATATTTACCCTGATTATTCTTGCCCGGCCTGTGGAGAGCCTGCTACTTTGTGTCACATGCTCTGGGAATGCGGGTCGCTGGGCCCGAAGTTCACCAAGGAAGAGTGGGATGTGCTTCTGCGAAGTCCCGTCTTTGAGGACCAAATCCTGGCTGTCCAGCACGCCCATGACCGGCCCTGCAGGCTAGACCTGTCGGTCCCCTCCTGGGATTAGCCGGGTGTGCGAGTTGTCGCGCTTTGCTGGACCAAATAAAGTTTGTTCACTCACTCACTCACGCGCACGAGATCGGTTGTTGACGCATGATTGTTGGCGAGTAAACAGCATGTCACCATCTTGTATGTTTTTTTCTTGTGTGTATGTGTTTTTCATTGCATGGTGGTGGCCACTGACCCCTCTCGCCTACACCAATTATGCAATAAACTGGATGAGAGAGGGCGAGCTATGTGTGCCGATATGGTGGAGATAGTTTTCATTTACGGCCGGGAATTTGGGATGAGGCAACCAAGGCTTAAAACGCGGCCCTTCGTCGTCAACGGAGAGGTTCGAGATGAAAGGGCTAGAATCCTAATTCTAGTCCTGGTAATGGTTGTGGTGCTATGGGCTGATCGGCGCTGCCGAATAAAAGCGACGATTCCACCAACCAAGCCACTGTCTGTAAATGTGTATATACGTCTTGCACATAGAGTCGAGTTGTTTTTGCGTGAGCTAGAGGCTGGTGTGCATCCTTCAAGAAGAGGCAGCACAACAAGAGAGACAGGCATGGGGGAAATGACTGACCCAATCCTACTCCACAGCGGCTTCGCAAGCTAGGCGAGCTCTTAACTACAAAGTCATGGTAGAGGAAGAGTGTGGTGAAGTGGCTGTGCGGGGCAAAATGGAATGTGCTTAAAGTGCGCGCCACCGATACCATCGAAAAAGAAGACGACGAAGCAGTGCGTCATTGCGCGTGGTCGCGTGAAGCCGTCCGACGAATGAGGAGGCGCCACGGCAGATAAGAAGAGACTGCCGACGCTTCCGGAGCAGAGCCAGGCAGACGTGGCTTGGTCATCGAGGAACCAGGGCGCGGGAGTGAGATCCGTCGGGTTGCGGACTCGAGATCTCAGCAGGCTCCCACCTGGGGCCGTACCACCTCTCACTACAGGCCTGGCGTGGTGGAACGTCGCCAGGACGTTC
Source organism: Hyalomma asiaticum (assembly GCA_013339685.2). Classification (NCBI taxonomy): domain Eukaryota; kingdom Metazoa; phylum Arthropoda; class Arachnida; order Ixodida; family Ixodidae; genus Hyalomma; species Hyalomma asiaticum. The sequence goes on along the minus strand of CM023490.1, from coordinate 63,712,262 downwards.
CCGCCAGGCAATTCCGGCTGCCACTTCAGCGAGCGCAAGCCACCGGCCGAGTTAGCAGCGCAGACGCCGAACGCGCCCCGGGTCAACGGCCTCAACAGGGAGCAGCGTTCCTGACCGCGGCGTCGGACATCGCGCCCTCAGCGCTGCCTCCACTTCGACAGTCCCCTTCCTGCAGTCCCCTGCAGGAAGGGGACTGAGTGCAGGGGACTGCAGGACGGTGTGTCCTTGAGTGCTGCGATGCCCTTCAATCTGCTGTAGCCATTCTGCAGCTCGATTTAGAAAAGGCTTTTGATCGCGTACCGCATGATGCGCTATTTGCTATACTTGAGCACGTTAATGTTGGATCGGTAATTAGAGACGGTGTAGCCCTGGCGTATCAGAACTGTACTACTAGGCTAATTATCAACAAGATGCCGGGAGATCCTATTAAGCTGGAACGTTCTGTCCGCCAGGGCTGCCCAGCAAGCCCACTGTTGTTTGCGCTGTATATTGAGAGTTTATGTTTGGCAATCTTACGCAATGAAAGAATCCGTGGTTTTAGGCTCCTCGAAGCCGAAGTTAAAGTTCTGGCGTATGCTGATGATGTAGCAGTGTGCTGTACTTCAAAAGAAAGTGTGCAAGAGACAAGTGCTGTTGTTAGGGAATTTGGACAAATTACAGGAAGTTTAGTAAACTGGGGAAAGAGTCTGGGGTTGTGCACGGTGAATGGTCACAAGCCCCGGATACTTATGCTAACATACGGTGGTTTAAAAGTCCAGGAAAGTACTTAGGCGTACCCTTCGAGCACTATAAAAGCACTGATGAATACTGGGTTAATCAGGTGAAACAAATTCGGGAAAAAACAACGCGGTTCAACACCACTTGTCTCTCATTGTTTTCTAGAGCTGCTGTATGTAATGTATTTCTCATGAGCAAGCTATGGTATGTGATGCAAGTGTTCTGTTGTAAGCGTGTGAATGTTCAAAAGCTTCATAGAATATTCGCCATTTTTGTGTGGGGTTCCACTTGGGAAAGATGCAGTAGGACGAGTCTGTTCAGACGAGTTAAAGCTGGAGGACTCGGTTTGTCGCATCTATTCGTGCGCCAACTAGTTAATCGTTTCCTTTTCTTTCGGGATGTTCAAGATCCCTTTTTGCGAACTGTATGCCAGCTACGCCTCTGTCGCTCTTTACCTAATTATGTTGTTAGCACCGCAAGTATGCCTGGATCTACACGAGGCTACTTTAAGGAAATTGTGGACAGCGTCCGTTTTCTGTCTGTCAGGTTTTCAAATGAATATCTTTTTTCAGTTAATCGAAAGAAATTATATAAAGACATTTGTGACATGATTTTTCCAGTACCTCTGTATAGAGCCATAAACAGTGGAGGCGAAGGCCAGGACGTACTCAAATGAGTAAAAAAAATGCAAATTCCGTCAAGTGCAAAAACCTTCTTTTTTAAGTTACACTCTGGTACTTTGCCAGTGCGGACCTTTTTGGAAGAGCGAGGTTTTTATTTGCCATGGGGATCCCATTGTTTTATTTGTAGAAAACCAGAGACAATAGATCATGTTTTCTTGCACTGTTGGGAAGGGGTCTATTTCTGGGATGTGCTACAAAGGACGCTGAAGAAAGATTTGCCTCTACATCCAATTGGAATTCGGTTTTTAACTGTTGAAAACGATGATGGGCTCCCTTTCGACCTGATAATGCTGCTTGGCCTCCATTGTTTATGGCGAGCTCGAATGGCCGGGTTTCACTGCGACCCGGACAGGCGGCCAGCACGTGTGCTCTTTCGAGAATGCATCGGCCAGTACATTGATGTACTAAAAGATCAAGAGTTTGTTCCGGATTGGGTAGCCAGGATTCAGCCTCTGGTTTACCTAAAGGAATATTAAGAAATAACACCATCGAGACTACTGTAGTAGTCTGCATTGCTGTTTAAGAAAAAAAAACTGTATGTTACCTGCTATTTATGTTTGTGTTGTGTCAATAAACTGGTTTAATAAAAAAAAGACATCGTGGCTTTGTGGTAGGACACCTGCTTGCCACGCAAACGGCCCGGGTTCGATCCTCAATGGGACCGCAAGTTTGTATTGTTATTTTATTTGCATCTTGGATTTTTCGCTCACGGTTTTTCGCTCACGATTTTTCGCCGACACCGACGGCGGTATTTCTGCGAAACGAGCTCTCTAACGCCATCGCGTTATAAAGGTTTTCGAATTAGGAGAAACGTACATTTTGCGAACGCGCTTGAGGACATCGTGGCCTGGAAGGTTGACATACAAAGAACGATAAAGTGGAGGAGAAAAAAGCATGGATAATCGTTCCTTATACAGCTTTTTGCACTACACTGTGTACAAGTACTCAATCGAAAAACGGGCTTTAAGGAACTGGACTGCAAAGTGTACTTCCTGCATAAATCCCCACAAACACGGACGTACAGAGAAATTTGACGAAACAACTAAATCAGGTAAAGCATTAACAAGTGTGACATGCAAGAATGATTGAATTATCGTATGAGAACTGTCACGAAAAAAGAAAAAGCGCGAAACGATTTGCCATAAGTAGAGATGCACAAGTCCCAACCCGCCCTCTTTCACCGGTCTGAATATGTTGTCCCGTCGCATTGGTTCAAAAGTGGAAGACCATACAAAAGTAGCAAAAGTCCGATGAAAGCGTTGTATGTAAAACCGAGCGCAATGAATTAGTTGCAGCACATAGTAAAGCTTTGTTGCAAGAAATGTGTTGCAGGCTTCAGCTCTCCCAAAGACTGAAAGGCGATGTAGAACGTATGTCTGGTCCTGACGTTCAAGCTTAGGGACGCGCTCTTTCCAGTAATGTGCGCTGAATCTATATGCATCAAGCGACACGCCAAGATACTTTGATGGAATACGAGTCCAATTAATCTCTGCGAACTGACTCGGCGTACATCCCCACGTACCAAACCATAATCCTAGACTTTTAGAGGCGTTTAAACGAGCACCTGATATAACACCAAGTTTTTCAATGGTAAAGAGCACATTTTCAACACTTCGTTTGTCTGTGCAAAAGAATGCCAAGTCATCTGCATAAGCCAATTCTTTAACTTCGTTACCTAATATGCTGTAATCATGGATACGATTTGCTCGCATTATGCTCAAGCATAATGGTTCGAGGTAAAGTCCAAACAGGAGGGGAGACATTGGGAAGCCTTGCTTTACAGACGAGCGAATAGAAACAGGTTTTGAGCAAGACAGAGCCAATATTGCTATGCTCCAGAAGAGAAAACAGGAACGAATGACTGACGCGATCAAAGGCTTTTGCGATATCTACCTGAAGCATTGCGAGATGCTCTTGAGAACTGTAGCAGTACTGGAGGATTGTACGAGCGATGTGTATATTGGTCTGTATAGAGCGTCCTCGAATCCCACACGTCTGATGAGAACCAATCAGGATCGACATCACAAATTGTAACCTATTGATAACACTTTAGCAAAAATTTTGTAGTCAACATTTCAGAGTGCTATTGGTCTATAGCCCTCAACTGAACGAAGTTTTTCTCTTTCAGTACTTTTCGGAATTAAAACTGTGTGGCTTTTGGAAAAAGACCGCGGGAGCATCTCCATGACATAACTCATCTTAAAGATGTCCAGCAGTAGGGGACACACGATTGTTTTGAAAGCTTTGTAAAATTCCGCCGCAATTCCATCAGGACCAGGTGTTTTCGACAAGGGTAATTGATCGATGGCCTGCTCAATTTCCTTAAATGTGATCGGGCTACTGATGGCTGTACAATCTTTGTCTTGCAAAGGGTTTAAAAGAGAAACAAAACTTCTCTTGAGCTCGACATCTGCGCTATCAGGGAGCGCATTAAACAAACTTTCATAGCAGTTTTCAAACTGCGCAATAATTCCTGCTGTATCTGTTACAAGAGCACCATCGGAGTACATTTCCTGAATCATCTTAGACACTGCGTGTCGTCGCTCTTCGATTAAAGCATGACGTGTCGGCTGCTCAGAGTTCAAAGTCATTCCGTTCCGTGATCGAATGCGTGCGCCTCTGTAGTGAACAGCGTCATACTTTTGAAGCTGACATTTAATATCTCAAATGTCGCTGACACACGTGCCTGGAATTTCGCATTCTATCTCATAAAGGCTACAAAGGTTTTTAAAGAGTGTCTTTTCCTCATTTTTCCGGTAGTATGATTTAACAGATCCGATCTCTATGGCTATTGTGCGAACCTCTTGCTTAAAGAGCTCCCAAGCAGCGAATATATGCAGACCCTTAGAAAAACAATTCGACACTGTCGTTCTGACACGATTAGTGAATTCCTGATCGTGTAGAATCTCTGTGTTCCCACAGCGGTCAAAAGCGAGTTTGACGGTTCGTGCCAATCTTCAAAAGAACTTTACAGTGATCTGAGAACGAAACTGGCTCAGTACTGCAGGAACGTCTACGGGAGAGGAGTGAAGAAGACACGTATATTCGATCAAGTCGAGCAGAGGACCACCCTTGGAGTCGAGTATACGAAATTGCCTGACCCGATGCGGCAGTATCAACAAGGCCTGCCTTATCGATGATACCAGATAATACTTCGCCACTCATGTCTCGTTGACTTTTAGATGTGCAGCGGTCATTAGGCTCACATACGCAGTTGAAGTCTCCCATTACTACAGTGCACCGATCACAGTCAGTTAGGTTGGACAATGTTTCAAAAAACTGTATGCGCTTTGAAACCTCGTTAAATGAATACAGGTTAATAATTCGCCATGGCACTCCATGCAGTACAAAATCGCAGCATGCATATCTGCCCTCACCGTCGACCTGATAACTAATTCCTGAACAGGGTAGGGTCTTTCTCAGAAACAACCAGCAGCCAGCAGACAGACCCTTTGCATGCGACACGAAAACTTTATAGGTAGACAGAAAAGGCCGTAGGGCCCTTTCGGTTTCTTCGTCACCATCAATCTTCGTTTCCTGCAGAGCGACAAAATCTACACGCTTTCTTGTGAGAAGCCTGCGAAGCTGCGCTTGTTTCTGTAAAGACCTAAGGCCACGTACATTCAAGGTAGCAAATGGGAGTTGCTCGGAGTGCGCTATGGTGACTACCTTCCCTTGTGCCTAGTGTCTCTCGTGGTCCGCCCTGGGGGATGATGGCGAGGCTTCCCTTGAATCTACACCAAGCCTTCTAGATCGTGATCGCCGACGATTTCCTTTGTGCTTGGACACTCGGCGACGACGCGGCTTCCTAGTCACACTAGGCGCGTCACCGTCCTTGCTTGAATCGGAGCTGTACGTCGCCCGCCTCTAAGGAATTTTAGCCGCTTCAGCACAAGGCACGTCATCTTCTGACATCGCACCGGGATGTAGAGGCTGCTGTGAAACTGAGGCACAAGTCTTAGAAGTATCTTCAGCGGCGCTCTTCGCAGGGACGCTCCCCGTTGTTGCAGGCTTCTGACAACACTTTTGGTTCGGGTGCTTGCACGGATTGCTTGGACCTTGGCTTGCTGTCACACCGTTGGTTGATGGCCTCGCGTCTTCAGGGGGCACCTTGCTGATTTCAGCTTCAACTGTGGTCGACGGAGCTCCAAATGTGGTCCGTTGCATCTATATAATGCTCTTAAAGGCTATCATCCGATTGTGCGTCACGCTGTTGCAGTTTGTTGGCGTAGGTGGCAACACAGCCCTCAGTTGAATGACCAAAACGTCGACAGTCATCACAGCGACGAGTCCTGCAATTGCGCCTAATGTGCCCGACCTTATTGCAGTTGCAGCGCAAACACAGTGGTGGACGACCAGGAATTAGTACAACGCTCTGCATTCCACAGATAGCAAGGACGTGTGGAATATCGACCACTCGGACACCATCAGCAAGGGACAACACCACATCACGATTGAGCGTCCGCATTTGCTCCATTTCCGCCACTTTCCAGCTTTCTGCTGATATGAGCTTCACCTTTCCGAAAGCCTGAGGTGCTTCCCTAATATAGGCGTCTTCTAAGCGTTCAGGAAGCCATAGGAGTTTCATCTTGACTTCTGTGGGCTCCGGGTCAATCACAAGGCATCGTCTATTTTTTACAAGAAATTCACCGCGTGTGACAAGCTTTGTTTTCGTCGAAGTCGACTTGCACGAGACCATCCAGACATGGGACATTTGAAACTGTCCTATCGAACTTATTTCCTTTAAATCGATGACATCCCGAAGAGCATCTTTAATGTCTTGGACCCGGTAAGGTCGACCAGCCAAGTCCGCGTGCAGAAAAACAGAGTCCACAACCAGCTTACCGGTGGGAAGTCTAGGAAGCACAATACGGTAGTCATTGCTGCTGACTGAAGCCGGAGCAGCACCTTGGCCCATCGCCGATGAATCCTTTGTGGCGGAGGACATGAAAAACCCGATCGTTCAGACCTACGTATGTGCTCGAAGAATCATCGCTAAAGGACCTAAACAGATACAAAGTCTGCCGAGGAATCCCATTAACAAATGTAATGTCACGTGGCGGAATATTTATACGCCACATTCTTTGTGGAAAGTGGATTGCAAAACAAGTGCGAGGAATCATTTGAAAGAACACAGGCGTGTATGCATTGTAGCTCTGCACCCATTACAGAGGCATCATCAACATCATCATTAGGGAACAATCTTCTTCAACCTTTCCGTTATCATTACTACGAAGTGCTGCCTCGTGAAGCAGTTCTGTCGTATCGTGCCACACGTCACGCGGCAAGCACCGTGCGCAGCCCCGACAGCAACTTGACTGGGCTCTTCGATATACCTGATGGCGTCTCCTCGTAATGTGCGGACCGCTGCCGAAGAAGCGAATCGCAGAGCTACGCGCGCGGCTGCAGCAAGGCAACGTCGGGCACAACAGGCAGCTGTGCAGAGAGAAACCGAAACCGCAGCTCGCCGTCGACACCGGGCCGAGAGTTCGGTTCGTTCTCGGGAAAACGACGCCAAGAGACTCCCTAAGATGTGCAGTTATACAGATTTGCACGCTGCAATACCGCAGTAATTATGGCGTAGTGGGTACTTCCCTACTTGGAGTAATGATAAGAGTTATGGCGCTGCGGATACCTACCACCTCTAGTTGCACTAGTTTCCCCAAGCATTTACAATGACCTCTCAGAAGGTCGTTCCTCCAGCTTACGCTGTCACTGCCCTGCCATTCCGCGCAGGCCTGGCTCTTTTTTTCACATTCGGCGTCATTCTCTAACACCCTTTCCTTGAATTTGCATATTAGCAATCCCGATATTGTTCTGCCTTCCGGAAGCTTTGCTTCTTAAAACGCAAACTGAGATGCGTCACATGGGATACGTACACTAAATATTATACATATCACATTAAAAGTATGAGGAGATTTCGGAGAAAAGATGTTCGTTTTGTTTATTCCAAGTTTGAGCGCACCGATTCTCCCAGACAGCTTATGTTGGCGAATGACATTCATGTCCTCAAGACATGGAGGCAAACGCTTCGTCACAAGTTCTTGCGGCAGCTAACTAGACATCAATTATCTTTAGACCCCGAGGTACATGTCACCATCTTGTCCACAAAGGAGTCGCATGTATTGGTTGCTCTGCATTCAGTCGGGAACTAACCTGTACCACACCGGGACAATAGGATATTGTTGGAAGTAACCTTCACTGTGCCGTGCATATACGCAACCTCCTGGTGATCAAACAATTTTTTCGCCACTAGAGTGAGACCGTCGTTTTATATCGTTATCTTCCGGAATCGGACTTACCTTGGCACTACTACTATGGCTCGAACTGTCACTGTTCCACAGCACTCTTCGCACACACTAATACTTCCCGGATTACAAGATGAGCCAACGCGCTCTACCCTTCATTCGCCTGTGATGGAAGACAAATTGTGCTCGCGTGTAGGTTACAGCTATATGACTGCCAGACTGTAATACGTGTCACTGTGCAGCTGTCCTCCTCCCAAACTCTATATATTATACGCAGCAGAACAAGCGTTGCTTACAGTAAGAGAGTTAACGTATATGCCAGCAGCAGAACTATTACATTGTCGAAATAGTAAGGCAACAATTCCATTTAGAGCCCAATGTCATTATTTCCTGAGAGTAGTGCTTACAAGCGATATTCTGTCAAACTGAACTCAATCTATAGGACCGCAAGCAGCGTGCGCGAGTAACGCACGCTGCTTAGTAATCAGAGAGATTTTCCGAGCAATCTATGACAGATTGCTGATAACGATAGGTCCAGTGCGATCTTCTTCCTTGACAAGTCCTGGCTTTGGGTCTTTGTTCTTTTGAGCGAATAGCCACGGACGCAGTAGAATTCACTGTTTGTAGAAGGATTCCACATTTTCCCCTTCATACACCCATGACCCAAGGCAGACACCACCGGATGTCAACGAGTGTACCCTTGGACAACGCCGGCCTCACATTCACTCCTTCGCGAACGCAGTGGTCCACATCTTAGCGGTGGATATGTACTGCTCGCGATTGTTCTTGTACTCGGCAGCCGCGATGCATTCTAGCGGGTCGTCAGGGTTCGGGTTGCACATCAAGGAACGAATAGCGACCAGAACTTTGCCGATGGACAGAGACGGCGACCACCGGCACTTGAGCAAGTCCAGGCAGATATCGCCGCCGGTGCTGCTGATATTCGGGTGGTAGATCGAGGTGATGAAATTCACCTGCGAATTTGAAGGAGGCCGCAGTTTTTGGTTGTCAGCGTTGCGGTGCACGAAGGATCCTCAAACATTCTGGTGGTACGACGACTCACTTTCGACGATGTCACAGTATCTGACACCTTCGCGTCCATTGGTGTCCTCCCTGCCCGACTCATATGCGCTCACGGTAGACTTTCGTGTTTGCCGCGGGTGAACGCATGCATGTCGGACGGACGGACGCATGGGCGGTTGGATGGATAGACGGAATACGTCGCTATGGTAACAATAAATGTTCGAATCCATCCACCCGTCCGTTCACTGTGCGCCCGTCCATCCATCTATCCATGCATGCATGCGTTGTTGGCCTTTCCCGCAATTCTTTTGGAATACAGGTACCCTTATCTGCCGTTTATTAACTGTAAGCCTGTAGTACCTTTTGGTAGTACCGTCTACGTTCGCTTTATTTCTGTTCTTTATACAATGACTGGAGGAAGGGTCTAGCCAAAGGGCCATTTTTTCACCTCCTGACAAGACTTTCGTACTGAATGCAAAGAATTTCTTGGCTAACTTCATCAACTCTGACCGTGTTATCTATCTATCTATCTATCTATCTATCTATCTATCTATCTATCTATCTATCTATCTATCTATCTATCTATCTATCTATCTATCTGTCTGTCTGTCTGTCTAGCCACCTGCGCTTCGTTGCTCCCCTGGTCGTCCACTTCCCTCGGTATACACCAAAAGCGAAATGGTAGTGCATGAACGTATGACGAATATTAAGGGTTAATCTGACATCGCTAACAAGGTATACCTGTGGTGCACGTCACAATTAACGATGATGCGATCACATGTGGCTTATATCTGTAGTGCTGAACCAGGAAAATGCGGCTATGTGCCACAGGCGACTGAATATTGACATAACAGCCTGTGTCAGTCATGCGCCAACAAAAACGGGTACTGAAAATTCGATGAGACCGCTCAGCCAACTCAAACGTTGGTTCAATGAGTAGAAACCCTTTGTTAAAGCTTGCGAGTGAAATGTAGGCGTAACAAGCAGACACAGACAAGCGTGCCGCAACGGCCGAATGTAGCAATAGAACCCGGGCCAACGAGGAGCCAAGCAAGAGCGTTACCTCTTGTCCACGGCGACTCTTCCCCCGCAGTACTAATCGCATTTAAACACACCAGTCAGCAGTTGTGTTAGGGGTGCTTGTATAACGTCAGGTGATGTTGCGATTTCTGTTATTCTCTGATGCCTATTTTGATTGCTCCTTGATAGGCATAGGCTCTTATATGTAATCAGAGTGAATATCTGGTGCATACGCGCATGCCCCAGGCTGGGCTCTGCGGGTGAGTCGCATATGATGCTAAGCGTCAATCGTGACGTGCATGGCAAACATATATCTTAGAGATGCCAAGATCATTTCAGGCTCGTTCTACATCAATCGCCTACCACCCGAGTTTATAGATAGATAGATAGATAGATAGATAGATAGATAGATAGATAGATAGATAGATAGATAGATAGATAGATAGATAGATAGATAGATAGATAGATAGATAGATAGATAGATTCAAAGTGACTCAAGTTCGCAAAAAAGAATGATTCACGCTTAATAGACAGACAGGCGGGCTGGCGGAAGGACGGATGGATGAACGGAATCAAAGTTGCTGAAGGTGCTCCAATAAATGCTCCACATTTAAAGTTCAGTAGCACGCGCGCATTGAATTTCAGGTGCGCGCCACACGTGATCCAAGGTGGTCAAAATTAATCCGGTGTCCCGCATGCAGCAGTTTTCTTAATCATTGTGTTTGCGTTACGTATTCTCCCATTTCTTTAATTAGGGCCTATTATAAATATCCTTGCAAGAGGGTATAAGGTTAAGATGTGCTCCCACATTTTCCTGAATGTGCTCAGTCATTTCCTCGTCATATAAACACGTGCATACAACTCTGTACGAGAGCCTATCTCCTTGTGTTCACGTTTATTGCATGCCTTGCAGCAAGCATTTTTTAATATGTTTTATCTCTTTCGAAGGGCACGCATTTGGGCTTGTTGGTTCATGGTGCAAGAAGACGAAAACAGCGCAGGACACAGGACAAGGAAGAGCACAGACACGGCCGCCCGTGTCTGTGCTCTTCCTTGTCCTGTGTCCTGCGCTGTTTTCGTCTTCTTGTATCTCTTTCCTTGCAAAAGCATAGCTGTATTTTCAGCAACACATACGCTTCTTACACGTTCCATTCTTTTGCCTGTAGTAGGATACAACTCAAGTCTGCAGTGAAGCCCCTCCCACTTCTTAATAACCACCAGCCAATGTACCTCCGCAAAGCCTCAAATAGTTCCTTCTTTGAACTTTCCATGTCACCAAAATAAAGCGAGGGTGGCAACCAACCGGATAGATACATAAGTGTTGACGTTTCCTTTGTTTATTAGGGTGGAACATGCATAGGATAATTCTTTACCGAGCTTAAACCAAGGGCCTGCAATGCAAAAACCCGGCGCGCCACAAGCGTCGCCAGCCGAGTGTTTCATCATAGTTCAGTGAAGTTTCAAGCGTAAAGTGGGCTCGCAAGTGAAATGAACTGTGCGACGGCCTTTTGCGGATGGAAGCGCTCAGAGCTGACGTATTTTTGTCCATGCTTCTCGAGCACCTCATGGCTTATACCTATGAAAGTACTACAGAACAGCAGACGTTACGCAGGTACCGAAGACATCAACACGGCGCCATTTTGAAACGGTCGCATGAGGATGATTTTGTTTGCTTCTCTGATTGGCTGGCGGAGTAACACTGACGCGCGCGGTCCGTCGGCCCTTGTTGCCAAATACTGTTTCTTTTTAAGTTGCATCCTACTATAGTTTCATTTTTCGTGTATGCCACGTGCAGTTGTTCAGAAGCCTTAGGTTGTCCCTGCGTTTGTTTTTCCCAATGTCTTCATGCGGTGCATGTACGATCGGCAAAAATAAACATTGAAAGGACCCTGACTTAGGCGGCCGGAGGGAAACTTATCAACTGTGACAAGGTATTGCGCGAAAGTGAGATCGAATATTAACGTCACACGGGGCCCTGTCGACATGAGCGTGCTGATGAGGTAGCAGTGCCACGTCAATACTCCGCACCCTCTCCGGCCACGTGAGCAGTGGTCCGTTTACTCTTGTCGCCTATAGTACAGTGCGGCGCTACAGGTCCCTACAAATGACCCTTGATCTGTCGAGACCTGTAGCACCGTCAGACTTCGTCTTCTGCATCACGATAGTGCGCTGCCAAATAAACAAATAAACATACCCAGGATTTGGGGCATGTGCAGGTGACACCATTTCTCGGTCGTGGCCGCTCACCCCCTGGCCGTCTAAATTGAACGGCCAATGGGCGAAAAATGATCTTATTTGGCGAATAAATGCATCTATCAATGTCGACTCCCGGATCAGTAAAACAAGGACCCACCGCACCATCCCCAAAAAATATCAGTAGAATTGCACAAAGTGCGCACTCTAGGACATTTTTATTATTTTAATGTGTAGCCCATGAATCTCTTGTCGGCAGCATTGTCATTTAATCGTATATTCTGAGAAATTATCAGTTTGTGTACGCAGGAACTGTACCATACTGTAGCAGCTGATCTGTAGCAGCAGATCCTAGAGTCCATTTCTATAACGAGTTTCCTCCGTAAGTTGTGGTTATTTTTCGCTCATCGCCCATTCAGCTATACGCCAAAATACGGCGGCAACCGACGATAGGTGGCGTCATGCACACTTGTCCCCAATTCCTGGTCGTAAAGGTAAGCACTGCGCGTACCACCGGGGCCTCGAACGGGTACTCCCTCGGGAGCAGGATGCGCAGCTTGAACAGCCCACCCTCGTACGGGCTGCCCTGGGGTCCCTTGATGGTGGCCTGCCACCGGTACAGGTTCCCGGCGTCGACTGGGCCCGCGGTGCACTGCTCAGGCGGCTTGGCCAGCAGCTCCTCGAGCTCGCAAGCGATGCGCTTCAGGCCAGCCTCCCTCCTGGAGCTCGTCATGCACAAGTAAGCGGCTTCCTCGGCCGTGCTGTCGAGAGAGAGAGAGAGAGCAGGGCGAATGAGCTGATATGGCGTTGAGCACGCTTAATGTCAGAAAAATGACGGAAGAGGCGCATAATACTGTTTACATCCGGGAAGGGTAAACCACATTTAGCCGGCCATTTTGACAGCACCATCGCAAACGTTACTTGTTGTAAGGCTTTTTTTTTCCTTAATCTAAGTTTTTTGTAATGTAAGGATGTAAGGTTTCTCGCTTATAATTGTACGGCGTGGTAGTTGTAGTTGAGGCATATTTCAGAAGAATGGCAAGAAAACGGGAAAAAAATTACACCATCTCCCGCTAAAGGGAACCATGAGGCGATGCGAAGCAGCACTGGGGGTGCACACCGCGTTTGCATCGGTTTTACTAGGTGTCACGTTTGCATCGATTTGACGCTAGCAGACGCTACCTGCGCCAGCGTTGTCTCTTGCGGGCGAGGGCGCGTTCTCGTTCCTTGCGAGCTGGTAAAGCGTTCATCGAAGAGCGTTTCCATAGTCAACGCGCGCCGTTCGGAGAGGAGGAATGCCGAGTGGAGAGGAAATGAGATAAGGAGAGGAGTGGGAGGAGGATGCGCAGTGCGGATGTGGACGCCGACGCCGCGGGACAGAAGCGAGAACGCAGGAGAAGCTCAAGCAGGTGGTAGGAGAGAAGTGGAGAGAGTAACGCGCGGCTGTTGGAGAGAGGGAAGGAGGAGAGTTGCGCATGCGCAGTGTGAGTGCGGACGCAGACGCCGCGGGACATGCCACCGCTAAGAAATGCTGCGTATTTAAAAGCGACACCTCCGCTAATGTGAAATCTGGAGAGGTGCCCGGTGTTTCCCGCGGGAACACATGAATCGCTGCGCTTAATCGATTTTGCTCAATTGTGCACTAGCCTTGCACTGTCCACATAAAGTTTCCGCGGATCCTGGAGGCTGTGCAGTCAGGTAGTGAATTTGCAGGGTTGTGTCAGAAAAAATTAACAAATTTCTCTTAATTCATGCAATTAATTTCTGATTATATCTTTTTAAAAGTGGTTTACATTATATTTCTTTATTCTGAGTCGGTTTTGACCAATTATGCGCTTGTTTTTCAGAACAGTATGACCACTTGCTTTACTATGACGGGCGACAAGGACGACGGAAGGACACGCCGACAGCCCGTCAACGGACGACAGCCAACAGCCGATTACCGACAGGCGACCGCTATACAGTAGGCAGCCGCCGCATAGCCGGCCGCCCACTGCATAGCGGCCGGTCGCCAGCCGGCCACTGCTTAAGTGCTTCGCATCTAGAGCAGTGGTCCGAAGGATAGAAACTGCCCGTCCGCCGCGATGGTACAGTGATAGGGCACACGGATGGTGACCCGAAGAACGCCGGCTCAGTCCCGGACGCAGCGATCGCATTCTCGATGGAGGCGAGAAAGGACCGTGTACTGTACGATGTCAGTGTAACCGAGAGAACCCAGGATGGTCGAAATTTCTGACGCCCTCTGCTGCGCAATTCCAGGAACCCTCCTCATAACTACATCGTAAATTCAGCTCCAGCACTTGGTATTATACTAAAGCAGTCAAAAACAAAATTGCCCAAACACCGTTGCAAAAATCGGTGAACGTTTCTGGCGGCTTCCGTCACTGCGTACTTCAACGTTCGTGGTAGCGCAGCCTAAACTCCAGCATTAAACGAGGCTCCTGACGTTTAATACGTTCGTTTGATTCTCGTCTTCTCTGGACACCACGTTTACATTCTTCTGAAGAGTGCTTTAAGAATAGCTGACAGTCGCCTTGCCTGTCATTCTTTTTGAACATCGATTTCCTGTATGTGGTGAGAAGAAAAAGTAACAAATAATAACGGAAGCGGCACAGATGCAGAAAAGTGTCACGTCATAGTGATCTCCTCACATGCTATTGACGCTACCAGGCCAACTTGTACGTCCGGAGGAGCTCGTGACTGGCATCTGACTGCAGTTTAAGTCCGAACTGTTCGAGAAGTTTTTGGGAGGTGGTGGTTCAGATTAAGCACAACGTATCAGTGGTGAATTCCCCTCCAGCTATATGACTGGTTCAGCGGCTCAGACGAAACGCGAAGAATGTTATTCAGCTATAAACTTCCGAGCGAAAACCTCTCAAGCAGGCTCTTCTGAGTTACTTAGCAGTTTACAGGTCCACGACACGCGCCACAACAGGCATTCGACCTGCAAAGCTGGTACATGCGCGTTCCTAGGGCCCGACTCATTGTTCGTACGCCGTGATGACATATCGGGATGCAGCTTTCAGCAGCCATGCCACTACGATAGCGCGCAAAACAGAGGCAGCACTGGATTTGGTCCTTCGTCTGGATGCACCTTTAAGAGAGGAGATGTAGTGCGTGTACGGAAACCAGGAGCCTGTGCGAAGGAAGAATTTGCGTATTTGCGTCCTTTGAAAGTCAACGGGCAGCTGCCTCCGTAACCTACGGGAGAATACGAAGAGAACCTTCTTCAACTGTCCGGAAGAACTACTCCGAGACTATGTCGTGGGACAGTTCTACGTTCAAAGTGTAGAACATTTGCCTTTGTTAGTCCTTAGAAGGGGATGGTCTTGTGCTCTATTGGTTATCTGGAAGCTCTGTGCGAGTTCTCGTATGTTGCCAACAATATATGCGCTGTTTTCGCTGTTCTGTAACAGAACGGCCTTTTTCTGCTCGTGAAGAGGAGCACTTCGGCGTCCGTGTGTTGCTTCGTTCGTGGCCTTGATCGGCGAAGCTATACACGCAAACCTATATGCGTTCAGCCCTGTTACAACCTTCTTGTGCTGCAGGAGTGTAACACCTGTATCTAAAGTGGCACTGCAACACTTTTTGAACATAGTGGGAGAACGATGTCAGTCATACAAACTCCAGCTTACGTGTGAGCCAAATATAATTCCACTGCACGCACCAGCGGACTTGCAATTAGGTTTGAATACAGAGAAATTGCCTGTGGTCTTTCGACAAATCACGCCACGAAGGAGAACTGATTACGTCGCATTACTTCATTTGCTGTTCTTAAGGAAAGATACTTATATTTTCTTTATTTGTCGAACTCAAAACGAATAAATAAAGCATTGGTGAGGACGTTTCGGTCATCCTGTGATCACGAACTCTAGTTTTGCCCCAAGCAATGCAGTCAGCACTTCTTGAGACGCCATTTGTTGAAAGAAAAGTGAGCGATTTCCAGCTGTGTAGGTAATTCAAGCCACACTTCAAATTCCTTCTGGCAATACTTCGCTCACGTGTTCACAGGAGCCTTCGTGACTAATCAGCACCGTTTTGCTACTGCGTTCAAAAAGCGTTGCACAAGTGTGGCCCCTTTAGTGTGGACTCTTGGCGGCGGTATATCGGGACTTTTCAGAGAGGCGGAGATCACGTTATTTCCTCCATTAACACTCATCTCTCGTCCACCCCATTGGTCCACCCCGGCTTTTGCTTGATGACTTTGTCAAGAATGCCCCTCAAGCCGCCTCTATTTCCCCCACTCTTCAGAGCAGACAACAGAGACGTCACCGACGTGAAATTTAAGGGACAAGAGCTACACCGCTGTTCACCTCGATCGACCCAAACAGGCAAGCCACTATCTCGCGCGCCTAACAACGTCCGTCGCGTAAACAACGAACATACACCACCTGCTGCCGGCGTCCGCTTCAAAGGACTCCGCCATGTCCCGGCTCGTCAAGTCGCTGACCAATGGCTCTGCCCAGCGAAGACGCCCTGAGAACGCGGACGGTCAACAGCACCCGTCACCACCGCCTGCTGCCGGCTCGCCTTGCGTGCGCCGCGAGTGGTGATGATTATGGGCACGAGATAGAGGAGGACGATGGCTGACGACGACGATCTTCTAATGTGGGCACATACCCACGAGTGGTAATGTACAGGAACAAGCGGTATCGTGCCGCCTTGTCAGGACCAAAGTAATGGAGCTGCCTTTGAGAATTTTGCCTGTGGGGATGTTTACGGTCGTAGTGAAATCGTGAGCGCAGTTGGCTTCACAGATAACCGAGTTGTCACGCAGAAGGAAAAAGTGAATCCGCTCTAGCCCTTGACCAACAGCTCACACCGCTGCATGACAGTGATCATGTGAAGGGCACTGCAAAGAGATAGATAGATAGATAGATAGATAGATAGATAGATAGATAGATAGATAGATAGATAGATAGATAGATAGATAGATAGATAGATAGATAGATAGATAGATAGAAAAAATGAAAAATAAATATTATAGTCATGGGTTGTGCAGGAGGGAAAAGCGGACCCACGCTTTGCCCTCCTCCCACAACCCACATCATTGACCTCAGCCCACTGCTATATGATTGTGATAGCGATGACGATAGCGCTACTTGTTAGCTGTAGTGAACTTGACACCCCTGCTTCAGCTCGGCCGTTTACTCAGATTTCGCAGGCGTGGAATTGGCTTTACGCTTATGCAGACATGACCGATCAGGTGCGTCTTGTCAATTTGGTTTCGGTGCCCCACCTACGAAAATGTCATATCTGGGCTTATATAAAAAAAATTCATATACGGACATATCAACAATTGGGCAGATGTGGCCATACATGGCATATATGGGTCATATGCGGCCACATCTGCCCATTCTTCGTTATATCCATATATGGCCATACCTGCCCAATCTTTATATGTTCATGCATGGGTCATATATGGGCATGCGGCCATCTTATATAGCACATGGTCCCCATACATATAATGTCAAATATGAGAGTACATGACTACCTCATATGACATATAGGACGCACAAAGCCATATATGGAAGTATATTGCCTTGTATTAACCCCCATATGCAGCATGTATACTCATACATAGCACTATATCACCTTATATGTACTAGTATATGTCCGTATATGGCCATATATAATAATAATTGGTGGAGTTAAATATGACAAATCCACGATATTACTATGAGGCGCGCCGTAGTGGGTGGCTCCGCGAAGTTGGACCACCTGGGTTTCGGTAACGTGATAGCTGACAACGCAAAGTCCCGGGCCTTTCCCATTTTTGCCTCCATCGAAAATGCGACCGCCGTGGCTGGAATTGAAGCCGCGATTTTCGGGTCATACGGCATCAAGTGGAAGTTAAGCAGGGGACGGACCGTAACAGCGTCAATCTAGTCTCAATCCTAGAGGTTCTTAAGGTTCAGCCTTGAAGGTTTTTGAAGTGTCCATTTGCCACTGCTCCATGATTTTGAAAATTTTATAGTCAGGAGGACCACGCTAAATCTTATGTTCTAAACAGTAATGTATTTCGGCACCTCAAATCGTTGTTTTTGGACGTAACGCCCCAGAAATCAATCAGTCAACATCAATAAGCAATCGTTCATTCAATCATTCATCATTCATTTGAAAAAAAAGCACACAGTTGCTTTTCATTTGTAAATATAGTTCCCACGATTCGTAACTGACTATATAAACACAAATTGTCTCCCTTATGATAATTACCTTATAAAAATATCTAATAACTTCTAGCTGTCTCTCTCGTCATATGTTAACAAAATCTCAATTTAGGTTTCTTTTTCGTCTTCATTATTTTTTCTTCTTTTCTCGCTTTCATCGGCTCCCCGTTTCTCCTTCCGCGCGATTCATTGCCCATCCCCAGTAGTAGGCTAAGACAGGCACCAAGGCGAAGACAAAACGACACAATATGTGAGCGGTAGAATAACAAGACTGCGATAGGAATAACAGTCGATGAGAACGAAAATCCAGCAGACCTCATCTACTGTGGAATGGATGTCATACGAAACAGTCCGCGAAGAAACAGCCTAAACCGAATGTCTTGGCATTCAAGCAGGTACCACGAGTAGAATAGAGTCAGCGTGCACATGGGGCAGTCGCGTCCCTAACGTCGCATTATCAGACATGTTGGCAGCACTGTGAGGACATAAAGGTAGCTCGCGATACGACGTAACGTTGCCACTCACGTTAGTGCACAGATAGACAGACAGACAGACAGACAGACAGACAGACAATGAACTTTACTGAAGGCTGAGGAGCTACTTAAGGACTCCGTAGCGGGAGGCCGTTGTAACCGCTGGCCGCACCCGCGTGGAGGACAGAACACCATGACAAACATATGTTATTTCGGACAAAAAATGCAGGAGGCTAGTACGCTGGCGTGCATATCATAAGCGTCGTCTTGTGCAGCATTCCTGGAAGAAAGCATGGATAAAAGCTTGATGAGAGATAGTATTATATGTGTATTCTTTGTTCCATTGCGGAATAAGAGCCGTTCACACACATTGCTACCGCAAATGACGCAAGGCAAGCACCATAAGAACTGCGAATGCAAAAGGTTTATTTAAGATGATAGTCTTTCTTGGTATACTTGAACGCAGAAATTTTGGTCTGTCTTTCTGTTTTTCTGCTGTCACATGATTCAGCAACCCGGCCAAAGTTTAAGCACTTGCCTAACGCCCAGCCATCTTGAACTGGTAGCTGCGTTCATACTTGTGAACATTGTCGATCAAAAAGCGAATATGACGCATATCTGAGGCGCAACATCAATACGGAAGTATTAGATGGTGTGTTCCTTTACCAGAAAATACATAGATACGTACTCTAATACCCCAGTGTTTCTAAGGCTGCGCTAAAAATGCGACGCTATGCACGAATAAGGCCTCTGCCGACGATTTGGTGCTGCCACCTGGCAGTTGCCCAGGGATTCTGCATCAAGCTCATGTTTCCCGATGGCGCTGCCAGATGGCGTCGATATCTCACGCAGCGTAGTACGGCCGGCAGAAGACTATCGTCTTTCGACGACATTTGCGGCGAAGCACGCAGACACGCGGCCAATTTTTTACGATGTGATACTGCATGGGAAGAGCCGCCGTGGGCGAGTGGAAGCGTACTTGCTTGGCACCTCGGGAGTCCAGGTTCGACCTCTGCTTGCCTTCCTTGTCGATGGTTACCTATGGTGACTGCAATACCTTCATCTGTGTCTGTCTGCTTGTTATGTCCACATTTCAATCGCAAGGTCCAACAAACGGTGCGACCTTCTCTTGTTCAACCCACGCACGCTGGATTCTCATTAAACCTTCAACGTCTTTTTCAGTGCGTCCTTCACAAAAAAGTTAACATTATAAAACTACTGCGGCACATACCCGCATACGCGGGCCAATTGTACTATGGGAATGAGCCAAATGTCAATACTATAATCTCCCTAAAGAGAGTTTTATTGTTTTAAAACTGGCTAAACACAAACAAACACGCGGTCTGCCACAGGGTTTCGTACTTTCACGAATATTATTTAAACTCTTGATGAGCGCTATTCCAGTTCACTAAGGGGTGAAAGCTTATGCACATGCTGATGACATTGCTTTTCTTTCTTTTTTTTTTCGCTACGCACAGCGACCATTCACGGCCTTTACTATTTAAGGGAACTTGAAATGTGGCATATTGAAATGAGACATATTTAAGGGAACTTGAAATGTGGCTGGATAGCTTGGAGTTGAAGTTAAACGCCAGTAAGTCGGCTATTCTGGTGTTCCCTGTGAAAGACTCTGAGGAAATTTCGATCAATTATAAGCTTCAAGACATGCGTCAATTAGAATCAATAAAATATCCCGGGGTTATTTATAACGAAAGTCTCAATTGGCGGCCGCATATTGATTATGTGGTGACTAAAGGAGTGCATGCGATGGGCATACTGAGTAAGCTAAACAGTCATAGATCTGAAATGTGGAGAGAAGCACTTTTGATGGTTTATGAAACGTATGTGCGTCCAGCATTAGAATTTGGCTGCGTACTATTTTCTGTTGCACCAGCATACAAACTCCGGCCTCTTGTTCTATTAGAGCGAGAGGCTTTACGACTGTGTTTAGGCCTTCCAAAATTCGTTGCAAATGCTGTGTTATACCTGGAAGCACGAGTTCCGCCCCTTATAAGCCGAATTAACATGCTAACGGTGCAGACATTGTTAAGACTATACGAATTTCCCTCAAACCGAGATCAAGTAGTTTTCCTCTCTCATCCAGATTTATTTTTTTCCGTGTACTGGCCGAGGTCTCACACTCCGCAAATTACTTACTAATTACTTAAGGTATTACTTAAACTATTAAATGTACAAATTCACGAGTGACTTCGCATGACGACTCAGCAAAATTGTTCGGAAATTGTGTATGATCGTATCTTTCCAAATTACGCGAAATTATTGCCGAACGGTGTCCTAAACCGATTATTACTAGATCACCTAAGTACCCTGGTTATTGTAAAAGATGCATCGCGAAGCAAAGAGCGCGCTGGAGTAGGCGTCTTTTGCCCAGATCTCGAATGGTCTTTCTCATTACGGCTACCTGATTTCATTCCTATATTTCTCGCCGAATTAATGGCAATAATATTAGCTTTACGCTAATCAAATACTACAATTAAAGTGGTTGCTATTCTTACTGGCTCTTTATCTGTGTGCTCTTCTTTGTCTGCGCCTGCATTAAAGCTCTTCTGTCTTCTAGCTCCTGATCACCTGAAATGTGCTCACCTAATATGGATACCTGGCCACAGAGGTTTGTTTTTAAATGAAGTTGCCGATTCGTTAGTAAAGGCGTCGCTTCGGTCACTTATAATTTGGGTCCTACCACAAACTGCACACTTAACGGCGGCCAAATTTCGCGCGTTTCAACACTTGCAAAGCAATTGTCAGAGCCAGTATTGACGGCTTCTCCAGATTTCAAACATCTTTTATTCACCTGTCCTAGCGGAATGCAACACAAGGGAGATGGAGGTTGCCATCACAAAACTACGTTGCCAAATTTCCTCTGTAAATTTTTATTTGCACAGGTCTGGTCTGGTTTCTTCTTCACTGTGCCTCTTCTGTAATGAGGAAACGATTCACCACTTTTTTATATCTTGTCGCCGCTTCAAAATCCAGCGAAAGATTATTCTCGAAACAATTATTCGCCAACTAGGCCTCAAATTTACTGAAACGACTATTCTTTCGTTTGGAGGGTCCACTTTAAGGTACGGTCACAGGGATGTTTGTTTAGCAATTACTAAATTTCTAAGTGAAACCAAAAGAATTTTACCTTAATTTTCATCATTTGTGCTTCGCCAAACCACACAGATAAAAGTTCTCGTTAAGACAAAACAGCATTGGCCAATCCCCTGCATTGGGTATTTGCCAACTTACAGAGAAGAAGAAGAAGACGAAGAAGAAGAAGCGGGCGGCGGCGACGCGTCCACTGAGTCGGGGATCTGGACATCGACGTGGGCAGCCAGAGATCACGTGACCTGCCTCCGCCGTCCGCCGGAAGCGCTGCTCAGCGGCCGGCTGCAAAAACAGGGTACGTAGCAGGTTAGGTAGCTAGTCTTATGATGATGTACATACATACATACATACATACATACATACATACATACATACATACATACATACATACATACATACATACATACATACATACATACATACATACATACATACATACATACATACATACATACATACATACATACACCTTTTCTCTCTACACAAAACATTGCACAGGACAAGTTCTGGGAAAAGGTGCTTGTGAGAGCCTGACGAGCCCCAAAGCCCATACACAAGAACGGACGTCAGCGCGGAAAAAACTGTTTCGAGCCGGTTACAAATTAATCCCTACAACTTGCGATAGATCATTCTAAGAGATAAGGCAATAACATTATTACCACATAATTACATTTGAAAGAAAGGTCAACAATGACAGGAGGAGAAGAAGATGCATTATCAATTTCATTAACAATGAGTCGGTTAAGTAGCCGAGGTAGTTTTCCGCGCAACACTTGTGATCCGTGTTCGGGGCGCGATTTTAGTACATGCCAATACTCTGGCGATCTAGCTTTGTAAAGAGCCTCATGTCGTCTGAACTCGGTCATGTTTGTACCAGTAGCTGGTCCTTCATCAATGCTTGTTTTTATGAGCATGTATTGTAGGACACTTTAAAAGGACCACCACTTTTGGTGTCTTAATTTCATGAAACAGGGAGAACCAGTGAGTGGAAAGCACTGAGGAAGGTAAGGGGAGAGAAAATTTATGAGAAGTGATGCCAAAAACCGTGATATCGCTCTCTGACTTTTCACACCGTTAGAACACTTTGTCCGACCACACGTTCAGCGGTTGCGAGGGCTAGCTTACGGCAAGTTTTCAGAAGCACCGGCTAATTTCGGGGCAAAAAGCTTCTACAATGCAACCGCTTGGGTTACTAAAGTATTTCTTTCCCTCTCCGCACCTCCACTGCCTCCCCCTCTTGCTCCCATTCCCCGCGTAAGTGACGCCTCTGTGTCCAGCCATGTTCGCGCAGGTTAGAGTTGCCATCAAGGTTCACTCTTGGCGGCCACAGAACAACGTATCTGCATGCGTGCAGTATATCTAGCCACTTATTTGTTTATATAAAAGGCTGTCGGTTTCCAGACCTTCTGCAAGTGGGGAAAACGTATCATCAATAAAGTGACTGAGCAGGGAGTGACTGCTTCTTCGGTTTCACCCTCGAGACTTTGTTTCATCGAAGCTCCGCCCAGCAGAACATTAAACCATTCCACTTAACTGAACACACATGGCACCAAATGAAAGTAGAATCAGGGGTTAAACGGCCCGAATCCGGCTACTCGTCGTCACTGTGCATTGGCTACAAATTACTATTGATTGTTATCAACAGTGCTCGCTGTTACACCATCCAAACTAATCTGAATCGAGTTTGACACTGACGCCAGCTAAATCGCGAGCTTGGAGCCAGATCGCGATGCGCCGATCGCTGTCGTCCTGATCCCGATCGGCCCAGATTGCAATTTAAAAGTGGCCGTGTAACAGCACCTAATCCGGGAATAGCGTAACCGGGGTTGGTGTTGAGCAAGATTGAAAGTGCTCGTGTGACACCGGTATTAGAGAGAAAGAAGGGTAAAGAGGTTTCCCTCTTTACCCTGCGCTTAGCGTCCTTCGTCGATGCCTCGCCGGATATAATTATTGTAACCGTCATCTTATCTGCACCCAGTGCAAGGTAAAGACTTCTCCTATATTTTTCTATTTAAACCAGTCCAGAGGTCACTGCAACCACGGCACCTGCGCAAGCGTCTTAACAGCAAATGCCCACCCGACTTTCCGCCGTACTCGGCGACGCTTGCCTTCTCCAGAGGTCCACTCTGTTACCTTTAATGACCGTTGGTTATCTTGCTTTCTCACTTCGTGCCGTGACCATTCCCATATGTCATCTTGCTGATTTCGACTAAACTCTCAGCTGCAGGCGTTTTCCGTATCACAGATCCATACCGCTCTCTTTCTGTCCTTTAATATTACAGCTGTCAATTTCTTGTCCATGGCTCGCTGCGACGTCGTCAGTTTAAGTTAAACCCTTTTTATAAGTTTCAAGTTTATTTCAAATATTATTACAAACATAGAATATTACACAGGATAATTATACAGAAGGAGGTCCGAAAGCACTAGGCTGCAGGGGGACCTCCTGTCCGAAATTGCAAAGGAAAAAATAACGTAATTAGCAGTGAATAGCCACATAACAAGAAAACGAATGATTTAACGGAACAATGATAAGCCTCCCGATAAGCCTCCTGAACAACGAGCCTCCCGATTTCCTGTACATATGCATAAGCATCGGGGAGCAGCAGCGGTGGTAGGGCGGGGGAACTGCTTTGGCCAAATGTGCCCGAGAAGAGGGTCCCACCACGGTGATGCACATACTGCTCTGAGGCATTGAAGCTTTCTCTCTCTTTTCCGCACTTTCCTCCTGAACGGCAATGATAAGCAACGACTCGTGACCTGAGAATGCGTGGAAAATACACTCCACCCCGTGCTTAAATTTTTTCTAACTACTTCACTTCCATGGTTCAGATATGCGGTGATATACACAGCCTGGGTAGGTGTATTCCCTTACAAGATCCGCAAACCACTGTTCTCTTCCGAGACTGTTCAACGTTGCTTGCATGCATGTTAATAATTACACCACACGATATGTATGCGCACGTGTGAAGACAAATATTACTACGGGGTATGTGCGCTGGCTAGCTGTCTCGACGAAAGCGAAGCTAGGCTACGTGTGTCCGTTCCATTGAGATAAGAGACCAAG
This sequence comes from Hyalomma asiaticum, assembly GCA_013339685.2. Classification (NCBI taxonomy): domain Eukaryota; kingdom Metazoa; phylum Arthropoda; class Arachnida; order Ixodida; family Ixodidae; genus Hyalomma; species Hyalomma asiaticum. The sequence continues at coordinate 63,687,560 of CM023490.1, read as the reverse complement.
TAGAAAGCCCGAGAACTGTGCATCTGCCTACATGCACAGTTTAAATGCCGGCCGTACGGGAACATACAGTTTTCATGAGCTGCACCACACGACTTTTGAGTACCACTTTTAAAAACTTCTTTTGTGGGCAAACACACAAGGACGAAGAATAGGAAACACGGGTAGAAACACCTTTTGAGGCCATTTGCCCTTAATTCGTGTGTCACTGTGTGTCACACCTGCGTGTATAAACGCCTGTCGACACTTTTCCTTCTGCGAGTGTTACGCACCGCCTTCATGCTCGTGACGCGGCTGGCCAACAGACGCAGCTGACAAAAGCTGCGTCCTGTCGCTCGCTAGCTAGTACGCCTAGCTAGCTCAAGCGCGCATTGCATTATTTAGATTGCAATACTGCATTCAATCTTGTCGTGTTCTCGCACGTTTCTTAAAGGCAACGGATGACTCACCGAGGAGGATGGACTGATTATGGAAAGAAAAGACGTGCAAAACACGGACACACGGGAAGAGGAGTGGACAACACGAACGCCGACTGCCAGCCGAACCGGAGCGCAGAAACGAAAGAGAAAGAAGATATACAACTTGTCTGCACATGCCCAAGCGCGTGGTCACCTGTCAAACGTGTACCCGCGGCTTGACAGGCGGCGCTACCATTTCTGAGCATACGCACATAATACCCGTGTCACGAGAGGCAATTTAAGTGCACTTTGAGCGAGTACACTTACGCTCACGCGCTGCTACACGAGAAACAGAAGTATGCTTTGGAAATGTGCATTGCCCTTAGCGGACGTGGCCGCAAACTGCCCAAGGGCGAGAATAGCCAGGTTTTTTTGTTGAAATATGATTTGTTTTAAAGCATAGCAGTATTTGTAATAACGAAAATGATTTAAAATACTGCGGGTGCGGCGTTGTGCATTAGCGTATTTGGTTGCAAACCACTGCTACCGAGTCTACACACTCCGTCGCCGTGAAGTGAGTTCGGCAAGGGCACTCGCCTGCAAGTGCGCTTAACAGCGAGTGTCACTAAACGTTCCCGTGTGACAGCGTGCGTATGACACTAGTGGCGAAGTGCACTCTCTCAAAGTGCACTTAAGTTGTCCCGTGTGACAGGGGTATTAGTTGTGCTTTCTTTCTTTTTCGCCTAAGTGCCCTTCTTCAGTTGATAGTCGGCGTTTGTGTTGTCCCTTCCTCTTCACGTGTGTCCGTGTTTTGCACGCCTTTTCATTCCATAATGATACTTACCAACTTAGCTTTCTGGCCTTTTAAGGATGGACTGATTACAGGGGCGAATATGACCCAGACTCGCATCAAGAGGGAACTGGATGAGATGCGCACCGACCCGCCGGACAACTGCTCTGCGGGGCTCGCCGACTCGGACGACCTCCACAAGTGGCAGGCAACCATAGTGGGACCCGAGAAAACACCTTTCGAAGGAGGGGTGTTCAAGCTCAGCATCGTCTTCCCGCTAGACTACCCCTTCAAGCCGCCACAGGTGACACTGCTCGAAGTGCTCTCATTGCCTCTTTCTGGTCGTACGTGTGGCTTTAAGTGCGTGTGCACTCGAAGCCTCATCGTGCGAGTAAATGGAGTGTTTTAGCAGCGATTGGACTGCCGTTCAGTTAGCGCGCTCGTGCGGTTTACTCTTTGTGGACACATGGTTATGTTAGTATGAAAGACCTGCGGACCAGGCACCTGCAATCTTTCATCACGTTACTGCACGCGTAGAGCTACTAGCGCAAATGTTCCCGACTGAAATAGCCACGTGCCAACCACGGCGGCATGGTATTACCTAAGCCACGGTAAAGCACCACTGCTAAAGCACCCTAATATATGCAAACTATTTGTGCCAGTGACGGCGCTGCCCACGTGACGTGACGGCGATGATCGCTGAGGGAGAGTTGATGTGTGTTTGCCGTGCTCCTATTGGCCTCGAGATCGACATGTAGATGGCAGCACTGTCATGGCGTGAGTGTGGATGGGCGTTCGCCGGCGCGCATTCAAATGTACACAGCGGCGCTCTGTTGTGAGCGGTTTGAGGCAGTCGTTAGCTAAATAAAAGCATTAATTGCAGTCAAACGGTAATACATGAGTCCTTCAATCACACGTCAGTGCAGGAAGCATGCGAAACGTTTTTATTCCACGTGAAGACAGCGCGATATGCCATTGAATGAGGCACTGACATCACCCAGCCTCACAGTTTGACTTCCTCGGTGGTTCTCTCCCTCTCTTTTTCTTTCACCATACTTAAGTTCGCTTCTATCTACAATGTTCGCATTGGTGATACGCGGCTGAAAGAGTTCAGCATCGTGTTCTCGCTCATTTTTCAATTATTGACTAGACCAACAAAAAAGGGCTCTTACTGCGCATTGTGTTGAAGCAGCAGCTTGTGTACTCCACTGTATCAATTACACACATACTTGCGTTTAAATGCCTTGCATGTCATGTTCCATGAAACCCAAGGCGGTTAGCAGTCTCAGTCAGTCAAGCTACGTGACTGTATATGCCGCTTGAGTACTATCCCGATATATGACACACCCCTGTATTAAGTAAACATTTTAATATTGAAACGCATCGCTTTCTTCGCATCATTACTTGCGTGACCGTGACAAGAAAAGGTTGGTTTTTTATGCACATAAAGAAATGTTTTCTTCAAGCGAAAAACGTCTACTTCACATCATGCTCCCAATGAGATATCGCGAGACGATATCGCTGCAGTACTGCATTTACACGTTGATGTTTCCCGCTTCACTTATTTAGAAAGACGGTAAGTGCACTTTGCCGTATACAATTGAAATGCACAGCAGCATCCAACCAGAAATAACTGTGCCAAATCGGATGTACGATGATGACACAGCACGCTCACGACACAGGCGCTCAGTGATTTTAAGAAAAAGCAAAGACTGCAGTGAAAGGCCTAATAATACTATAACGAATACTTTTATGCTTGGATAAGAATATATAAAAGCATTCAGCACTGCACCGGCTCAGGGAACAAACATATTGAAGGACATGCGTGACGCACGCGCGCATGTAAAAGCGCAGTGGCTAGCAGACGACGCAAGGAGCTATTCACGCTAGGGAGCTTCATCCACTCGCCTCTAGGCGCCGACTGTGTTCGATGTCGAGGCCAATACAGGTAGGGGATTTCGGTTTGTCGGCGTACTTGTTTTGCGCTTAGGGGCGCTGGGACCGTTTACGGAATTAGCAGAGGCTGCAGCGACATCTGCAGCATGTTTCTTTACTACGCTTGAAACGTTCTCCAGTTGGCTCAGCGTTCTCGCAAAAAAAAAAAAAGAATGGCAGATGTCACGTGCAGTGGGAATCAAGGAAATGCGAAGCGCGCATAAGGAACGTATTTGCATTGTTGTCTCGCTATACCGAGTTTGGTACATATGAAGTTAACGAAACGGCCGGAAGAGCACCATGACTGTGGCATGTAAATCATGCCGTTCATACACGTATGTCATGATTCTCACGTTATGACTTGTCAATTACGTTCGTCATGCAGTCGTGTTGTGCCATAGCAATTTTGGTATACATCCCTTTAAAGAAACGAGTGGCATGTAGATCATGCCGCTAATGACATGCATGTCACGATTTTCATCTTATGACCTGTCATTTATGATCGTCATGCAGTCATGTTGTGCCAAACCAATTTTCGTATAGGCTCCGTGCAGTCGAGTTTTCCATGTGCGACATCAGCGCCAGAATGCACTGCCTGGCGGAGAGAAGCAAATTTGGCCAGACTGTGACAGGGAAATACGCGAACGCGTTGCTCGTCTCCAACTCTATAGAAGCAGCGACCGCCCATCCCACCTTCTTTTGTTTTATTTTCTTTGAGACGCGCGCTCCAAACCTGCGGCAAACTGTTCCAAAGGGCGACGCCGCGAGCGTTTGTGTGATTCGCAGCACGCCCGGAAAGCAGCGAACAAACGCGCGCGTCGCTGTCGCCTCGGTTTCCACCGTGCGCGACTGAGCCGTCCGACGAGTAGAGTTACTGTATATTTATGCTAGATAGAGTAACTCTACCGACGAGAGCTACGTAGCGCCCTCTGGTCAGTAGACGGAGCCATCCCATTAACGAAACGGCAGTATAGCGCTAGGACCATGGCATGTAAATCACGCCACTCATGACACGCGTGTCATGATTCTAATGTTATGACCTGTCATTTACGTTCGTCCTGCTGTCGTGTTGTGCCATAGCATTAATGAAACGCCTGGCATGTAAATCATGCCGCCCATGACATGCATGTTATGTTGTTCATGTTATCACCTGTCATTTATGTTCGTCATGCAGTCATATTGTTGCATAGCAATGTTCCTACACATCCCACTAACGAAACGGCAAAGAGAGCACCAAGACCGTGGCATGTAAATCATGTCGCTCATGACATGCATGTCATGATTTTCATGTTATGACCTGTCATTTACGTTCATGATGCAGTGATCTTGTGGTATGCCAATTTTCGTATACATCCCGTTAACGAAACGTGTGGCGTGTAAATCATGTCGCCCATGACATGCATATCATGATTTTCATGTTGTGACCTGTCAGTCATGTTCGCCATGCAGTCATGTCGTGGCATGCCAATTTTCGTATACATCCCATAAACGAAACGGCCAGGAGAGCACCAAGACCGTCGCATGTAAATCATGTCACTCATGACATGCATGTCATGATTTTCGTGTTATAACCTGTCATTTATGTTTGTGATGCAGTCATGTTGTGGCATGCCAATTTGCGTATACGTCCCATTAACGAAACGCGTGGCATGTAAACCATGTCATTCATGACATGCATGTCATGATTTTCATGTTATGACCTGTCATTTATGTTCGCTGTGCAGTCATATTGTGGCATGCCAATTTTTGTATACGTCCCATTAACGAGACGACCAGGAGAGCACCAAGACTGTGACATGTAAATCATGCTGCTCGTGACACGCATGTCATGATTATCATGCTATGACCTGCCATTTATGTTCGTCAGACAGTCATGTTGTGCCATACCAATTTTCGCATACATCCCATTAGCGAAACGGCCAGGAGAGCCTTAAGACCGTGGCATGTAAATCATGCCGCTCACGACATGCATATCATGATTTTCATGTTATGACCTGTCATTTGTGTTCGTCATGTAGTCATGATGTGGCATACCAATCTTCGTAAATATCCGATTAGCAAAACGGCCAGTTGAGCACCAAGACCATGGCATGTAAATCATGCCGCTCATGACATGCATGTCATGATTGTCATGTTATGACCTGTCATTTATGTTCGTCATGTAGTCATGATGTGGCATACCAATATTCGTAAACATCCCATTAGGGAAACGGCCGGGAGAGCATCAAGACCGTGGCATGTAAATCATGCCGCTCATGCCATGCATATCATGATTTTCATGTTATGACCTGTCATTTATGTTCGACATGTAGTCATGATGTGGCATACCAGTTTTTGTAAACATCCGATTAGCGAAACGGCCAGGAGAGCACCAAGACTGTGGCATGTAAATCATGTCGCTCATGACATGCATGTCATGATTTTCATGTTTTGACCTGTCATTTATGTTCGTCATGTAGTCATGATGTGGCATACCAATTTTCGTAAACATACGATTAGCGAAACGGCCAGGAGAGCACAAAATCGTAGGCGGCTAGATAGATAGATAGATAGATAGATAGATAGATAGATAGATAGATAGATAGATAGATAGATAGATAGATAGATAGATAGATAGATAGATACGCTCAATCTCGCCGAAGTTCTCTAAGAAATGCTTCGCATTTAAAAAATGCGGTGACTTGATGGCGGTCTCACAACCAGGTCCCGAGATGGGAGCGAGTGGGGGCGGGGGAGCACATTGTGTAAGCCTTGACTATTTGAAGAAAGTTTTCATTAATTCTTTTCGGTGAAAATAGAAACAACGGCAGAACATGCGTCATGCGTCGGTGATGAGCAAGCATTCTGCCGCTTGCTCATCGACACGCATGCGTCGTGTCATTTTGAGCCACCAGAACCGAACAGCAGTGGCATGAAGGACCCTAGAAGACGGAGATGGACAAGTAGCCAATGTTTACCTATACTTGGAGAATTCCGGTGGAACTTAGCTCAATTTTCTACTACTACAGCATCCACGTTAGGAGCAGGCATATATAATACAGATCCCAGTTGTATGTTGGCGTGACGTGCGCATTAAACTTTAGGTTTGGCTACATGAAAGCTTATGGTGAGCGGACGCTGACGGCAATGCGATAAGGACAGGCCGTATGCTATCCAGTGGTTTGTTTGAGCTTTTTGTTGTTGTTCTTTTTTTTTCAATCTTGTCTAAGTCCCCGAAAAAAGAAAAATTCACGCACCTCCATGAAGTGAACCATGACGAGTGGGCGAAGCACTGGGGATCGTGCGGTGCTACTGTAAATCACCCGTGACATTACCCACTCATGCATCTAAACGAGTGACAAAGGGTGTGTATATTTATACACACCTTGTCATTTATGCTCCTGGTCTTCATGAGGTTCCTGAGCTCCCACGTCGTAGATTTGATTGATTTGTGTGGTTTAACGTGCCAAAACCAGCTCTGATTATGAGAGACGCCGTAGTGGAGGCCTCCGGAAATTTCGACCACCTGGGGTTCTTTAACGTCCACTGACATCGCACAGCACACGGGCCTCAATATTTCGCCTCCATCGAAATGCAGCCGCCGCGGCCGGGATTCGATCCCGCGACCCTCGTATCTGCAGCCAAGTGCCGTGGGCGGGGCCCACGTCGTAGATCGTGCCGAGTTCCGGGTTACTTTTACTTAAAGCGCGCGCCGCGAATACTTGTGGTTCAACTACGCTCAAGAGAAATATTCCACCGGCACTACATTGCAGGTGAAGATCCAGTGCCTATATGTAAAGGGTGGCCGGTGAGCGCGAGAAGGTGGTCTTTTTTTTTTCATTCAATCTGGCTAACAGACGCTGCCTGCGTCAGCGTTGTCTTTCGCGGGCAAGGGCGCGTTCTCGTTCCTTGCCAGTATAGTTTACTAGAACGTATTCTATTGCACTATACTTGCCAGCTGTTGCGCATGCGCAGTGGGGGTGGGGATGGCGCAGGGACGGAACACGCTGGACCATAAGTTGTTTCGCATCTAAATGTGGTAGCATGCCCCCTATAAGCACTACAAATTTAGTTCTACAAACATTATTTCAGCAAAGCACATGTCATCATCATTTCTACAATTTGTACTCGTAATCACAACGTTATCATCTTCGAGTATGACTTGACAACAACTTACTTAAACCAAGCCCCTGGTTCATTGAGCATGCAGCGCGCAGCCTTAGGAGCGAAATAACCAGACGGCTGTCCACTAATCGACACCAACCAAAAGAATACCAGCCCGTGGTAGATGCCTTCCGAAGGAGGGAGCTATAGGAATCCCCGTGTAGACTGGAAGTCAAAATCTTCCTTAGGGCCGGTTGTGCCACTCCAGCACAAGGTCAGACAGGGTTGCGAGTCTTTCCATCTTAGTCTGCGTGTAAACCAAGCTGACTGTCTCTTCGCAGCCGTTCTGTGGAGAGTAGCAGTTTTGAGGGTGCGAAGGAGGACGCGTAATGGTCCATCGTAGGCTGGAGCAAGCGATGGTCGCGGCGCACGAAAATGTGTGTTGCAGTGGCCAGCTCAGGGTGCACGAGGATTGTTCTGTGGCAGGAAAGTCGGGGTGGAGTGGGCCGAGGTCCTGAACACAGTTTCAGGATGTGCTGTAGGAATTCTTGTGGCTTGGCTGGTAGCTGCGTTGCCGTAAAGACGTGTCTGGGGAGCCTTGGAGAACTTTCATACACCAACTCTGTTGCCTATAGCATTGTAGATGTTCCCGAATGACGGCGCCCAGGAGCACAAGGGGGTAAGGCATCAACCAAGATGGCGCAATTGAGGCGAGTGGTCCTCAGTTGGGGGTGAAGGTGTTCCGCTTTACCATTGGCGCATCAATGATGCGCAGTGGTAGAGCAATATCTGGCGCCGAGGATGCGATTAAGACAAGCAGACAGGATTGAAATTGACGTCCATATCTGTGTCACGGTGCCATGACAGCCAAAACGGGATGCTCACGTAAAACGAAAGAGTGGACTACCGTCTCAACGGTGATGCCCGGCATGGGAACGGCCTCTGGCCAGCGTGTGAAACGATCGACCATGGTCAGTATGTAACGTTAACCTTGAGACACGGTGCAGGGCCCACAATGTCAAGATGAACTTGATCGAAACGACGTCCGGGTGGAAGGAAAGCTGGTGGAAGCGCAGTGGCATGACAGGTGACGAATATGGAGTTGGTTGTCATAAATAAGAGTAGCAAGGTCATCCAAAGATGTGTCCAGTGATTCCAGCTTCACTTGACAGCGACTATTTGAGCGCTGATGTATAACAGTTTTGCGTCTGGCCGCTAGCGTGCTCGAGCAGCCAGTGTTGTAGGTAATGACGTAAAATAAACGGCTGCCCGCGTAGGAATTCATCAAAATTTAACATTCGTTTTCAGGAAATCTAAGTGACTTGCAGCCGCCTGGCACGGTATATGCAATTACGGTACCTAAAAGCATATCTTGGAAATTTCATTGAGATCAGTGCATACTGAAAAACCGCCGAAGTTTACCTCTAAAGAGAGAATACTGCGCAAAAATTTTGCCTGGCGTCGCCTACAATATGTGCATTGAAAGTGCGTAATATTTTTGGCCTTTATGCACGGAAAAGGCATGCAAACTTGGACACATCTGTGGAGGAGAAGACTTCTGGCTGTCTTCCTTCTTCTTTCGCCTCAATGCTCTACTTCAGTTAATATTCTGCGTTCGTATTGTCTTCTACTTTTGTGTCCATGTGTGCACGATTTCCCTTTACGTAATGGACCCTTACCAACTCACTCAGCTTTCCGTCGTTTTCAGACATTCTTACCATCACTCCCGACAACTTCGCAGGTGAGGTTTCTCACGAAAATCTACCACCCGAACATCAACGACACTGGTCACATCTGCTTGGACGTCCTCGGGCCACAGTGGACGCCCGCCCTGACTATCTCCAAGGTGCTGCTGTCCATTTGTGCGCTCATGTGCGAGCCGAACCCCAACGATCCACTGGTGCCCGACATAGCCTCGGTGTACAAGAACAACCGCACCCAGTACAACACCACAGCCCGCAGATGGACCAAGGAGTACGCCGTGGAATAACGCGCCGAACAACGCCGACGTTGTGTACGCCAGTCTCCCGTGCAAGCCAGCAGTGAGTCATTTGAGAAGTTGCGATGGACAGTCGTGTTAATCCACCTCCTGTCATTAACCAGACGCAAACCATCCTGCGGAGTTTCGAAATCCCTTGAGGCCCACGAAGTAAAATTCGTTGAAGGGATTGAGACGTCAACTTGTTACTTGTGTTTTTTTTTGTTGCAAGCTTTCCTTCTTGCTGCAAAAAGCACGACACACTCTCGGAAACTCACGTATTGTCCGTAACCAATCTGAGATCGCATTATGCGTGTGAACAATTTTCGGTTTGGGTTTCTGGGCGCCGTGTTTCACAGCGCCCAGAAACCTGGCTAGGCTTCCTGTCCAGGAAGCTTAGCCACAAAGCTGTGACGAAGACACTGCTGCGTCGCTTGCTCTCGCCACGTACATGCGCTGCGCCTGCGCCAACAGACAGTGGGGAGTGGTGGAGACTCCAGGCTCAGGGCGCTACGTTCTGTTCTTGTCTCCCTGTCTTCTGTTCGCCAAAGACGCCCACAGGGAGATTACAAAACAATGTCTTCCGGGCTTGCCCGGTGCTGTGGATAACCGCCATCACCACTCACTCTACGTCACTATAGTGTGGTACAACGTCACTAAATCTTTCGTTGGGCTTCCAAAGCAGTAACGTCGGTGTCAGCAGTGCTGGCGATGGGTCTCCATCGCGAAAACGAGCACTCAGGCGCTTTTCGGAAGCGAGTAGCAACATATTGTGTGCATTCATTAGTCTCGTCTACTTCATCTGTACACAGTCATCATCACCTAGGTTTCTTCATCATTATCTGCTGTGGGTTGTGACCTAGAGTTCAATCTGTGCCTTGGTGCGAACCGTTCTCCGTAGCCTCAACGCTTAATAAAACGGCGCCATCATCACAGCTTCGCAAGAGGTGGAGGTGCTGGGTACACGAACTTAGCACGGCGAATGGTATGCAATGTAGAAGTCCATCAATGGAAACACGGGCGGTACACATAGCAGTAGGCCGAATAGCGGATCCTTGAGCAGCAAGTAATGCAGGTCCGTCATATGGAGTGGTCACTTTTCACAGACGCCAACACGAGTCACGATGAATAACCGATAGCTAGCACCAGTGCCTCTACTAACTTCCACTAACTTCCACTAACTACTAGTTCCACTACTAACTTCCACTAGCTTCCACTAACACACCCCCTACTGAAACCAAGATCATATTACACGGGCGCCCTGGAGGAAATTCTGTCCCATTGTCCGATGCAGCTTTTCTTCCTGAAGCTGCATAACTTAGTTTTCCGGACGGCGATCGGAGAAGGGAGAAGCGGGGCGCAGCGGGGACGTGGAGCGGGGAAGTGCTACGGAGAACGGTTGTTGTTGTTGTTGTTGTGGCCTCTATAATTGGCACATACCCACGAGGGGGATTGGCCACACTACAAGTAATGATGTAAAAAGCAGGAAAATTAAAAGTCTAAGGCTGAAATCGTAGAAAAAATAAAAAGGAAGGAAGAACTTCTAATTAAAATTAATAATTAGAATTTACTAAATGAAACATGGGGATCGAAACCCTGTGGTCGACAGCACTAGCAGCGTAATCTTCCGGAGGCTTCGATAAATTTATGTAATGCTGACAAAACAGCGTGACGGCTTGTACCATCCTGAGAGGCACCAAAAGATAAAAGATTTGGTGTTGTTAAAGGTAAACGCAGTTTATGGAATAATGAATTTAGATACATTCGGCGGAGTGAAGAAAATCGCCGGCAAGACAGAAGGAAGTGATCAATCGTTTCTGGCTCATTGCACAGCAAACAGAGGTTAGTTAAGGAGAAACCAGATTTATTAAGATAGAGATTTAGACTGGGAACTCTACATCTGAGACTCGCTATAGTCACTTCGCACTGACGTGAAAGGCATTTGTCCGTATTCCATGCAAACTGACGGTGGCGATAGTCGTCCAAATCTAGCAGAGATGTCTTAGTACATGTCAGTAGAAGAAAGCGTTTAAACCTCTCGGCTGTAATAAACGAAAAATTCGGCAGAACATTTAACACTGGGCCGTCTAAAGATGACGTTGCCAGAGAGTCAGCTGATTCATTTAGGAAAATGCCAGTGTGGCCAGGGACCCAGACCAAGCGGACCTCTGATATGTAAGACGGTACAAGTGTCGAGAAAATATTCAGTAAGGGTGACTGCTTTGGAGATGTTACATGCGAACAGACAGACAAAGCATCTGTAATAATGATTACTTTAGTCTGGCTCGGGCTCAATTTCCTAATCGCCAATGCAATAGCCAGAAATTCTGCTAGGAATATAGGGGTAAAATCGGGCAGCCGGAGTGCAAACGACCAATTCAACTGGGAGGAAAATATACCAACTCCAGCCTTCTCCACTCTTTGAGTCGCATCCGTAGCAATTACAAGATGCTCAGGAAACTGGGCGAGATGATCCTGAAGGCATCCTTCAAGAATACGTAAGGGAAGGAGCTTAGCATCTTTAGGGAAAATGTGGTCGAAATATAGATTATCCCTCAAGGATATCACCAAGGCACAGATTGAACTCTAGAACACAACCCACAGCAGATAATCATGAAGAAACCTGGGTGATAATGATTATGTATAGATGGAGTAGAAGAGACTAATGAATGCCCACAATATTTTGGACGTTTTCTGTGCCCAACACTCCGCGGTTGTCCCACCCCGGTGATTTAGTGGCTACGGCACTGGACTGCTGATCCGAAGGTCGCGGGATCGAATACCGACCGCAGCGGCTGCATTTCGGCGGAGCCGCGGTCACTGTCAATGCGTTCATGCACAATTCTAAACGCTTCGCAGCGTTACCCTTGGCAGAGCGAGTGCCGACACAGCGCTTTCCAGGATCTTTCTGCAAGATCTGTATTACAGGAGGACACATCTATGCAATGCGTAGCAGGAAAAGACGGGCAAGGATGGAGGGTCGCGAATGTAAAAGAAGACAATCCTGTATATTCCACTTATCGTGGATATCGCTGTCTGGTTTGAATAGTTAATCAAATCAAATCAAGTTTATTCATCTTTCAAAAGGAAAGATAGGAGCTGTCACAAAAAGCTACTACAGTGAGTAGCTTGACGAAGGTGACAGCACCTCCTTGATAGGACAGCAGCAGGCAGTAAACAGAACAAATAATAATAACATGAAACATGCACACTTTCACTAATTCCCTCCAAATACTCCTTTTTTCTATCTCTCCCTTCCCATCATTTCAAATCAAAACGTAATTATCAAATAGCTCTTGGCCAATTCTCCCTGGTGGGTAAGCGCCGTAGGTCTTCAGGATCATCATCATCATCATCATCACGATCGGTGTCATGCGAAGCAGTCAGCGAGCACATTGCCTGTGACGAATAGTTTGGCGTTCAGCTACGAACCGTAGGCGGTAAAAATTTGTGGAGCCCTCCACTACGGCGTCTCTCATAATCATATCTTGGTTTGGGACGAAAGAAAACCACAGAAATTATCTTTTGGCATTCAACCAAGTTTTACAACTGCGATAAATGGATTTGTGCAAAGCCTATTGGTGGGTGCATGCTTAACGTGGGCTAACCAGGAGCATCAACAGTAGCACGGTGGCTGAATGATGGCCCATGATACGATGTGGCTGGCAGTCTCACAGCACTGGCGTCTTCGCTGTGCACTAACAGGCGTACCAATAAGCGTGGCTCGTTGAATTATTCTGCAGGATCGAGCAAAGTTGACAAAAGCAGGCGGAGTGAAAGTACAACTTAAGTCTTGCTCATCACATCACCATGACAGAGCTTAACACACATTCGAAGCGCAAATGACATTGCACAAGCACAGTCATCACAACCGCTAAGGCATTAGATTTATTTTCTCAATATACCGTGTGGGACGGAGCCGCCGTAGCCTATACTGGTAGCCTGCTTGCTTGGAACCTCCCAAGGCCCGGGTTCGAGACCCACGTACTGCTCGGTAGGCGCCGTGTGTGTCTGTGTGTGCTTGCTATGCCAACATTTGAATCACAAGCTGCGACGAATAGTGTGTATTTCTTGTTTTGCTCTAATGACATTAAATGTGCATCTTAGTTGGTCCTTGACTGACATAGGCCATATGCTAACACTAACTCGTTAGACAAGTTTACTGCGATAATAGAGGAAGCTTTACTAACACAGCACGGTTAAGACACTTATATGTATCCATAAGTCATTTATACGCGAGTTTGTCTGCTTCACTCTTCTGTTTGTTTGTCTGTCTTTTGTTGAAGTGTATTGTATACTTTGTAAACCATATTTAACTGACAACTTTATTCATGTATTTATTGCGAATTCTTGTACAACCTTGTATGTACGTGTTGTGTTACACGTGATCACTGTAAATATCATAATCACCGCTAAACACCTGGAATAGCAAGCCAGGCCATTAACCAGGCTAACATCTCCGGATTCATCAATAAAATACTCTCTCTCTCTCTCTCTCTCTCTCTCTCTCTCTCTTGTACAACCTGCTGCAATCTTTTGCCGTTTCTATGTATCGTTGTTTAATTTCATTTCATTTCATTTTATTTGGGCATTTTCACAAAATGCCCACGAAGGGGGCAAAAGGGGAGTGTGTCTCCTGACTTGGCCCACTCTTCGTGAGGCACTTCGGGCAGTTACAGCAGGACAGTGTACAGAATATACAGTAATATACATACACAATAAATAAACGAGGAATTCTATAGCAATTGGAGGAATATAAGATAGAGATTGCTATGTTACTTTGTGAACAACTGCGATTGAATTCTTTTCCTGATTTTTCTTGCTGCTGTAACCCCCCTTCACCTGCCTTGATCTCATGTGTTATTGGCAGTATTTCTGAATAAAAACAAAGAAGAAAACTCAAACATCTATGGCGCATACCCGCATACCACTGGCCAAGCATTACGGGTATGAGCCACATGTGGTTGCAGCATCGTTAGTCGTGTCGCACATGACCGGACATGACGAGGAGTAGACGTCGACATCAGCTGTACCCAACTCCAAGCGATGATTGTCAACCAGCGAAATCCCAAGGCCGTAGAAGCCAAGAGGATCAAGAACACTACCACAGTGGTCGTGCTTTTCGACGGCATGAAGGTGCCGAACTACGTCATGTGCGGTGTCAGTTTACTGCGCTGCACGCTCTACAAGCGGCAAACCGACGTGTGTTACGCGTGTGGAGGCCTGGGCCACAGGGCCGACGTTTGCCCCAACCCAGACAAGAAGATGTGCAGAGGCTGTGGACTCGCCTCCCCACCTGACGATCACCAGTGCTCGCCCACGTGTTCTCTTTGCGGAGGACCTCATCCAACGGCGGACAGAACGTGCAAACAACGCTTTCAAGTCCCCTACGTTGTGCGAAGGAGAAGACGGCGCCGAAAGCGTGCCAACAAAAATCAGCAACAGCCGGCCCAGGGGTGCCGGTCACGTGATTCCAGCGTGGGAAGTTCTCCCAAGCGGGGGCGGTCGGTCACGCCAGCTTACCACCACGGCCGGTCTGGACGCACGCGCTCGCTCTCTCTTTTACGGCCTGCGCACGGGGGGCTGTTGCTACCTATCACCGCAACTTGGCGGGGGCGCTCCGAGCCAACCCTCTCTAACCCTCTCTGAACCAGCTCCCGGCCGTTGCGGAGGCTAGCGCGCGCTGGGAATGCTCGGCCTCAGACCTGCCGTGTCACTTTCTGAAGCTCCTCTATATGCTATGCATGGCACCAATGCGATGAGAATACGGTAGCAAGCATATATATGGCAACTCTGGTGCTTTCCGCTTTTCCGAGGGAGAGGCACAAGCCACTGATTCGCCCGCTTCTGCTGCTCGTGAGAGCATTTACCGATGCGCGTCGCGCTCAGAAGGCTCGGCCGCATGATTCGTCACCGACCGTCAGAACAAATGACACGAAACATTCTTTTTGAAAGAAATTGGTTTCCAAAAGGTTTGCGTCAAATGCACTTATGCCAACCATTAATGTACTTGAAAATGATAAAATATGGTCATTTTTATTCAAGCTGTCGCAATTCTTGCTTTATTATTAAAATAAATACCTCGAAAAGGGGAAAGTCACTCCCCACAAGTAGCCGTGAGTCGCAATCACAGCAGAAGGAACATAATAATAATAATAATAATAATAATAATAATAATAATAATAATAATAATAATAATAATAAAACTCGCACCACACCACGCTGAGTCCCTGCATGCATATAAATTCCCAAGCTCTCACGTGTCCAGACGCGGTCTTCAGCGTGCGAGTAAAGAGATGAGAAAAATCTTTTTATGCAATAACGTACGCCGCAGGCGAAGAAAAATAAAGAACTTTCACAGAAACCGTTAAGCATCATACAGAATGTTGTCCTTGGTACTAAAATAATATAATGCACAAGAAGAACTGAAAAAGAAAAAGAAGCACTGCTGGTAAAACACTGTCGTGATGCTTACAGCTAGTTTAAAGCAGTCACATCGTTCACAGCCGGAAATGTTTCCGCGTGGGCTTGTGAATATAGCCAGAAGGCTTGTCATTCTGATCTGTTAACTTTTTTTGTGTAGTTCACAAGAAGAATCCGGAGAAACTTTTCAGAGATGATGTGCGCCGACACTCTGGCGTGACTCTTGTCCACACCTTCCGGACAGTCCAGAAGCGGGGAATCTTCAAGATATGACTGAACAGTAAATTGCAGTGTCTCGAGGATTTTCTTTCGGTAAAGATGTTTCACTGCCTTCTCGAAGAACGTCACAATCTCATATGATGGTTCCGGGAAACATTTTGACAATCACACAATTGAGCGGTTCGCCACAAAGCTGAGCAAATCCGTCTCTTTGTAGAAACTAAGCAGAAGGACGCACTTCGGGACATCTGCATCAGCATGCCGTCTATCATCCGAAAACTGCGTTATGTTTATCAAGGACGCCGTGGTGGAACGCTCCGGGAATTTCGACCACCTGGTAATCTTTAGGGTGCACCGAAGTCCAAGCGCACAAGCCCCAAGCATTTTCGCCTCCATCAAATATAAGATGGTCAAGTTTGACCAACCAACCAACCCATTCTTGTTGCTAGTAGCTCTGAGTGTGCCTCTTCTTTTGCCGAGTGCATGAGTACCTAGAAAGCCAGACTGTCCCCACACGCACCTGTACTGCTTCCACCACTTTCTACATGCGGAAAAAATAATTAGCACGGTAAAGTGGCCGGGAACAGCTGGTTTACCATACGAAGCGCATGCAGAGCAACGCGCTTTGGGGGGGTTGGCTCGCGACGCCCTCGCACGGAACGCGCCTTCGTCCTGTATAGAAACAGTTCCATTGTAGTCGTGGCAGCTGCTCAGGCCGTAAAAGAGAGAGCGAGCGCGCGCGTCCAGACCGGCCGTGTTACCACCGGCGCAGCCTCTCCAGGGGGCGCTCTCGTTCCAGGGGGCGCTCTCGCTCCAGAGGGCGCTCTCGCTCGCGGGTGCGGATCCAGGAAGCGCCTACCTGGGCGGATCGAGCAAAGCCGAAGACAGCGGCGCCGCCAACAAAGGTAACGCAGGTAGCATTGCCAGAGCACAGGGAAGACCCCAGGGTAGCTAGGTTGATAGAAGAGAATGCTCGCCTAAAGACAGAGCTTCAACAGATGAGGGCTGACCTTGAGTCGCTTCGCAAATCTTACTCATCCCAGGGCGACAGCCAGCAGATGCCCCCACCAGCGGAAGCACAGGCGCGCTCAGGTAAACGCAGGGCCACGCCCTCGCAAGGGGAGTGGGACTCTATGGAGACCGAGTCCAACAGCACAGCTCTGGAAAGCATGCAGCAATCGATAAAACAACTCGCTGACAGCATGGCTACTCTACTACAAAGGGTGTCGTCTCTTGAAAGCACGCAGGCCGCGCTAGCTACGACCCGGTCGTCTTCGCAAGGTCCGAACAGGGCGCCGTCACCTGCAGGCGCATTAGCAGTACACCCGGCGCGGGAGAGGCAAATTCAGAGCAATAATCATGGCGGGCAACACTAATGAGCTTGTCGTTTGGCAGTGGAACTGTGCCAGTTTCAAAAGGCGCAGGGCTCCGCTGCAGCAGTTCGTCGCTTCTCAGGCGGTCAAACCGCACGTAATTATCTTACAAGAAACTCTCGGTGAAGCGCTAACCTTCCCGGGCTATCGAGTTGTCTCGGTGCGCGAGGAGGGAAAGCGGGGTTTGGCAACCTTGGTCGCAAGAAAATGCTCCTTTGAGGAACACAAACTACAGCTGGGCAAAAACAGGGCGGAGGTAATTCTGGTAGAACTCATCCCGAACAGCTGGCTCAGAAACAGCGTATTTATTCTGAATGTCTACAGCTCGCCGTCGGACATCCGGCAAGCGTTCGCTTCGATCATGACAAAAGCGGTGACTCTGGCTAAGGGGGCCCCCATCGTGGTAGCGGGAGACTTTAACGCTCCGCACGACGCTTGGGGCTACCTTAGGCGAACACCCAAGGGCAATAATCTCCTACAGGCGGTATCGGACTGCTCATTGGAACTGATTACGGATCCGCGGTTCCCGACAAGAACGGGCACGTCGGTAGCCCGAGACTCGACTCCGGACTTGGCGTTCGTCAAGAACGTTCGTACAGCAGGGTGGCAAAATCTGCAAGAGAATCTAGGCAGCGACCACTTCGTGGTGGCTATTACCCTAGGTGTCAATGCGGCTCCCCTCAGGGAATTTAAGGTAACGGACTGGGATGCCTTTCGAAAATTGCGAAGGGAGGACCAAGCTGAATACGGCAGCTTAGAGAGCCTTCTTGCAAGGCTCAAGGAGGATGTTAA
The DNA here is from genome assembly GCA_013339685.2 of Hyalomma asiaticum. Classification (NCBI taxonomy): domain Eukaryota; kingdom Metazoa; phylum Arthropoda; class Arachnida; order Ixodida; family Ixodidae; genus Hyalomma; species Hyalomma asiaticum. The sequence continues at coordinate 63,669,572 of CM023490.1, read as the reverse complement.
TGCTGCAACCAAGGTTGTCAAAACGGACCTGAAAGTTGATCGGATGGATTCTCACCTCGCGCACCTCTTAGAGGCCAAAAATTCCATCCTAGCCCGGTGGCGGACGCAGAGGCTCAATCGCAGACTCCGAAAGAAAATTGCGGAACTCAATCGCGAGATCGAAGCTTATTCTATTGAACTATCCAAACAGCAGTGGGACGAAGTATGTTCTTCGGTTGATGGACAGATGAGAGTGATCGTGACTCATTATCATCTCTCTCGGAGGGTCTTTCCACTTCCTCACCCTAAACTCACTCGTCCGCAGTCTTCGGCCTTCAGGATGCTCCAAACGGGGTCTTTCTCTTCGCGAGGCAGGTTTAGTAACTTCTCGCCCAATGTTGAACCGCATTGTCCGAACTGCGGAGAGGCTTACTGCTCACTAGCTCACATGCTCTGGCAATGTCCTGCGTTACGTGACACAGAGTTCAGCAAAGAAGAGGACTGGGAGGAAGCCCTGAGAAGCGGCGACCTTTCGGTTCAACTTCGGGCTGTCCAGAGAGCCTGCGAGAGGGCGGAGGGCCACGGTCTTCCTGTCCCTGCGTGGGAGCGGCCCGCAACTGCTACAGGATCCCCCTAAAAGGGGACGTCCAACTGCAGTTCCTCAGGACAAAAATAAAGTTCTGTGCCTGCCTGCCTGCCTGACCGGTGTGTCATGTTTGTGCTGTAAAAATTAATCATTCGCGTTTGTCATACATTTATACCATACTGTCCAAATGTTGGAGTTACCAGATAAACGAGACGACCAGGAGAGTACCAACAGACAGACAGACAGACAGACAGACAGACAGACAGACAGACAGACAGACAGATACTCTCAAAGTGGCTCAAATTCACCAAGAAATGCTTCCCATTTGAAACAAGTACGCTTGTACGCTAGAGAAGGCAAGCGTGGCAGGGGCTGGCAGAAATTTAGGTGGGAGGGTGAGATCAAGAAGTTTGCGGGGATAAATTGGGCCCTAGTTATAACAGGACCGGGATAATTGGAGATCTATGGGAGGGAACTTTGCCCTGCAGTGGGCGTAGAGGCTGATGATGATAATGATTCTTGTATTAGTATGTTCGCTTTTCACGTCACCAAAAACGCCATTCTTGCGAGCAGAAGGCCCTCGGTAAGCTGGAAAACGCGCAAAAAGAAAATCTGGGTGGAGACGCCCCTTTGAAGTACCAGCACTGACGCACGTGACGTCACAGATCTGTGGCGGCGTCTGCTAAGGCCTACATCAGTGCTCATCGCCAAGAAAGGCATATTGTGTTGTAAGGAAGCCGTGAACTTCAGAACATTTGATGCGCGAATTTGGCAAGAATACGAAAGAAAGAAGTCGACCTTCTGACGTCACGAAGCCCACGTTATGGCGCGAGTTTCAAAAATAACATTCTGGCATTCATATTCTATTTTAATGTTGAACATAATTCGTATTTAGGTGGGTGAAGCGCTATGCGAAACACGGACAAAGAAGGCACACAGAACGGGCGCTGTCCAGTGCGCCAGGGGCAATCGAGTTCTCGAAATACAAGTTATTCTAAACCACTTCACCCTATCACTTTAGTGTCCCATTAACGTCACTGAGCTGGCGGAGGGTCCGACAGGGTCATGTGTAGCGCTAATAAGAGCTACTTTCCCGCTACACGGGTAATATTAGAGAATTATTACTAGTCACATAAAGAAGTTTAAAGGAATCCTGACCGCCCCCCGCCTCAGAGCACACCGTTTCCAGTTATATGCGCCTCATTTATGTGGCAGGTGAGTTAAAAAAGGCTATAAAAATTTATTTCACTGGTATGTGCAGGAACTTAAAGTATGCATAGCAGCTTGTCACTTTTCTGCACCAACAAATCGATGCATGGCCCTCTCACACAGACAGCTATCCTCAGGTCAGCTTCTGGTAGGCATTGTGCATACATTTAGGAGCGGAACTCTTTATCCCGGCCGTAATCTGTCCAGTCTGAAAAATAAAGTTATCTTCACCATGAAATATGTGCGAGTGTGCCGTTTCTATTAAATCCACGGTATTTGCGCACGCACTTTCTTCCCATCTTACGTCCATACCCTCCTCCCACTACAAAGAGGCGGATGCGTTTTATAGCATAGCATAGATTTGTATACTAGAGCGAGGGAGTGAGGGAGGAAATTGAGGGTGAGGAGGGGTAAGAGTGAAGCATAGCATAGATTGGTATTGTATAGCAAGCGGTGAGAAAGGGAGGTGAGGGCCATGAGGGAAAGGAGGAGGACGTCACAACCGGACATTGCCGAGCCAATTTGAACCTAGACACGTGATCCAAATCACCCAACCTCACGCGACAGCTAGTCAAGTGGAATATTCCCGCCAAAACCATGCTAGTCACGTTCCTAATCACGTGGCTCAGTTGAGCTAGTAGAAGCCGCGAGAACCTAAGTCAGCCACAAGCTCCACTCTTAGCCCAGCCTTGCACCGCCACTTCAAGCTACCCACATTTTTTCTTCACACTCGGGCGCGGTTACGTAAATAACTGCCTCGTGTGTGCATTACATGCACCTATCACGATCGCAATCAAGTGTTAAAACTGCGCCGTCTCGGACCGCGCAGCAAGAGCTGTTCGGGTGCTTGCACGCTTCAGCGATGGTCTGATATCCACCAGTACAAGGAATACTTTAATCAATTTATCAAAGACCTAGCTTCGAGCGTCCCTGCTGTGTGTAACCTTATGGCTCCCATGCTCTTTTTTTTATATGCGGTGATTAAGCATGAATCGCACAGGCAGGCTAGAGCGTTCCGTGCGCAGCGTCTTAGAGGGACTGCTCAGCTAGGACTGCCTGCACATGCTCACTTGTAGTGACCACGGAGTGGACAACACTCCTTCGACGGGTCAACACCGCGTCTTTTACACCGCGGTCACAATAAGATATCGAACAACAGGAGCAGCAGCAACTTCGGGGAAAGTGTCTCTTCGAGCCTGGCGTCGACACCAGTGGTCTTTACTCCATGGCGTAAGTCCTCGTCCACTCCCTAGCGGTCGCCTCGTATAGACTCCGGTTGTTCTTGTAGACGGAAGCCACGCGAGGCATCAGAGGATCGTCGGGGTTGGGGTCACACATGAGCACGCAGATGGAGAGAAGCACCTTGGCGATGGACAGGGCCGGCGACCACTGCGACTTGAGGATGTCCAGGCAAATGTCGCCGTGCGTGCTGATGTTCGGGTGATATATCTTCGTTGCAAAGCTCACCTGCGTGAATGAAAGAGTGGCAAGTAGTGTAGAGCAAGACTGCTTGCTGGCATAGTTGGTATTTACTTAAGGACATGATGAAGCCGCCACTAGAAGAACACACACTGTGTTTCTGCATTTTGTGTGTGTTTCCTAGTGGCGGCTTCATGTCGTTAATTGTAGAGCAGCGCGAGCCATGGGCAACCGCTCCAGTAAGAGAGGCTGTGAGCCCCTAGTCAGTCGGCATCTTAAACGGGAAGGATTTCTTGGAAAACTGGAGCAACTTTGACCGTATCTATCTATCTATCTATCTATCTATCTATCTATCTATCTATCTATCTATCTATCTATCTATCTGGTTAGCTCAATTGACAGAGCGAGCGCCCCGCCCGGACAGGCGTTGCGCGGGACCAGAACGAATTTTTCGGCAACTAGAAAGCTTTCATTTCTGAGAAAGCCGTATGGATTTCCTTGTAGCCTTGTGCTACAAACGGGTGGATGCTAATTTTTCACTTTCATAAACGTTACCCCATCTTGCAGGTTTCCGCACAACTCATCTATCTATCTATCTATCTATCTATCTATCTATCTATCTATCTATCTATCTATCTATTTACATCAATGACCTCCCTAACACTATTGTTTTTCATCAATTAAATTTTTCGCAGATGACTGTGTTATTTATCACAAAATAACGAATTCCTATGACTCACTAAATATCCAAAATGATTTTAACCAATTGTCCCTATGGTGCGACAAATGGCTTATGCAACTACGCATCAATAAATGCAAGGTCATGAGAAATAACCCGACGCCTTCACAGTACACACTACAGTTATCACCTTAAAGAAGTCCCCTTGAAATCCGTCAATTCCTACAAATACCTTGGCATTAATATCGCTAACGACCTCTCCTAGAACATGCATGTTCATTATGTAGCCTGCAATGCTAACCGCACTCTTCGCTACTTGCGCCGCAAAGCACCTTCTTCTTTAAAATTAATTCTGTATAAAACTTTAGTACGTCCGAAATTAGAATACGCATGCAGCATCTCGGACCCCTGTCAAACCGTACTAATCAACACACTCGAATCTGTTCAGAATCGTGCCGCCCGGTTTATTTTGTCCAATTACTCCCGATACGCTTCTTTATCTACAATTAAGAACACACTACACCTGTCTGATCTGTCTTTACGTCGTAAATGCATCTTCGTCTCTGTCTCTTTCACAAAATTTATCATCAGAATGAAGAGTTAAAAAGCCACCTTTCTCTTCAACCTGAATACATTTTATCGCGCGTGGAACACAGCTTTAAGGCTGGTGTCCCACTCTGCCGAACAAACCTATACAGCGATTCTTTTGTCCCCCAGACCAGCAGAGAATGGAACCGCCTTCCCGCCTCCATCACAGCAATTACTGATATGAACTTCGAAAATGCAATTCAAGACATGGCATTTTGTTAACTTGTATTCTTAGAAATGTATTTTTGCACATTTGTATATGTATATTAACCACTCCTTTCTGTAATGCCCTTGGGCTCCGAAAGTATTTGTAATAAATAAAAAATTATCTATCTATCAAGCCGCCTAGGTCTCGATGCTGTCCTGGCCGTCACGTTCATCCGATATGCACCAAACTTTGGATGGTAGGATACGAACGTATGACGAAAATGAGTGATCTTTATTCGACTAACAGGATATACTCGTCATGTACGCCACGATGAACTGTATTGCAATCACATGCAGCTTATACCGGCAATGCTCGGCCCATGGCAATCGGGTATGCGCAACAAGTTTCTGAATTTTATACAGACCATGACAGTCTCGGTACATCTCAAAACAGGCGAGTCACGCATCATTGGAACACGCTTGAAAACAACAAAAACATACCGGTTGTCATAGCATGGGACAGAAATGCTGACATAACAAACAGACACCCACGTACACGCTGTAAAGCACGAAGCCAGCCTACCAAGCGAAGTGGTAGGCGGTTATAAAAAGCAGGCCTTCAAGGTGGCAAGAAAGCACGCTACCGCTAGGCTACGGCGGCTTCTCCACACGACAGAGTAATGAACCCAGTGCACCAGCAGATGTGAAGATGGTCCTTGTGTAATGTCAATTCCGCTTGTATTGTTTGTTAAAGGGACCCTGAAACGGTTTTGGTGATTTTGTGCAAATGCGTTGCACCGATAGCCCAAGTCCTTCTGCCCATTAGCATAACAGTATCAGCACTCTGCGTTAAGCGTGTAATTTACTACAAAGCTTTCAATGCGCACGTCGTGAGCGATCGACGCCACTTCACTCAAAGCGTTTTCAACCGCCCCTTCCCACGGGACATCCGATGAGTACCACGAAGCGCAAGCCATGGGACGTCACGAACACCCAAGGGCCAGCCAACGGTATCGTCGTGGCATCTGGCTGCGCACACACGAGTCGCCGGCGCACTACCTCTCCCACAAACGGCAAACTGCGGATCCAACGTGAGCCCCTCCTTTGCCCTTGCCGACGGCTGCCACCGAGCCAGGACGCAGCTTCTCCCCGAGTCACCACCTATACCCATCATCTTTCTGTCCCCTTCCCCGCCCCCAAGACGCATAGTTGTGCTCCCTCATGGGCTGCAGAAAGAAGCGTCTCTTCCTCACAAGTCACTACCACCACCACCACTATTGCAGAGGCTAGCACTGCCGCGGCCGGCGACCTCAGCAATGGCACCGCGGCGCTATGTGGCTATGTCGCTACGGAGGGCTCGGCACAACGCTGACGCGGGAGGCGCAGTCGTCGCTAGCGCGCACTCCGCAGCTGATCTAGTTGAGGAGGAACAGTAGTGGTAAGGAGGAAGGCGATAGAAATAATCCCATGGCTTCCTTAGCACAATGTGTTTCGGTTCATTTATGATGTGAACGCATTTACAAACGTGTTGCCTAATCAGTGACGCAATGTCAAAAAAAGAACGTTTCAGCGACTCTTTAAGCGCTATCACAGCAGTCTAAGAAAGGATACTTATCTTCTAGTGGCGACATGCTTTTGTTAAACTTTGCTCGATTCTGTAGAAACGACGCTGATACTCTTATCAGCGCACCGTAGATGCCTGTGCTGTGCATTAATGCGAGTGCCATTGTTACTTCCTGATATGAGCTACCATTTAGACGCCGCGATGCTGTCGAGTTTCCTGGTTAGCTAATGTGGCTAATTGGGCGTGTTGGTACATCATTAACTACAACCTGCAGCGCAAAAAAGGACAAGGACGACAAGAACCACACGGGACAAGCGCTGGTTAGCCGCCGTTCAGGATACACCTGCTCACGCTCTTTGCACGAGGACGTTCATCCTGCTCGTGACACTTCGCTGAATGCCACAAGATTCGACATAGGCAATCTCCTCGCTACTGATTCGCATTACACCGATTCCTACAATGCGTGGGATCTGCAGGATCTTCTTCGTAGTAAATATATATAGTCCTCACATAAAAACATTATAGGACATTAAGCTTCGCGTTTAAAGGGGCCCTGAACCACCGCTCGGGCTTGGTTTTGAAAACGGCTGGGTGTGTATTGAAAGCCTCTCAGGAACTCACAGCCGAAATAATTTCTTTAAAGAAAATTACACCACCTCCCGCTAAAGGGGGACCATGAGGCGATGCGAAGCAGCACTGGGGGTGCACACCGCGTTTGCATCGGCTTGACTAGGTGTCGCGTTTGCATCGATTTGACGCTAGCAGACGCTACCTGCGTCAGCGTTGTCTCTTGCGGACGAGGGCGCGTTCTCGTTCCTTGCGAGCTGGTAAAGCGTTCATCGAAAAAAGAGCGTTTCCATAGTCAACGCGCGCCTTTCGGAGAGGAGGAATGCCGAGTGGAGAGGAAATGAGACAAGGAGAGGAGGGGGAGGAGGATGCGCATGCGCAGTGCGGGTGTGGGCGCCGCGGGACAGAAACGAGAACGCAGGAGAAGCGCAAGCAGAGGAGAGAAGTGGAGAGTGTAACGCGCAGCTGTTGGAGAGAGAGGAAAGGAGGAGAGTTGCGCATGCGCAGTGTGAGTGCGGACACCGACGCCGCAGGACATGCCACCGCTAAGAAATGCTTTGCATTTTAAAAAGGTTTGTTAGGAGCGAACATATTGCGACCGGGAAACCTTCCTTTCTAGTTCTGTCTCAACTCTGCGGAGTAGAGGGTATAGAGCTCTTGAGGGCGGCGTTGAAGGGGCTGTCCCGCCCACCGCGTTACGCCACCAGACTTGAACGACGTGTCAGAGTGGCTGACTGAAAGCGCTAGACTGCCGACGGCTGTTGTCGGCACGCGCTTGCGGCCGCCTGCTCACTCCGCGCCTGGGCTCGGTCGCGCACCTCTGCGATTGCCCTATTTTTAGGGGCGAAGCTCCTCTTAGTCTAACCTTGTCACGCGTCAGTTGTCAGGCGTAACCCGCGTGCTGGGAGGCACGCGCTCGCCCTCGGCGCGTGCCTCTCTCTTTCTCTCTCCCGGCGCGTGCCTCTGCTGTCTTGTGAGAGAGAGACAGAGAGAGAGCGAAAGGCGCGCGTAGGCTATGGAAACGTTGTTTCTTAGAGGGTCCGCCGCGGTGGTGTAGTGGTTACGGTACTCGGCTGCCACCCAAAAAACGCGGGTTCGATCCCGGCCGCGGCGGTCGCATTTTCGATGGAGGCGGAAATGCCAGAGGCCCGTGTACTGTGCGTTGTCAGTGCACGTTAAAGAACCCCAGGTGGTCTAAATTTCCGGAGCCCTCCACTACGGCCTTTCTCTCCTCTCTATCTCTTTCACTCCCTTTCCCCCACCCCCACGGACGCTTAGCCGTGCTCCCTACATGGGCTGCAGAAATTAGCGTCCTTTCCTAACCGAACCATCATCATCATCATCATCAAAGAAGGAGAACGCGCCCTCACCCGCGAGAGACAACGTTGGCGCAGGCAGCGTCTCCTAGCGAGTTTCTTGATTGAGAAATACCGACGGCTCGCGTTGGAGAAGCGTTCACCGGCAACCCATGTATGTATATATATATATATATATATATATATATATATATATATATATATATATATATATAAGAAAAGAAGCGGGTACACGCACGAAAAAGCAATACTTTTATGCCCAACGTATCGGCCGTGGCACGGCCTTCGTCAGAGAAGGCCGTGCCTTCTCTGACGTTTGAAAGACATGGTTTGAAAGACACATTTGAAAGACATGGCGTCGTCTATGTGGACTGACTACGCTCCAGGTGTGCTGCCATGTAGAACATCCGCTGCAACTGGCCCTACCCGTAGAGCACCTTCTACGGTGCTACATCCCCGACGGATGGTCGCCACTGCAGCGAAGCCCAGCAGCCTTAGAAGCTTGAAGCCGCCATCAGACCGAAATACATCGACTGACCACCTGCCAAAACTTGCTGTGTCGTGCGAACCAGCTCCCACATCGACCAACAGAAAGACCACGACGCCTCAACCGAGGTACAATCAACGAGGACACCGCAGTGCTCCTTCGGATGGAACGAACTGACTAGAAACCACTAATTTCGGTAAGAGTGCTTATATCAATGCGTCTCTACATTTTATGAAAATTCGAAAAGTTATTGAAAGGCGTACTCGCTGTGAAATGCACGCTTCCACGATGAAATTGTATGTTGCCGCCTCAACTGCTCCTAAAGGCCTACGCCTTGTCCTGAAACCTGCCACATTTAATATGTCGAATGTACATTTGGACCAGAGTTCTTCAATCATACCAGTTGCCAAACTGCGTTCCGAAATCTGGACAAGCCGACGGCCAAATCGGCGGAGGTTAGCAGACTGTCGCCCCATCTGGGAGCCGTAACTGAAAACGCTATACTCACCGGATCTCGGAGGCGATGTTTATTGCATGAAAATGGCGGCCACAAACGTTGGAGCACCGTAACAGTATAGTGCCTATAGTAACAGTTGCTAATCGCTCTCTTATCACGCGGCTAAAGACGGGCAAAAGAAAGGAGCAAGAGATAGAGACGCCTTACATTGCAATTCGCCTGCACTTGGATCGTCGACTTGCACCATACGCTTTTTCGCTTGCAGACGACACGTACGCTCTGCATTAAAGGCGTTCTGCTGCTGTGTTGACACATCGATGCTGTAGTCATGTGAACTGAATTCGGCAGATGCGCGCTTTGTGCTGGATTCCTAATGACACATCGACATTTAAAGACGAAAAATAAAGAATAATTATTCACCGAAAATCATCCGCTGTTCGAATAACTTTCTTGTTCTTTCACCAGCGGCCTCGGCAGCCGAACAGACGATTCCTTGCTTCTTTCGTGAGAGCAGTTAGCACGGAGAAAACGCTTCGTGAACCCTCAGTGTTCGTGCAAAAGCAGAAGCGACGGCACAAGGTCAGTGAATTTCCTTGCTCTGCAGAAGACGCCAGTGCCGCCAGAACCACGGTGAAATTGACGGATGTTCTGTGTGATTCCGTAAGGTTCGCTTCATTGACGCGGCGGAGCTTTCTGTGCTCCGTAACACAAAACGCACTAACCTGCCATTTAGTAGTCAGTTTCTGTGTCGACAGATGGCGCGACAATCTGTCGCGCGACAATAGGTAAAAAGTCTGCCACATTGCAACAACATATTGTTGATGAAAGAGGAAATCAATTGGAAGGGTACGAAGCGTTGGGTTACATCCAGAAGGTAACAGCCGATTCGTTTAAAAAGATCGTCCAAGAGATTCCCCCAGTGGATAAAACCATGACGGAGAGCGAAACTAAGGAAGAGCTAGAACTTGAGAATTTCAACTGGAAAAAGGCCGAAGGAAAAATTCCAAAGCGCACTGCTATGGGTTTAGATGGGGTCCCCGTTAGCCTCATTAACGAATTAGGACAGAACACTAAAGAAGCGCTATTGAAAGCCGTAGAAAAATGCTTACAGGAGAGGCAAATACCGGACAGTTGGCGAAAAAGCAGAATGAACTTAATCTATAAAGGCAAGGGGGAAAAGAATAGCATTCGCTCGTATAGACCGCTAACCATTACATCGGTACTATACAGGATGGCTATGCAAGCAGTAAAATTAAAAATAGAAGCCTGGGCAGAACGTAACAATATTTTGGGAGAACTTCAGAATGGATTTCGAGTAGACAGGCGTTTAGACGATAACCTATTTGTTCTTACTCAGTGTATAGAAATATCTAAAATAGAAAGGAGGCCGTTGTATGTGGCTTTTCTAGACATCACTGGGGCGTATGACAATGTTAATCAGGAAATATTGTGGGAAATTTTGGAAGGAATGGGCATAGGCGACGATTGTGTACAGCTTTTGAGGGAAATATATCGAGAAAATACAGTTTGCATAGAATGGGAAGGAATAAGTAGCAGAGAGAACGTTGATATTAGCAAGGGGCTGAGACAGGGATGTCCTTTGTCGCCGCTGTTATTCATGCTGTACATGGTTAGAATGGAAAAAGCGCTAGGAGATAGCCACATTGGTTTTAATCTGTCACACAAACAGGGCGGCGTGATGGTTGAGCAGATGCTTCCGGGTTTATTTTATGCTGATGATATTGTCTTATTCGCAAACAGTCGAGATGATATACAACGGCTGGTGAATATATGCGGGAAGGAAGGCGAGGATCTAGGACTAGGATTTAGTGTAACAAAATGCGGATTGATGGTATTCAATGATCCCAACGACCAGGCGGTATCCATACAGGGCCAAGAAATACCGAGAGTAAGCGAATACAAGTACCTTGGCGTATGGGTAAATGAGGGCGATAGATACATGAAGGTACAGGAAAAAGCCTTGGCAGCAAAGGGAAAGAGGAACGCAGGAATAATGAAGCACAGAGCGTTATGGGGACACAATAGGTACGAGGTGCTTAGGGGTCTGTGGAAAGGGGTAATGGTACCGGGGCTTACATTTGGGAACTCAGTGGTGTGCATGAGGCCAGAGATACAATCGGGAATGGATGTGAATCAAAGAACTGTGGGACGCCTCGCGTTGGGTGCTCACGGGAAAACTACAAACGAGGCTGTAAAGGGCGATATGGGATGGGCGAGTTTTGAGGCAAGGGAAGCGCAGAGCAAAATAAGGTTTGAAGAAAGGCTAAGGAATATGAAAGAGGTTAGGTGGGCAGTGAAGGTGTTCCGCTATTTATATAGAAGGAGCGTTGACACGCAGTGGAGAAAGAGAACTAGGAGGCTCACCAGTAAATATACGGCTCTAAGAGAACTGACAACAAAGAGCGTAAAGGGAAAAGTCAGAGAGGCGGAGAAGATTTACTGGAGGGCAGCGATGGAAAAAAAACCGACTCTGAATAACTACCGAGAGGGCAAAAACGAAATAAAGAGGGAGGCATTTTATGATAATTCAAGAGGAAGCGCTTTATTGTTTGAAGCGAGATCGGGCTGCCTTAGAACGCGTGTTTATAAAGCGAAATTCAGTAAAGAAGAAGAAAAATGCACATGCTGTGAGGAAGATAGGGAAACGACAGAGCATGTTCTGATTGAATGCGGAAATATCCACCCAGGTGTACGTTTGGGCACCACCCTACATGAAGCCTTGGGTTTTAGGGCGAACAACGGGAAGCTGAACATAGCCGCGATTGAAATAAGTAAGAGACGGTTAGAATACTGGTGGCAGAAAACTAGAGAGAACGGACAAAAATAATTATAGGGAAAAATATGGAATTTCTGCCATAAGGGGCAGGGAACTGGGATATGAAATTCCGTTTTTGATATGGCATGATCGATTTGATTGAAGTAAATTTAAAAGGCATGAGGAAAATTAAAAGAGAAAAAAAAAGTTCTTAAATCTTCTTACGAGCCTGGTGGCGCACATGTCACCGCCCCGTTACAAAGGGGAAGCTCATAGCATCCATCCATCCATCCTCCGCCGTTTTGGCACTCGGCGTGTCCGGATTTTGATACATGGGGCCTATGGGGAGTTTGGTAACTGGTATGATCAAAGAACTCTGCATTTGGACATGTGGAACGACGCACTAGCGCGAGCTTCTGTTGAATTAACAGATATTGTTTGGAAACATTATGAGTCTTCCGCGAAAGCACTTGCTAACAAGGAAAAACAGCTACGCGCCACTCATTTCCTTAGTGATCACGAAAACGACGAGCTTCACATGTATAGGCAGAAGAAGCTGCGTGAAATTGACTCTATAAAGCGAAAAAAACTGGCTCCTGATAACATTCCCGCGGCATTTTATCCCGAACTGTGTAAGAATCCTGCTGGCCCTGAGACGGTAAAGCCTACCACAAAACTAACGAATATAGTGAACTTATCCAGTTATCAATTAACCCATGGAGAATCGAGGGTTTTGTCGCTAGGATTAAACTTTTATCCCGCAACCGGAGGTTACAACGAGTTCCAGCTTATTACCGACCTGGAAAACTTCGAAAGAAGCATGCGATTGCGCGAGTACTTCTTCAAACGCCCATCATCTGAACAACTAAGTTCCGCGATACCTAAAAAAAAATTCTCTGACGAAGGCCGTGCCACGGACGGAACGTTGGGCATAAAAGTATTGCTTTTTCGTGCGTGTATCCGCTTCTTTTCTTATACGTGCCGGACCCACTGAAGTTTCTCTTTATATATATATATATATATATATATATATATATATATATATATATATATATATATATATATATATATATATATATATATATATATATACTTGGAAGTGGAGTGGACAGGAGCTCTGACGGACGACTCATTCCTCCTCTTGTTTGGCAACGCTTTGTACCCAGCTAAGTCAGCTGGTAATAAACTACAGTTATGCATACATAACATTTGGCGACGAGTTCACAAACCGACGTGGTGAGCGACGGCGGCTGCAAAAGCAAGCGGCAAGCGCCACACAAGGCAACGAAGGTGAGCTTCGGTGAACGTCGGCGGCAGTGCGTAGAGCGAGATGCCTTCGGACAACGCTTCGGGCGAGGGTGCTTCGGAAGCTAAGCCTAGCGTCTCAAACGTGTTCATGGGCCGGCTGGGCAATATAGAAGAGTTTTCTCCTGACAACGCGGCAGCCTGGCCTACATACCTCGAACGCCTACAGTTCTATTTCACGGCGAATAGTGTGGTTGAGGAGCAGCAGCAACGGGCAGTGCTGTGCAGCGTTTGTGGTCCGGCTACGTACGCCATCCTTCGCACGTTGTGTTCTCCGGCGACGCCGGCTGAGACGCCGTATGCGGACATTGTTTCCAAGCTCACGCACCACTTCACGCCAACGCCTTCGGTGATTGTACAGCGTTTTACGTTTCACAAACGCTGTCAGCAGCCGGGTGAAAGTATCGCGGATTTTGTTGCGGACTTGCGCCGACTCTCCGAGCACTGCGAGTTCGGTGTCACCCTGGAGGACATGCTCCGCGATCGTCTAGTCTGCGGCGTTCGTGACGAAGGGCTGCAACGGCGTCTCCTGGCTGAGACTGCGTTGGATTTCAAGAAGGCGTACGAAAAGGCCGTCGCTGCCGAGTATGCGACGAGGCAAACGGAAACCATCAGGGGAGCGTTGCCGGCAGCGTCCGAGTTACATCGGATGGGTCAAGCACCAAAGGCGGATAAGCCGGGCGGTAAACAAGAGCGTTCCAAGGAATCAAGAACCGGGCGGTGTTCCCGCTGCAGCGGTGACCACGACGCTACGAGCTGTGGTTTTCGCTCTGCAGTGTGTCATTTCTGCAAGCGGAAAGGTCACATTGTTCGTGCCTGCCGTCAAAAGGAAGAGGCAAGAAGCAAGGCGAAGAGTGGCAATAAGCGCCCAGGCAACTTGGGTCACTCCGGAGTGTACGGACTTTACCACATTGCTAGTGGATTGCCAGCGTTTATGGCTAACGTCATTGTGAACGGACACCAGGTATCGATGGAAGTGGACTCTGGATCCGTTTGTTATATTGTCAACTTGAGGACATTGAGCAAGCTGGGAATCTCGAAGAAGGCTCTCCGACCAAGTTCCAAGGGAGTGCGGACGTACACACAGCAGCCTGTTTGTGTCGTGGGCGAAGTGGAAGTTCCTGTTAAGTACAACAGTAGAGAGGGCAAACTACCCCTGCTCGTCACGAAAGGGTCGGGAGTCAGCATCCTGGGGAGAGTCTGGTTCCGACCGCTAGGCATAACACTGGAGGGACTGCACCAGCTCAGCGGAGCTCCAGCTTCCAAAAGTTCCAGAAAGACGAAGGTCAGAATAGAACAGCCGGCCTGCAGCTAAGGCGCTGTGTCTACGTCTCTTATATATATATATATATATATATATATATATATATATATATATATATATATATATATATATATATATATATATATAATATATATATATATATATATATATATATATATGCGCACTGGACCTTGACTTGCAATGAAGTGCCGGTGGGAGATTTCACTTGTGCATAGTTCAACCATGAGGATTCGTAACGTGCGCGTTAACTAAATTAATCCGGAACTCGGCACGATCTACGATGAACATCCCGAGCTTCGCCCACTCATCATCATTTACTCCGTGGATATGCTGTGATTTTTTTTCGATCCTCCGAAGCTTTGTTCTCGTTCATCACACACTCGGAAGTGCGCGCGCTTACTTTGTCAGTGCGCTGCTTGTCTTCAATGTTGCGCGTAAGACAGCGTTAGGAAAACTGCGCAACTATACCGCCGCCGTTCTATACCTTGTCCCAAGTTAGTTTCGCATTAGCAAATGTATTTTTACATATTTCCAGTAACTATTCTACCTAGGTGCTCACAACGCGAAGAAAAGCGAGCGAACGGCACGCGTTTTAAAAAACGCGCACTGCAAGGGGCCGCACACGGGCGCGGCGGGCCTGTCTACCATTGGCCAATAGCAGCGATGCTCCTTGTATATGCTCTATGGCGAAACAAAGCATATACAAGGAGCGTGAGGAGAAGCCTCTTTCTGTGTTGAGGGCTCCTGAGGAAGTGGAAACATTGCGCTCCGATTTTGAAAGCTACGCTTCGCGGATGACTACAGCATTTGGCCTAGATGTTCATTACAGCGTACAGGCTAGCCGTAGAATATGTTTCTTCACAAAGCCCGGGGGATGGTTCAGGACCCCTTTAAGAGTGGAACGTGGGCGCGTTATTTTGCCCCGTTCAAAATGCCTTTTCATGGAACATCCATTAAAACCAGCGACTCTTCTATAACACTTTATACGCATCTCCACGCGGAGCTGGATGGATGGATGGATATTAGGAGCGTCCCCTTTATAACGGGGCGGTGGCCGGGCCATCAAGCTCTAGCTTTATTTCTTTTTCGTTTACAACCATTTCTTTTCCCGAATCGCACATATTTTCACAACTAATTATTTACCTCGTCTATTTATTTTATCTATTATCGTTCCTCTGTGATGAAACAATCTTACCCGAACTACCTTTCGCTTTTGTTTGCTCCATACTTTTGCGCCACCAATGCTCTAAGCGCCTTTTACTTATATCTATCGCCGGCATGTTCAGCTTTCCCCTGTTACTCCTGAAACCCATGGCCTCCTGTAGGGTAGTGTCCACAGCTACACCTGGGTGGACATCTGTACATTCAATCAAAATATGGTCTGTCGTTTCCCTAGCTTTTCCACAGCACGTACAGGTATCCCCTTCTTTATTGAATTTTGCTCTGTAACTTCGGGTTCTCAGGCAACCGGACCTTGCCTCAAACAGTAAAGCGCTTCCCTTTGAATTATCGTAAAATTTTTCTCTCTTGATTTCGTCTTTCCCTTTTCGGTAGTTGTTCAATGCCGGTTTCTTCTCCATTCTCGCTATCCAATCCGAGTTCTCCGCCGCTCTGACCATGCTCTTAACGCTCTTTTTCGTCCCATCCGTTTCGTTACTGGATGTATACTTACTGGTAAGCTTCCTAGTTCTCTCCCTCCATTGTGAATCAACGTTCTTCCTATACAAATACCTGAATACTTTCGCTGCCCATCTACTTTCTTTCATATTCCTTAATCTCTGCTCGTACCTAATTTTACTCTGAGCTTCCCTTCCCTCAAAGTCAGACCATCCCATATCCCCCTTAACAGCCTCATTTGTGGTCTTCCCATGGGCGCCCAGTGCGAGACGTCCGACCGTCCTCTGATTCACGTCCAGCCCTGATTGTACCTCTGACCTCATGCACACCACTGAGTTTCCGAATGTAAGTGCTGGCACCATTACACCTTTCCACAAACCTCGAATTACCTCGTACCTGTTGTAACCCCACAGCGCTCTATGCTACATTATTGCGGAGTTGCTCTTTCCTTTAACTATCATAGCTTTTTCTTGTACTTCCATGTATCTATTCCCATCATTTATCCATATCCCGAGGTATCTGTACTCTCGTACTCTGGGTATCTCCTCGCCCTGTATTGATATGGCCTGATCGTTGCTGTCATTGAATATCATCCAGCCGCATTTTGTCACACTAAATTTTAGCCCTAAATCTTCACTTTCCCGACCACATATACTAACCAGACCCTGCAAATCTGTTCGACTGTCTGCGAATAGCACAATATCGTCTGCATAAAACGACTCGGGGAGCTTTTGTTCTATCACTGTACCTGCCTGTCTGTACGACAGCTTAAAACCAATATTGCTCATCTCCAATGCTTTCTCCATTCTCCTCATGTAAAGCATGAATAATAGTGGGGACAACGGGCATCCCTGCCTCAACCCTTTACCTATATCGACGGCCTCCATTCTATCATTACTCGCCACACCTTCCCATTCCACACATACTGTGTTTCCACTGTATATTTCCTTTAAGAGCTCTATACAGTCATCCCCTATACCAGCCTCTTTCATTATGTCCCATAAAATATTCTGATTCACATTGTCATACGCACCCTTAATATCCAAAAATGCCAAATGTAGAGGTCTGTTCTCTTTTCCGGCTATTTCTATACACTGCGTAAGCGCAAAAAGGTTATCATCTAATCTCCTGTCGACTCGAAATCCATTTTGGAGTTCGCCAAAAGTGCCATTAAGCTCTGTCCATATCTGCATTTTCAATTTAATTGCCTGCATCGCCAACCTGTAGAGTACTGATGTAATGGTCAGTGGTCTATAGGAGCGAATGTCCATATCTGCATTTTCAATTTAATTGCCTGCATCGCCAACCTGTAGAGTACTGATGTAATGGTCAGTGGTCTATAGGAGCGAATGTTATTTTTCTCTCCCTTGCCCTTATAAATCAACTTCATCCTACTTTGACGCCAACTGTCCGGTATTCGCCTGTCCCTTAACCTTTTTTCAATTGTTTTTGATAGGGCTTCTTTGGTGTTTCTTCCGAGCTCATTTATTACAGTAATGCTAACCCCATCTAATCCTGTGGCTGTTCGTTTGGGAATCATTTCCTCCGCCTTCTTCCAATTGAAATTTTTCAGAACTAGTTCTTCCACTTGGTCTCCCTTGCTACTGTTACACGTCGTAAAGGGAGCCTCGTCATGCTTCTTAAAGGAATCGGCTGTTGCGTTTCGAATATAAGTCAATGAGTCGTACCCCTCCAATTTATTTCCTTCTTCATCCACAATATGTCGTTGCATAGTTACAGTTTTCTTCCCCAGCGACTGCAGGTGGTTCCAGAAAAGCCTAGATGCGTCCTTCTTTTCGCGAATGTCCGATATCCAACGTTCACTTTGGCCTTTAATCTTGGCTTCAACTAAACTCTGTACCAGGGCTTTTTTCTCGAGATATGTTTCCCATTTTTGCTTGACCTCGTCTTGTGGCCTCTGCTCCTATTTTGCCTGCCTATGTATTCGAGATGCTTCCCGTCGATTCTCAATTGCGTCCTGAATTTCCCTGTTCCACCATCGTTTTGGCTTTCGCTTTCCCCTCCAGCAACTCTTTTATTTCTCTTTCGTAACTTCAGTCCTTATTAGATTATTAAGCTCATTATAATCCCACACTTTGCCTTTTGTTCTGCTCACTATGTCCTCGATTGTTGCGACTACGTTCCTAATTTGTTTTTCACTTATAAAGGAGCTGCCCGACTTTAATTCGATGCTCTCTTTATGATCTACATATCCCATTCGCAAAGTTATGCGTTTATGGTCACTCCCCAAGCTGCTACTCCCTTCCTCATCTATGCTCATTTGTCTCAACTTTTCGTGAAATCCTTCTGTCATGAGGCAGTAATCGATTGTTGACTGCCTGCTTCCGACCTCCCATGTTACCTGCCCATCGCACTTAGGACTCATGTTAACTATATCGAGACTATGTTGTTCGCAGAGCTCTAGTATCAACTTCCCGTTATAATCTGTATATCCGTCGAGGTCATGCACATGAGCATTCATATCTCCTAAGAGGATTATTTCGGCCCCGTTACCAAATTTCTGAATATCCTTGCTTATGCAATTCACTAACTCCTGATTTTTCTCTTTGCAGTTATTTCCAGTCCGCATGTAAACTACACCCAACATAGTTTTCTTCCCGCTTACCGTTCCAGATACCCAGAGGTGTTCTTCACATGTCGAAGTAATCCTACACCAGTTTGCTTCCTGATGAATTAGCATACCGATTCCCCCACCTTTTCTTTCTGATTTTGTCCTGTTGCACCCTTCCCACACATAATTTGCAATAATTGGTGGCTCTTCCGAGTCCCGAAGGTGCGTTTCTGTAACGGCGTACACCGCTATCTGTTCTCTGTTCAACTGTTCCTCTATTTCTAACCATTTTGTCGGTTTTCTGCCACCTTGCATATTTATGTAGCTTATTAAACCGCGCTGCACTTTCTTTCTCTCTTTCCCCTTTGCCCTTTTCCCTTTGTTATCAATTCTGTGTTCCAAAGGGTCCCCCATAGATGTTTCTTCCCTTTCTACCGTGGACACCGTAGGGCTCGTGTGCCCCCTAAAAAAGCTACTGCGCGTCCTCCTAGGCGCCAGCCCACCTCATGTCCAAGTTTACGGTCAAAGTGGATTCCATCTCTCTGGAAACCACCCCATCTGTGCACTTCTCTGTTTATGTCGACAACGTCGAAGCCTTTAGCTCGACTAACCCGCCAAATCGTTTCGTTGGCGGTGACAACTGCTCTTTGTAGGTTTAGGTCTTTCAAGGGTACCTCGGGGATTGTGCACACCACAATTTGCACCTGGGGGGACACTTCCCGCAACTCATCTACTCCTTTTGTTAACCTCTTCTCTATTTCTGGGGTCCTTCCGTTCAACACGTTCTTCAGCCCGCCAGCTATCACAACCAAACTGCGCCCCTGTTCTCTACGAGTCAGCTCTTCCCTTGCTTGTTGCATTACTGCACCCAACATTTTTCCTGGGAACGTCCCTACAGCTACTCTTCTGTCTCCTTTTAGCCTCTCCTGAATCGTTTGCGAGCACCGAGCCAGGTTGGAGTCCCCCGCTATTATTACGTTTTCCAGCTGCCTTGCTCCCTTTGTCTGCTCTGGACATCTGGACTGACTTTCTGGACTGAGCTTCTCAGGAGGCGAGCGCCATCTGCATGATGTTTACGCAGCTATTCTACCCGGCCCTATGCCTTACCTTACATATTGGCATTTCGCGGGCGCGCCACCGTTTGTGAGGGATAAATGCTTGAAATGGGGTTTGTATTTAAACTTCCGCGTAACAGAACTGCGCAATAAAGTTGTTAC
This sequence comes from Hyalomma asiaticum, assembly GCA_013339685.2. Lineage (NCBI taxonomy): Eukaryota > Metazoa > Arthropoda > Arachnida > Ixodida > Ixodidae > Hyalomma > Hyalomma asiaticum. The sequence continues at coordinate 63,649,802 of CM023490.1, read as the reverse complement.
CAACCAACCAACAAAACTATGTTCTCTCGTGCATTCGAATCGCAGTCCGAGCTATCATGTGTCGAGGTCGTAGTTCAGTCGTAGTTTAGAATTTTTTCGGCGGATTTTATTCTGAGAAATTCAACTTCGTTCACTAATGTGTCTGTACCAGGGCGAAGAGCCTGCTTTATCGGGGTGTTTCGGGATTGTTGTTGTTCTGTTTGTTTGTTTGTTTTCGTCGCAGACGCCGGCGCCCACGTTGAATTTTCTGCGACGTGGGCTCCTCAGCGCCATCGCCTTAAAACTCATCCTCAAGAAAGACCGTATCTTCGGATTAAAGAGGAAAAAATGAAGCGACAGTGGCAGCCCACACGGCTCAAACAGGAACTGCCGAAGTGGTCGTGTGGGTATACGTCACTGACACCTAATTATAATAATTATAATAAATACATAGTTAAATTGCTGGAGGCCCCAAGCACTAGGCCGGGCGTTAGGCAAGATGGCCGGGCGTTAGGCAAGTGCTTAAACTTTGGCCGGGTGTCTGAATCGTGTGACAGACAGGCAAACAGAGAGACAAGCCAAAATTTCTGCATTCAAGTATGCCAAGAAAGACTGCCGTCTTTAAAAACGTTAGACCAATATATGTGGTGGTGCTCGTCTGACATCTGCTGTGCCAGTAGGCTAGTCGTTGTGCATCCGCTCGCAGAGGGAGGAATGGGGTACGAATCTATCAGCTTACTACACCGTGACTATATCGAATTAACCCCAATGAAACCTCAGGCCAGAATCAAGAAAGCTGCTAGAACGAAAAGTCAAGAAAGTTGCAAGAAGGAAGAGTGACAGCAAGTGGCGTAACATCGCTTTAGCACGGCCTGTCATACAACGAGAGAGCCATACAACGAAAAACTCTATACAGCGAAAAAGCACATTCGAAAGCGATGAACGATGCTTAGCTGTTTATTCACAGGGTGCCTTTTCTAAGCCGCCATGTGCACTTAGTATGACATTACGTATTTTGACTTTGGGATTTTACGTTCCAAAGCCCCGATATCAGATGAGAGACGCCTCCGGGTATTTCGACCGACTGTGGTTTTTTAACGTGCACTGTCCTCAACATTTCCGCCTGGCATTACGTGTCACCGCACTGGCTGTAATTGGTCGTTTATCAGTCATCGCCTTCATTCCGCGCGCATTACCCTCATAATTGATCGTTTACCTCGCAGCATCCTGTGGGCCGCGATCGTCTTAAAACCCTCCGTAACTCAGCGATATCGTTTGTTTAAAGAAGAACGGGCTCTTTCCAGCTGTATTTGAAAACATACTGAAGTTGAAGTTTATTTCAGGCATAAAGCAGGAAAAAAAAGAAGAAGAAAGCTACAATTTGCCTAGGAGACCGGCGAAAAGGCACAAAAGCCTGGCAAAGCGCCTGCCCCCTATAAACCCAAAACCCACCAAAATGACAGAATGCTCAGTACAAAGTTTACAGTCAATAGGAAATTAAGCATAAATGAGTTGCAACATGCAAATCACATGTGTGCAATAAAAACAAACAAACAAATAGATGAAAGAAATTTGTTCAAGCAACAATAAAGCACATATGCATCAATAAAGCATATATGTGACCAACAATGAAACAGATTTTAGAGAATTCCCTTGTGCGTACACTGAAATATTTGGTTCACGTGTCCACAGGAGCGTCCACGACTGATCGGCACCGTTTTCGTACTTTGTTCAAAAATGTGTTGCAGGTCCCCTTTAATTAATACACCGTGCTGACAAATAACAAATGACGTCCCCTGTTCTTTCATCGGCTTCGTACATGACTGCGTAAATTATGCTAGGTCTCTGTTCTAGCGTGGCCTATGTATGCACGCACCTTGGGAGGCTTAAACGGGTAGTCCTTGGGGAACACGATGTTGAGCCGGAAGACTCCCCCTTCGAAGGGGCTCTCTGTCGGCCCCATGATGGTGGCCTGCCAGTTGAACAGGTCCGAACTGTCGATGGGACCCGCCGAACAGTTGGCCGGCGGGTCACGACTGATGTCGTCTAGCTCCTTCTTGATTCGCTTCAGGGCCATCGAGAGCGCTGGACGCCGCGGTCACCACGGGTAGCTGACCACTCGCGAGGGTGTATAACAGCCCGGTCGCGTGCACCTGTGGCTACCAGGATTGAAAAGCGACTGGTCCGCTGATCGATCTGCGTAATAAGCCGGCGAGGCGAATCCGAGATCAACAAAAGAAGGGGCTTATCGTGCTACGACTCTGTAGTTTCCGATACGCGTGTATATAGCACGAGGGGACAATGCGATCATTGTTTCTGTCGACGACCCAAGCCCTTGACTTTTTTTTTATTAGGAGTTGCCTCGGCGGAATCGCCGAGTATAGATACAAAAACCAATTTTCCTTTGTAAAACACAGAGACCGCGTGTTTCAATCAGAGCAGCGACGTCCTCGCAACGAACGGCGAAAGCCTTGAAGAGAAGCGACCACGTGAGCGTGTTGCCTCGGGAGCACATGTAGCCAGTGGTCATGCTGTTGTTCTAGTAGTAGTAGTAGTAGTAGTAGTAGTAGTAGTAGTAGTAGTAGTAGTAGCAGTATAACTTTGGTATACTGCGCTCACAGCAGGGCACAGAACTCTCCAATCTTGTACTCCCCTTTCGTAAAGGCTGTGAGCGCATCATGCAGAGCTGAAAAGCACATTTATCACGACACCTCGTGACCAAAGTGTTTCCATACCCTCCGCTCAGCAAGACAAGCAGTAACCCTTGACATGCCAAGAAGCGGACCATGGACTCCTGGAATGAGAAAACCGCCCGTCTACGTCTCGACAAAGAAAACTTCTCATTGAAAGAAATTAAGGCGAAAGCCTTCAATGGCTCATTCTCGCGGCGTCCGACCGTCCGTCCGTCCGTGTCCTGGAACGGTGCCAGCTAGGGTCTCTCCCCCTCACACTCTCCCAGTAGTCACGTGATGGCACAGCGGCGCGCGCGGCCACGCTCCTTTGTCAGGCGTCTCTTTGCAGCAGTAAGCTAGTTGGATGCCTCCCAAGCCCGGCCAGGGATCTCGAGTACATATCAGTACAATTCAGTGATCACAAGGCAGCTATCGTAGACGCCGACCCAGTCAAGCATAAAGAATTAACGGGTCATTAAAGCAAGGACACCAATAATTCATCATTTACCTCAAACCACACTTTGTCAATCACTGTCCAGAAAAAAAAAATTGGACACTTTGTGAATTCCAAAGTGTGCCCGGCGAAAGCCTGTGCCTATCCCGCTGGGCACAGGTGTCATGCACCAAGAAAAAAAAAACAAGGAGAAGAGGCATGGTATAGTCATTCGAACGGCCACAGGCTTTCGCCGAACACACTTTGGAATTTACAAAGTGTCCTTCGATTTTTCCTCCTCCTGTATTGTTACTAAATTCGTATGTCGGCTACCTCCGTCTGCACTGCCCGTGCACACTGCCCGTCTTCCCGTGTCTTGCTGTTGTGTCTATCACTTTTATTTTTTATGACAAATAAGTTCTGCGGAAACCCACAAGGTGGAGTAACGTTTACGAAAGGGAAAATTAGCATCCACCCGCGTTTGTAGCACAATGCTACAAGTTCTCTTTTTTTTTTTTTTCATGAGTCGTTTCGCAGTCTTCTGATGTCTAGCTATTCTTTTGCTCCTGTGTTTGTAGACTGCGCGCACATTCCAGTAGAGCACAATGATTTCACACTAATCTCTTCGAGCTGTCGCAATCCAAGCCTAAAGGGAATAAAATGTTAACAACCCAACGCAATATTCTTTGTGGAACCCATACGGCGTTTAGTCAGTCCTCTTCTGCCACTAACACACTTTTGTGTACTACTTGGATGCTCAAATAATATAAGAACATGAATTAACAGTTAAAACATAGCTTTAGCTGCGTCACGCTATGCACAGGCGAGTAAAGGCATTGTAAGCGAAGCGAAGAGCGAAATGAAGCCTACGTATTTGGCCGGCTCGACAGCATGCCCTCTCGGACCACTGCTCCCTGGAAGTTGGCGGAAGCGGCGGAGCACGTCGACGACCCGCAACGGTGTAAGGCGCTACGCCTTGTTCACATGACGTGCGAGGCGACGGGTGTACCGTGGGCTCTTCGCGGTGACCGCATCACCGCCGCCGCCGCTGCCTGTCCAGCCCCGGTGAGCGCGCCTCCGCTTCACTTCCTCGGCTTCCTCTACTTCGCCTTGCCGAGCAAGCAGAGGCAATTGCTGATGGTGATGCCCTCCGTGGAACAGTCTCAAACCAACGGACGGGACTCAAAGGGTCTTGCAGTACCTTTAACGCGAAAGGAACTCTGATGGTTTCTTCACCATATTCTGATATCGCTGTTTTTCGATGGCACTCGGATAGTCCCGTAGCAGGCATGCAGAGTGGTTCAGTACGGTCAGAAATTCACCAATAAATTTAGATAACCGAATGAACGATGGGTTCAAAGCGGAACTGAAATGTATGCGATGAAGAAACGGCCTACCGGCCATCAGAATTATAGAGCTGGTGGTAGAAAAATGAAAGTGCCGATGTTATTCGATGATTTATTGAGTTATGCCAGCTCTTCTGAACTTGACAGAGACGACTTGAGTGCCGTGAGACGACCGTTTTGCTTTGACTGACCGCCCGCCAGGTAATGAAGGCGAAAACACAGGGTGACCTACGTGGGAATCTGCTAAGAATTTTAATTATTCATTTCCAGGGATAACTAAACGACTTGCAATTGCCTGGCTTGATATTTTATTAGAGTACCGAGGAGAACGTATATTGAAAATTTCATTGAGACCCGTGGACACTGAAAAATCGCCGGAGTTGCCACTTAGGTTTTTTTTTGTGTGTGGAAGGGTGGGGGGGTAGAAGAAAGGGGAGAATTCAATTGGGGAAGGTGTTAGGGGGGCGGAGGGGAGGGGGGGGGTGTATAAATCTCTGAAGCGACGTAGTCTGTCGCCAGGGACGTCATTTGTTGAAAGAAGAGGGCTGATTTCCAACTGCATCTGTGCAATATTACTTAGCTCCCGTGTTCACAGTAGCCTCCCCGACTAATAAAAACAATAATAATAATAATAGTTTATTTCCCATCAGTACACTGTCTCTGGATCGACACCGTCTTCTGGTTATGTTTAAAACGTCTAACGCGAACTGCGGACGTAGCTTTTATTGTAGATTTATATCAAGCTTGATGTGGGACTAAGCGATGACCTTAGCGCCAGTGAGATTTGCGAAGTCAGCTTGTATTATATAATAATTTGTACCTGAAATCAGCTTCCGCGCCGACTGCAGCGCCGTACATCGACAGTTTCTGCGAGCGGATGTGACATTGTTGTGCTGGTTGGACAGTTGGTTCCGATTGGCTGAGAATAGTTGGCAATAAAAATACTTGTCGCGCATGCTTGCAACCCACTGATTACAATTAATTTTAAGACGAAAACTTGTTTTGTGCTTGCTACAGCTACTATAGGACATAAATATGCGCTCTATTATTTCATTTTGCGTGCAACTCACACAAGGAGCGCTGTGCGGCCCGCGTGGTTGCTGTAGCCCAAGGCAACGACGCCGTCAAATGATTGATTGATTGATTGATTGATTTGTGGGGTTTAACGTCCCAAAACCAGTTCTGATTATGAGAGACGCCGTAGTGGAGGGCTCCGGAAATTTCGACCACCTGGGGTTCTTTAACGTGCACTGACATCGCACAGCACACGGGTCTCGACATTTCGCCTCCATCGAAATGCAGCCGCCGCAGCCGGGATTCGATCCCGCGACCCTCGGAAACGACGCCGTCAAAAAGCGTGGTAACCGTTGTGGTAGGAAGACCACAATGGGCAGTACGGTTCCGGTGCCGAAAGGTGTAAGCTGCGTTTTGGTTGGAAGCAGCAAGCACGTGTGTCAGTGAATGAACTGCGAAAGTGCACACCAATATTTATCGTGTGTTTTTATTTAGAGTTTCTAAGTTGATTATAAGTTCTGCTTGCCCACTTCAACCATGAAAATTCTTCTTGCATTTATCTCAGGGCAATGCGGTGAACCCGTTTCAATGCAAAACACGGCGAGTACAATTTGGGTCAGCGGAGCACTGTATTAGCACGTTCTTTTTTTTTTTTCGGGGTAGGAGGAGGAGGGGAGGGGAGGGGGTTCTGTTATCACTAATAAACAGAAGTCTATCGGAAAGCTGCATTGTGGTGAACTTGCTTTTGTTCCTTATCGATGGCCCCTGTATCTACCTACCACAGAGAATCGGCCCGGAAGAAGTCGTTTTTTTGCACCTATAGGCTCTAATCATGGGGACCACGTGCCGCTGTCAGCGTTGTTGCAGCAGTCGACAGGATACTCTTTGGTTCATTGGCTGACCCGGCAGATCACGTGACTTCCCTTTGTCTAATCGGACGTAAGCGCGTGTGTTCCAAAACTACTAGTGGTGGATTCACCTAGCACACCATATAGATTTTCCGCCGAAGAAAACAATGAAAGAGGGAAAGAAAAGAATAGGGAAGATAGAAATATGGAAACAAAGAAACAAAATTTGTTGCCGGTGCTCGGGTTCAATTGAAAGACTTAGGAATGTCCCACACCTTCCTGAGCAAAGTGTCTTCAATGAGTACTGACACGAATTGTAGACATTACTGCTTTAAATAAAAGCACTGGTGTGTCAAAAACCTAAAGAGCATCGTGGTGCCTAGGAACGAAATGAATATATTTTTAATATAGGACATGGCATAGTCATTCGAATGGCCACAGGCTTTCGCCGAACATAATTTGAACTTTACAAAATAAGTGTCCATCAATTTCTCCTCCTGTTGTTACCAAATTTGGATGTCGGTATACCTCCGTCTGCACTGCCCGTCTTCCCGTGTCAATAGGGCGGTTTCGTTGTTGTTGTTTTGTGGGGTTTAAACGTCCCAAAACCAGCTCTGATTATGAGAAACGCCGTAGTGGAGGGCTCCGGAAATTTCGACCCCCTGGGGTTCTTTAACGTGCACTGACATCGCACAGCACACGGGTCTCGACATTTCGCCTCCATCGAAATGCGGCCGCCGCCGCCGGGATTCGATCCCGCGACCTTCGTATCCGCAGCCGAGTACCATAGCCACTAGACCACCGTGGCGGGGCGAGGGAGGTTTTGTAGGGACATATCAACACAGTCGGAAATATGTCTATTCAGTCGCGTGGGGACAACTCTTGACGGAGTCGCATCAGCTCTGTCGGTTGCTGTCAGTTGCACGTATAGCGCACGCAATCAACAATGATTTCATTGTCGTCCAGTGACACCGGCGGCGATCTCGGCGATTCTTGGAGGTGTGTTCACACGTCATCGTTTTGTCCATTGCAACTGGGTTGGGCTTGCAAATGCTGGGAGATGAAAACTTCAGAATGAAATTAGAATAATTTGTACGCGTTTACTGGCTCCAGTGTGCGGAGAGCGTATTATACAATGCCGGTCGGTAAAACAAAACGTGTCCCTGTTGCGCCGCCTCAAAATCGTGTCGTATATATACTCCTAATCACTACGTTGTTCGAAAGCAGACTTGGGCGTTCGTGTCCAAAGGCCCGCGACGCTGCTGTCCGATGAACTGGCGTTACCTTTGAATCAGTCAGCGTCTTCTCTTCCTCCGTAAAGTAATATCCAAGATGCCACTCAAAATTGCGTCATTCGCGTCTCATAGCTTTAGGTTCATTTCTTAGTGAACCGGAAGTGCGACAACACCGCACCGTACTTAAACTACCACCGATAAACGGCAAGGCTTTCCCTGTTTCATAATTTTGGCACTATAATCCCCAAAAGGTTCTGTAACAGCGCGCCTTCCGTTTTAGTACCGATGCGCTCTAGCTTTCCTTACCCTGGCTTGTGCCAGGATCGTCACATCTGTTGAATTTTTTTTATAATGCTTATCCAAAAATTCTTTGGCAAGCATCGCGCACCTAACATAATAGAACTTGGCCCAAAAGCGTTGGCCACTTTCGTGAAGAAATAAAATAGTTCTGCCGCAATCTTCTCTTTCTTAACAGCGGCTCGAGCTGCTCAGGGACGCACCATGTCCGCCTTCCGTGATTTCCGCTTGTCACGCAGAAGGGAAAAGAGGACCGCACTTTCCTTTGACCCATTATATGCACACTCTTGCCCTCAGCCTGCACCTCCCCTGCTCTTGCCCTAGCCCACTGCTGCATCACGGTAATTATATACGAAGGGAAATATGCAAAGAAAGAAAGAAAGAAGGAAAGAAAGAAAGAAAGAAAGATACGAAGGGAAATATGCAAAGAAAGAAAGAAAGAAAGAAAGAAAGAAAGAAAGAAAGAAAGAAAGAAAGAAAGAAAGAAAGAAAGAAAGAAAGAAAGAAAGAAAGAAAATGGAAGATACCATGCTCGTGGTCTAGCTCAGCCCATAGGAAACTCTATGGCCTCAGCCCATTGCTACGTGAGAGTTTCCTGGGGTAAAGATTCTGGGCAGAGGCTGCAACAAGATCACGCGGGAACTGCTTGAGGCCTACATAGCATGTTTATCAGTGGTCAGAATTGCGTTCGCTAGGCATATGTTCCACTATAGGATGCGAGTGAAATTGCTGCGCTTGTCTTATATGTTTCATAACTTGAGTTTAGCCTTTCTGCAGCCATAAGCTTCGAGAGCGTGCGCGTAGTTGAATTGAGCCGAATAAAGCAAGATGTAAGTGAGGCGCCTTCATTGCAATAGACCCCTTTCCTAATTCAGTCTGGCGACACTGATTCAAGAGGCACTTCGGCTCTGCTACTCATCACTCTATACGCTGTCCGCCATCAGTTGGTCGGAGTGTGCGGCGTTGTTCGGTGCGTACGGGAGGCAGTGCTTTTTTTAGGTGTCCCGTTCTAGTGCGTGGTCGAAATTGGTTGGCGGCTTATGTTTTTTTCTGAGAGTTGGGGCGCAGCGGCATCATGTCGTGGACCAAGAGCCTGACCATTATACCAAAAAGCCTTGATATAGGCAAAGTAGAGGCCTATCGAACGTCGAAAAGCCCCGGAAACCGCAACGAACTGCGGAGCCACAAGTTCGTCGCAGAAAGCTACGTTCAATGCTCGACCATAGAAACACGTGCCGACACAACGAAGTAAATACTCTCACAGTTGTTTTCTTTTCGCATGTTCACTGGTGGTGTGGTTAAACGTTACAACGGCAGTTCGCGAGGCACGCGGTCTGACTAGCTCGTGTGTACGAAGTGACCTGCCATGCATGAAATCTATCTCGATACATCTGTAATGTCTGTTGCGCGTATGTGCTTTGCTGGCGACAGCAGAAGTTAACTCGTCCTTCTTACACCGATGCAGTTATTCCACACTTGTGCACGTACGCGCGAAATGCTTCAGGAGCCAGAAGAAGACGGAACACC
>CM023490.1:63586225-63640351 GCA_013339685.2 Hyalomma asiaticum | reverse complement strand
CACCATTAAACTATCGCCCGATTTCAGAACGTGTCAATCATGGTAAACTTTGGTAGAACATTCCTAATTTTCTTTAGAGCAAAATAAAAATCTGCAAAATGGGTTTTCTTGAACAATAACTATCGCCTAAGTAATGCCACAGCATGGTTTCCTCCTAAGTCGCCAAGGGTTAGTACAACACCCATCTTGTAGAATTTTCTCAACGACCGTTCGCATGCTCTAGCCTGGTTTACCAATTGATGCAATTTTCATTGACTTTTCAAAAGCATTCGACACTGTTACACATTCTAAACTTCTGCACAAACTTCACGCTGTTCTTAACAATTATTCCTATTGACTGGATTGCTAGCTTTTTAAACAACCGTTCTCAGTTGTTTTCTTTTAATTCTTCAAACTCGTCTGTTGTGAATGTATCATCCGGAGTCCCCAGGGTTCAGTCCTGGGACCACTTTTGTTCTTATTGTACATAATGATTACCCAATTATTGCCTGCGAAAATCCGCCTTTACGCTGATGACTGTCTTTATATGTAATTAATACCAATGATGACCACAATTTACTTAATGATTGTTTTGCACAATTTTGCAGATGGTGTAACACATGGCAAATGAACATAAACTTTACTTAAACAGTTGCTCTTTCCTTCTGTAAACGCAGCTCCGTTTCATTGTTTGATTACTCTTTCATGCTAACTCTCTTTCACGTGTGTCCGAATATAAATACCTAGGCCTCATCTTCACCTAATATGTCTTGGTCTAAACACACATTGAATACTTTGCAATAAAGCTTTAAAGAAACTGGGCTACCTAAATCGTACATTAAAAGATGCCCCACGCGAACACAGTTGCTAACGTATAAATCGCTCATCCGTCCCATCCTCGAATATGCCTGCCCCGTATGGAACCCTCATAAAAAATCGGACATCAGCACACTAGAATCCTTTCAGAAGAAGCCATCCGTTTCATTTTCCGCCGGTACGACTGGAATTTCTCACCCTCCTCTCAACTTGCTACGCTAGGTCTGCAAACCTTGTCTGAGCGACGCGATCTCGAATGCTTAAAGTTCACATGATCACTGTCATGCAGCGGTGTGGCTGTTGGTCAAGGGCTAGAGCGGATTCACTTTTTCCTTCTGCGTGACAACTCGGTTATCTGTGAAGCCAACTGCGCTCACGATTTCACTACGACCGTTAAACATCCCCACAGGCAAAATTCTCAAAGGCAGCTCCATTACTTTGGTCCTGACAAGGCGGCACGATACCGCTTGTTCCTGTACATTACCACTCGTGGGTATGTGCCCACATTAGAGGATCGTCGTCGTCAGCCATCGTCCTCCTCTACCTCGTCCCATCATCATCATCACTCGCGGCGCACGCAAGGCGAGCCGGCAGCAGGCGGTGGTGACGGGTGCTGTTGACCGTCCGCGTTCTCAGGGCGTCTTCGCTGGGCCGAGCCGTTGGTCAGCGACTTGACGAGCCGGGACATGGCGGAGTCCTTTGAAGCGGACGCCGGCAGCAGGTGGTGTAACTTCGTTGCTTACGCGACGGACGTTGTTCGGCGCGCGAGATAGTGGCTTGCCTGTTTGGGTCGATCGAGGTGAACAACGGTTTAGCTCTTGTCACTTAAATTTCACGTCGGTGACGTCTCTGTTGTCTGCTCTGAAAAGTGGAGGAAATAGAGGCGGCTTGAGGGGCATTCTTGACAAAGTACCAAGCAAAAGCCGGGGTGGACGAGAGACGAGTGTTAATGTAGGAAATAACGTGATCTCCGCCTCTCTGAAAAGTCCCGATATACCGCCGCCAAGAGTCCACACTAAAGAGGCCACACTTGTGCAACGCTTTTTGAACGCAGTAGCAAAACGGTGCTGATTAGTCACGAAGGCTCCTGTGAACACGTGAGCGAAGTATTGCCAGAAGGAATTTGAAGTGTGGCTTGAATTACCCACACAGCTGGAAATCGCTCACTTTTCTTTCAACAAATGGCGTCTCAAGAAGTGCTGACTGCATTGCTTGGGGCAAAACTAGAGTTCGTGATCACAGGATGACCGAAACCGGTCCCTCACCAATGCTTTATTTATTCGTTTTTGAGTTCGACAAATAAAGAAAATATAAGTATCTTTCCTTAAGAACAGCAAATGAAGTAATGCGACGTAATCAGTTCTCCTTCGTGGCGTGATTTGTCGAAAGACCACAGGCAATTTCTCTGTATTCAAACCTAATTGCAAGTCCGCTGGTGCGTGCAGTGGAATTATATTTGGCTCACACGTAAGCTGGAGTTTGTATGACTGACATCGTTTCTCCCACTATGTTCAAAAAGTGTTGCAGTGCCACTTTAGATACAGGTGTTACACTCCTGCAGCACAAGAAGGTTGTAACAGGGCTGAACGCATATAGGTTTGCGTGTATAGCTTCGCCGATCAAGGCCACGAACGAAGCAACACACGGACGCCGAAGTGCTCCTCTTCACGAGCAGAAAAAGGCCGTTCTCTTACAGAACAGCGAACACAGCGCATATATTGTTGGCAACATACGAGAACTCGCACAGAGCTTCCAGATAACCAATAGAGCACAAGACCATCCCCTTCTAAGGACTAACAAAGGCAAATGTTCTACACTTTGAACGTAGAACTGTCCCCGACATAGTCTCGGAGAAGGTTTTCCGGACAGTTGAAGAAGGTTCTCTTCGTATTCTCCCGTAGGTTACAGAGGCAGCTGCCCGTTGACTTTCAAAGGACGCAAATTCTTCCTTCGCACAGGCTCCTGGTTTCCGTACACGCACTACATCTCCTCTCTTAAAGGTGCATCCAGACGAAGGACCAAATCCAGTGCTGCCTCTGTTTTGCGCGCTATCGTAGTGGCATGGCTGCTGAAAGCTGCATCCCGATATGTCATCACGGCGTACGAACAATGAGTCGGGCCCTAGGAACGCGCATGTACCAGCTTGGCAGGTCAAATGCCTGCTGTGGCGCGTGTCGTGGACCTGTAAACTGATAAGTAACTCAGAAGAGCCTGCTTGAGAGGTTTTCGCTCGGAAGTTGAATAACATTCTTCTGAATAGCATTCTTCTGAATAGCATTCTTCTGAACATTCTTCGGAAGCTGAATAACATTCTTCGCGTTTCGTCTGAGCCGCTGAACCAGTCATATAGCTGGAGGGGATTTCACCACTGATACCTTGTGCTTAATCTGAACCACCACCTCCCAAAAACTTCTCGAACAGTTTGGACTTAAACTGGAGTCAGATGCCAGTCACGAGCTCCTCCGGACGTACAAGTTGGCCTGGTAGCGTCAATAGCATGTGAGGAGATCACTATGACGTGACACTTTTCTGCATCTGTGCCGCTTCCGTTATTATTTGTTACTTTTTCTTCTCACCACATACAGGAAATCGATGTTCAAAAAGAATGACAGGCAAGGCGACTGTCAGCTATTCTTAAAGCACTCTTCAGAAGAATGTAAACGTGGTGTCCAGAGAAGACGAGAATCAAACGAACGTATTAAACGTCAGGAGCCTCGTTTAATGCTGGAGTTTAGGCTGCGCTACCACGAACGTTGAAGTACGCAGTGACGGAAGCCGCCAGAAACGTTCACCGATTTTTGCAACGGTGTTTGGGCAATTTTGTTTTTGACTGCTTTAGTATAATACCAAGTGCTGGAGCTGAATTTACGATGTAGTTATGAGGAGGGTCCTGGAATTGCGCAGCAGAGGGCGTCAGAAATTTCGACCATCCTGGGTTCTCTCGGTTACACTGACATCGTACAGTACACGGTCCTTTCTCGCCTCCATCGAGAATGCGATCGCTGCGTCCGGGACTGAGCCGGCGTTCTTCGGGTCACATCCGTGTGCCCTATCACTGTACCATCGCGGCGGACGGGCAGTTTCTATTCCTTCGGACCACTGCTCTAGATGCGAAGCACTTAAGCAGTGGCCGGCTGGCGACCGGCCGCTATGCAGTGGGCGGCCGGCTATGCGGCGGCTGCCTACTGTATAGCGGTCGCCCTGTCGGTAATCGGCTGTTGGCTGTCGTCCGTTGACGGGCTGTCGGCGTGTCCTTCCGTCGTCCTTGTCGCCCGTCATAGTAAAGCAAGTGGTCATACTGTTCTGAAAACAAGCGCATAATTGGTCAAAACCGACTCAGAATAAAGAAATATAATGTAAACCACTTTTAAAAAGATATAATCAGAAATTAATTGCATGAATTAAGAGAAATTTGTTAATTTTTTTCCGACACAACCCTGCACATTCACTACCTGACTGCACAGCCTCCAGGATCCGCGGAAACTTTATGTGGACAGTGCAAGGCTAGTGCTCAATTGTGTGTTCCTGCGGGAAACACCGGGCACCTCTCCAGATTTCACATTAGCGGAGGTGTCTCTTTTTTAAATACGCAGCATTTCTTAGCGGTGGCATGTCCCGCGGCGTCTGCGTCCGCACTCACACTGCGCATGCGCAACTCTCCTCATTCCCTCTCTCCAACAGCCGCGCGTTACTCTCTCCACTTCTCTCCTACCACCTGCTTGCGCTTCTCCTGCGTTCTCGCTTCTGCCCCGCGGCGTCGGCGTCCACATCCGCACTGCGCATCCTCTTCCCACTCCTCTCCTTATCTCATTTCCTCTCCACTCGGCATTCCTCCTCTCCGAACGGCGCGCGTTGACTATGGAAACGCTCTTCGATGGACGCTTTACCAGCTCGCAAGGAACGAGAATGCGCCCTCTCCCGCAAGAGACAACGCTGGCGCAGGTAGCGTCTGCTAGCGTCAAATCGATGCAAACACGACACCTAGTAAAACCGATGCAAACGCGGTGTGAACCCCCAGTGCTGCTTCGCATCGCCTCATGGTCCCCTTTAGCGGGAGATCGTGTAATTTTTTTTCCCGTTTTCTTGCCATTCTTCTTAAATATGCCTGAACTACAACTTCCACGCCGTATATTTTTGAGCGAGAAACCTTACATCCTTACACTACATCAAAACTTAGATTAAGGGAAAAAAACCTTACAATAAGTAACGTTTGCGATGGTCCTGTCAAAATGGCCGGCTAAATGTGGTTTCCCCTTCCTGGACGTAAACAGTATTGTGTGCCTCTTCCGTCTTTTTGCCCCTTATTCTCTGACATTACTAGCGTGCTCAGAACCGTATCTGCTCATTCGCCCTGCCCTTTCCCTCTCTCGACAGCACGGCCGAGGAAGCCGCTTACTTGCGCATGACGAGCTCCAGGAGGGAGGCTGGCCTGAAGCGCATCGCTTGCGAGCTCGAGGAGCTGCTGGCCAAGCCGCCTGACCAGCGCACCGCGGGCCCAGTCGACGCCGGGAACCTGTACCGGTGGCAGGCCACCATCGAGGGACCCCAGGGCAGCCCGTACGAGGGTGGGCTGTTCAAGCTGCGCATCCTTCTCCCGAGGGAGTACCCATTCGAGGCCCCGGTGGTACGCGCAGTGCTTACCTTTATGACCAGGAAATGGGGACAAGTGTGCATGACGCCACCTATCGTCGGTAGCCGCCGTATTTTGGCGTATAGCTGAATGGGTAATGAGCGAAAAATAATCGTAACTGGCGGAGGAAACTCGTTATAGAAATGGACTCTAGGATCTGCTGCTACAGCTGCTACAGTATGATACAGTTCCTGCGTACACAAACTGATAATTACTCAGAATATATGATTAAATGACAATGCTGCTGACAAGAGATTCATGGGCTACACATTACAATAATAAAAATGTCCTAGAGTGCACACTTTGTGCAATTCTACTGATATTTTTTGGGATGGTGCGGTGGGTCCTTGTGTTACTGATCCGGGAGTCGACATTGATAGGTAAAATTATTCGCCAAATAATATCATTTTTCGCCCATTGCCCGTTCGATTAAGACGGGCAGGGGGTGGGCGGCCACGACCGAGAAATGGCGTCATCTGCACATGCCCCAAATCCTGGGTATGTTTATTTGTTTATTTGGCAGCGCACTATCGTGATGCAGAAGACGAAGTCTGACGGTGCTACAGGTCTCGACAGATCAAGGGTCATTTGTAGAGACCTGTAGCGCCGCACTGTACTATAGGCGACAAGAGTAAACGGACCACTTACTGCTCACGTGGCCGCAGAGGCTGCGGAGTATTGACGTGGCACTGCTACCTCATCAGCACGCTCATGTCAACAGGGCCCCGTGTGACGTTAATATTCGATCTCACTTTCGCGCAATGCCTTGTCACAGTTGATAAGTTTCCCTCCAGCCACCTAAGTCATGGTCCTTTCAATGTTTATTTTAGCTGATCGTACATGCACCGCATGAAGACATTGGGAACAACAAACGCAGGGGCAACCTAAGGCTTCTGAACAACTGCAGGTGGCATACACGAAAAATGAAACTATAGTAGGATACAACTTAAAAAAAAAACAGCATTTGGGGAACAAGGGCCGACTGACCGCGCGCGTCGGTGTTACTCCGCCAGCCAATCACAGAAGCAAACAAAATCATCCTCATGCGACCGCTTCAAAATGGCGCCGTGTATGTCTTCGGTACCTGCGGATCGTCTGCTGTTCTGTAGTACTTTCATAGGTATAAGCCATGAGGTGCTCGAGAAGCATGGACAAAAATGCATCAGGTCTGAGCGTTTCCATCCGCAAAAGGCAGTCGCACAGTTCATTTCGCTTGCGAGCCCACTTTACGCTTGAAGCTTCACTGAACTGTGATGAAACACTCGGCTGGCGACGCTTGTAGCGCGCCGGGTTTTTTGCATTGCAGGCCCTTGGTTTAAGCTAAGTAAAGAATTATCCTATGCATATTCCACTCTAATAAACAAACGAAAACTTCAACATTTATGTATCTGTCCAGTTGGTTGCCACCCTCGCTTTATTTTGGTGACATGGAAAGTTCAAAGAAGGAACTATTTGAGGCTTCGCGGAGGTACATTGACTGGTGGTTATTAGGAAGTGGGAGGGGCTTGAGTTGTATCCTACTATAGGCAAAAGACGTGTAAGAAGCGTATGTGTTGCTGAAAATACACCTATGCTTTTGCAAGGAAAGAGATAAAACATATTTAAAAAATGCTTGCTGCAAGACATGCAATAAACGTGAACACAAGGAGATAGGCTCTCGTACGCAGTTGTATGCACGTGTTTACATGACGAGGAAATGACTGAGCACATTCAGGAAAATGTGGGAGCACATATTAACCTTATACCCCCTTGCAAGGATTTTTATAATAGGCCCTAATAAAAAAAATGGGAGAATACGTACCGCAAACGCAATGACTAAGGATACTGCTGCATGAGGGACCCCTGAATAATTTTGACCACCTTGGATCACGTGTGGCGCGCACCTGAAATTCAATGCGCGCGTGCTACTGAACTTTAAATGTGAAGAATTTCTTGGAGCACCTTCAGCAACTTTGACTCAGTTCATCCATCCGTCCTTCCGCCAGCCCGTCTGTCTGTTTATTAAGCGCGAATCATTCTTTTTTGCGAACTTGAGTCACTTTGAATCTATCTATCTATCTATCTATCTATCTATCTATCTATCTATCTATCTATCTATCTATCTATCTATCTATCTATCTATCTATCTATCTATCTATCTATCTTTGTCGGTGCCCTCCAGCTCACTTGGTACCCACCAAAACTCGGGTGGTAGGCGATTGATGTAGAACGAGCCTGAAATGATCTTGGCATCTCTAAGATATATCTTTGCCATGCACGTCACGATTGACGCTTAGGATCAGATGTGACTCACTCGCAGAGCCCAGCCTGTGGCATGCGCGTATGCACCAGATGTGCTTGAATGCCAACATATAAGAGCCTATGCCAATCAAGGAGCAATCAAAATAGGCATCAGAGAACAACAGAAATCGCAACATCACCTGACGTTATACAAGCACCCCTAACACAACTGCTGACTGGTGTGTTTAAATGTGATTAGTACTGCGGGGGAAGAGTCGCCGTGGACAAGAGGTAACGCTCTTGCTTGGCTCCTCGTTGGCCCGGGTTCTATTGCTACATTCGGCCGTTGAGGCACGCTTTTCTGTGTCTGCTTGTTACGCCTACATTTCACTCGCAAGCTTTAACAAAGGGTTTCTACTCATTCAACCAACGTTTGAGTTGGTTGAGTGGTCTCATCGAATTTTCAGTACCTGTTTTTGTTGGCTCATGACTGACACAGGCTGTTATGTCAATATGGCCTGTGGCACATAGCCGCATTTTCCTGGTTCAGCACTACAGATATAAGCCACATGTGATTGCATCATCGTTAATCTTGACGTGCACCACAGGTATACCACCTTGTTAGCGATGTCAGATTAACCAGTAATATTCGTCATACGTTCATGCACTACCATTTCAATTTTGGTGTATACCGAGGGAAGTGGACGACCAGGAGAGCACCGAAGCGCAGGTGGCTAGACAGACAGACAGACAGACAGACAGACAGACAGACAGATAGATAGATAGATAGATAGATAGATAGATAGATAGATAGATAGATAGATAGATAGATAGATAACACGGTCAGAGTTGAAGAAGTTAGCCAAGAAATTCTTTGCATTTAGTACGAAAGTCTTGTCAGGAGGTGAAAAAATGGCCCTTTGGCTAGACCCTTCCTCCAGTCATTGTATAAAGAACAGAAATAAAGCGAACGTAGACGGTACTACCAAAAGGTACTGTAGGCTTAGAGTTAATAAACGGCAGATAAGGATACCTGGATCACAAAAGAATTGTGGGAAAGGCCAACGACGCATGCATGCATGGATAGATGGATGGACGGGCGCACAGTGAACGGACGGGTGGATGGATTCGAACATTTAATGTTACCATAGCGATGTATTCCATCTATCCATCCAACCGCCCATGCGTCCGTCCGTCCGACATGCATGCGTTCACCTGCAGCAAACACGAAAGTCTACCATGAGCGCATATGTGTCGGGCAGGGAGGACACCAATGGACGCTAAGGTGTCAGATACTTTAGCGACATCGACATCGTCAAAAATGAGTCGTCGTACCACCAGAATGTTTGCGGATCCTTCGCCCCGCCACGGTGGTCTAGTGGTTATGGTACTCGGCTGCTGATCCGAAGGTCTCCCGTGTGCTGTGCGATGTCAGTGCACGTTAAAGAACCCCAGGTGGTCAAAATTTCTGGAGACCTCCACTACGGAGTCTCTCATAATCAGAAATGGTTTTGGGACGTTAAACCCCACAAATCAATCAATTTGCGGATCCTTCGTGCACCGTAACGCTGACAACCAAAAACTGCGGCCTCCTTCAAATTCGCAGGTGAATTTCATCACCTCGATCTACCACCCGAATATCAGCAGCACCGGCGGCGATATCTGCCTGGACTTGCTCAAGTGCCGGTGGTCGCCGTCTCTGTCCATCGGCAAAGTTCTGGTCGCTATTCGTTCCTTGATGTGCAACCCGAACCCTGACGACCCACTAGAATGCATCGCGGCTGCCGAGTACAAGAACAATCGCGAGCAGTACATATCCACCGCTAAGATGTGGACCACTGCGTTCGCGAAGGAGTGAATGTGAGGCCGGCGTTGTCCAAGGGTACACTCGTTGACATCCGGTGGTGTCTGCCTTGGGTCATGGGTGTATGAAAGGGAAAATGTGGAATCCTTCTACAAACAGTGAATTCTACTGCGTCCGTGGCTATTCGCTCAAAAGAACAAAGACCCAAAGCCAGGACCTGTCAAGGAAGAAGATCGCACTGGATCTATCGTTATCAGCAACTTGTCATAGATTGCTCGGAAAATCTCTCTGATTACTAAGCAGCGTGCGTTACTCGCGCTCTCTCCCCCTCTCTTACGGTCCTATAGATAGACCGAGATCAGTTTGATAGAATATCGCTTGGAAGCACAACTCACAGGAAATAATGAGGACATTGGGCTCTAAATGGAATTGTTACCTTAATATTTCGACAATGTCATAGTTCTGCTGCTGGCACATACGTTAACTCTCTTACTGTAAGCAACGCTTGTTTGCTTGCGTATAATATATACAGTTTGGGAGGAGGACAGCTGCATAGCGACACGTATTAGAGTCTGGCAGTCATATAGCCGTAACCTGCGCGCGAGTACATTTTGTCTTCCATCACAGGCGAACGAAGGGTAGAGCGCGTTGGCTCATTTTGTAATCCGGGAAGTATTAGTGTGTGCGAGGAGTGCTGTGGAACAGTGACAGTTCGAGCCATAGTAGTAGTGCCAAGGTAAGTCCGATTCCGGAAGATAAAGATATAAAACGAAGGTCTCACTCTAGTCGCGAAAAAATTGATCATCATGAGGCTGCTTATATGCACGCCACAGTGAAGGTTACTTCCAACAATATCCTATTGTCCCGGTGTGGTACAGGTTAGTTCCCGACTGAATGCAGAGTAACCAATAGATGAGACTCCTTTGTGGACAAGACGAGGCAGCGCTTCGTAGTAATGATAACGGAAACGTTGAAGAAGATTGTTCCCTAATGATGATTTTGATGATGCCTCTGTAATGGGTGCAGAGCTACAATGCATACACGCCTGTGTTCTTTCAAATGATTCGTCGAACTCGTTTTGCAATCCACTTTCCACAAAGAATGTGGCGTATAAATATTCCGACACGTGACATTACATTTGTTAATGCGATTCCTCGGCAGACTTTGTATCTGTTTAGGTCCTTTAGCGATGATTCTTCGAGCACATACGTAGCTCTGAACGATCGGGTTTTTCATGTTCTCCGCCACAAAGGATTCATCGGCGATGGGCCAAGGTGCTGCTCCGGCTTCAGTCAGCAGCAATGACTACCGTATTGTGCTTCCTAGACTTCCCACCGGTAAACTGGTTGTGGACGCTGTTTTTCTGCGCGAGGATTTAGCTGGTCGGCCTTACTCGGTTCAAACCTTCAAAGATGCTTTTCGGGATGTCATCGATTTAAAAGAAATAAGTTCAATAGGACGGTCCTATGTGTGGATGGTCTCATACAAGTCGACTTCGACGAAAACAAAGCTTGTCACACGTGGTGAATTTCTTGTAAAAGAATGGACGATGCCTTGTGATTGATCCGGAGCCCACAGAAGTCAAGATGAAACTCCTATGGCTTCCTGAACGCTTAGAAGACGCCTATATTAGGGAAGCGCTGCAGGCTTTTGGAAAGGTGAAGCTCATATCAGCTGAAAGCTGGAAAGTGGCGGAAATGGAGCAAATGCGGATGCTCAATCGTGATGTGGTGTTGTCCCTTGCTGATGGTGCCCGAGTGGGCGATATTCCACACGTCCTTGCCATCTGTGGAATACAGAGCCTTGTACTAATTCCTGGCCGTCCACCACTGTGTTTGCGCTGCAATAAGGTCGGACACATTCGGCGTAATTACAGGACTCCTCCCTGTGATGACTGTCGACGTTTTGGTCATTCAGTTGAGAACTGTGTTGTGACCTACGCCAACAAACTGCGACAGCGCGACCCGCAACCGCAACTTGTAGCAGGGAAGAACACCTACGTGTATGACCCGGTTAGTCAACAGGTCATTGTTCGCGCGTAGTAGCAGTTAGCTAGTGGTTACCCCTACGGTCCGAAGGACTATTTCTCGTTTCTTTTTACTAACATCAGGAGCGTTCTACCAAAGCGAGATATATTGTCCAGTTTAATTGACTCTTCTGATTCTAGCGTTATAGTGTTAACCGAAACGGGGCTAAAATCGTCTACCAACGACGGTGAAATGTTCCCTTCTTATCCAGATTTCAATATATTTTTCGTACCGACCGAGATGGCCGGTGTGGTGGTGGCGTGCTCATTGCTACTCACCGTGAGCTTAGCTGCTACCGTATCAATATACCTACCTTACTCGAAATAGTGTTTGTGTGCTGTAAAGCCGTTCAACCCCACGTAGTCTTAGGTGCATGCTATCGTGCACCTGATTCCGACAGCACATTTGTACCTGTGTTTCATGACGCGCTACAATCACTAAAAACTCAGTTTCCTAATGCCCCAGTTTTCCTATTCGGTGAACATAGATTGGTCTGACTTCGTCCTTGTCACATCGAAACAAAACACTGAAAGTAACTTCGTCGGTACATTTAAACATGTACCGACGAAGTTACTTTCAGTGTTTTGTTCCCTTTTAGTCAAGTTGTGAATGCAGCAACGAGGCAATCTACGCATTCAGCCAACATACTTGATCTAGTATTAACAACCCATCCTGATAGAATCACTTCGCTTTCATACGTCGACGAAATCAGCGACCATAAGGTCATTCATGGTACCTTCCAATGTAGACTGAACCGCCCAGATAAAACACGCAAAAAACTTATTCTATACGATAAGGTTGATTATAATAACTTGAATAAAGAACTAGCAAAATTCTGACAGTTTTTAATTAAAGATTTCAACAAGCGATCTGTCATAGAAAATTGGTTAATGTTTAAATCTAAAATGCATGAGCTAATCAGTACTTACATTCCAACAATTACGTAGCACCTCCCACGGGTTTAGCCCGTGAGCGTATTACCTCCGACGGGTTTAGCCCGGAACTAAAGAGGCTCAAAAATAAAAAGAAACGACAATTTCGCTCAGCAAAAAACAGAAACAACCCTGTGATGTGGCAAAAATACCAGGCCACCACGAAACATTTCTGCTCTGCCGTCGATAAAGCGAAGCGGCTGTTTAATAATACCACCTTGCCCAACTCACTCCGCACTAACCCAAAACAATTTTGGAGAGTGATTAACCCTCAGAACAAAAACAAATGCATATCAATAATGGATCATACTGGGCAACCTATCGCAAATAATGCAGTAGCAGAAGCACTAAACCTTACCTTTTCTCCCGTTTTTACCAGAGAACCCATTGGAAATCCCCTTATGTCACCCCCCACAACTACCCTACCATGCCAGACATCATTTTTTCACCTCAGGGCATCCAGGAAGTTATCGTATCGTTAAAACTTACATCATCCTGTGGCATCGATGGTATCAATGCTAAGGTGCTCAAAAACACAAAAGAAATCACCAGTGTTATTCTTTCCCATATTTTTCAGCAGTCACTCTCATCTGGCATCGTTCCTCACGACTGGAAAGTGGGTAGGATCGTTCCGGTTTCAAAACCTGGTTCATCTAGTTACCGGCCCATTTCCCTAAGCAGCATCTGTTCAAAAATAATGGAACATATAATTCATTGACAAGCTGCTAATTTCCTTACTCAGTTAAATTTTTCCACCCTAACCAACATGGATTCCAAAGGGGACTCTCACGTGATACTCAGCTTGCACTATTGATCCATTGCTTAATCGATAGTGTAGACCTTAATATACCAGTTGACGCCCTTTTTATTGACTTTGAGAAAGCGTTTGACAAAGTGCCCCACAACCGCCTACTACTAAAGCTCTCTCAATTAAGCCTTAACCAACTTGTCTACAATTGGATTCAGGACTTCCTCACTAACCGTCAGCAATTTGTAGAAGCTAATGATACGCCCTCATCCCTTTCTAACGTAATCTCCGGTGTGCCACAAGGTACACATCCGCCTCTTTGCGGACGACTGTGTAATCTACCGACCTATTACTAACATTTCAGATACCATTACTCTCCAGCATGACCTACTAAAACTCGACGAGTGGTGTCGCAAATGGCTCATGGTTTTAAATACTAATAAAACTGCACTTGTTTCATTTCACAGACACCAAAACTTACCCATCGCTAACTATACTATTACTGGCTCCATAGTTTCTTCCCTAAGTTCCATTAAATATCTCGGTGTTAACGTCCCACAGAATCTAAATTGGTCTTTTCACGTAAGTAAAATAGTCCACGGTGCTAACAGATCTCTCGGTTACTTTCGTCGTAACTTACATCTTGCCCCTCCGTCAGTGAAATTACTAGCCTACAAAATACTAATTCACCCAAAAATAGAGCACGCATCCGCCATTTGGGGCCCACACCAAATTAACCTAAGTAAATCCATCGAACTAGTTCAAAACCGAGCAGTTAGATTCATCTACTCAGATTACTCATATCGTGCCATTGTTACTACCCTTAAAAGAATAGCAGATCTACCTAACCTTGACCTGCACAGTAAGATCTAGACTATCATTGTATCACAAAACGTATCATTGTCACGTGAGAAGTGCGCGCTTGTTGCGTTTGGTGTTCGTGCGACGGCGCCATAGAAGAAGCGGCCACGAAGAAGCGCCGGCTCCACACGTGAGGTGGTGAAGATGAAGACGACAGGCCATCGTGCCAGGCCATCGTGGCATATTTATAAACGAGATGGCTGATGTTCTCGCGCGGTGGTCCCTAGATGGGCCGGTAATGCACGTGGTGCCTACTACTGTCTTTGTTACTTTGTCTAGATTCCGTAAGTACTCCTTACTTCAAGATTCTTTAAAAATGAAGTTACCTATTGAAGAATATGGGCATCTTTCTTTTGTTTGGAATAATAAGTGGTGTCCCTCTCGTGAACTGGAAGTGGCAATAACAAAATTTCGCTGTCGTATCCCTTCATTAAATTTTTATTTACACAGGTCTGGTCTGGTGCCATCTCCGCTATGCTGCTATTGTCAAGAGCCTGAAAACATTGATCACTTTTTAATTACCTGTCAGCGTTATAGTAGTCAGAGGAAAAGACATTTCGACATTTCATTCAGGAATTTAAAAATTCCCCTGAATTCTCAGAATATTCTTTCCTTTGGAGCGTCCTCACTAGGTTACAGCAACAGGAACGTCTGCTTAGCCATGTGCAATTTCCTTCGTGACACAAGAAGAATTCGTTGCTAATCATCTTTCCAACCAAAACTTCGTACCTCGAAATTGCCGCCACTAGTTTATTAAACCTCAAATTATTTATTATTGTTCATTTGTATTATAAGTAGTCTATCACTCTAACATTTCATTCTTCCTTACATTACCGATTCCTTACTCATCCTTTGTTTTAGCTCACTTTTTTTCCTTGTTTATATTAACCGCCGGCTTCATGGCCAATCCCCCGTAGTGGGCAAGAGCCAAATAACAAGGAGAAAAGAAAGAAAGAAAATACGGCCGCTAGGAGAAAATATGGAGCGTGGCCCGTGGAGCGGGCGCGCGAGGCGCCATATGGGGGAGAAGCAAGGCGGCGTTCCATCAGCGCGGACGTGGCACGGGAGCTCTCCGCCAGAACCACGGTCGCGGCGTTGCCCCGAGTGCCTGGCGGGTGCCAAGAGTCGGGGTGTATGGCTCCGCTTGGCACCGAGCTCCTGACGTCGTCTCCTTCCGACGCCTGACGAGCCGCCCGAGCTTCCGACAGCACCGTCGGGTGTAGGCCCGAGTGCTGTCCTGCCTCTTCGGGCCACGAGGGCCTTGAGTACCGTGCCGGCTTCGGTACCTCGTCGTCCATTCGCTTGCACCATGGAGACGCTAGTGTAGACGCTGCACTACTCGTCGTCGACCTCCCGCGACGACCTCCGACTCGCGCCGACGCTCCACCTGCGTCATTCCCCCGAACCAGTCGACCAGCCTCGGTGAGACTGTTTCGAACTGTGACTTCACTCGCGTGTTTCTTTGTGTTTCTCTCGCTCTCTCTGTTCTGAAGTGCTGCGTTTCCCTTATTCATTTATTAGTTCTTTTGTCCATGTCCTTGTGTATTGTTGTTTCTGTCATAAAATCTTCACAGAAAGCAGCCTCGCCATCTTTCTGAACACGTTGCCGTCGCAAGACGCAACGAGCGTTTCAACCAAATTCCAAAGAACCCCATCACAATCATACGTTTCATTATAACTCTCCCCTTCAATCAGCCTATCGTACTTCAGCCCGCACAAGACACCACAAGGCCTTATATCCACCTCCTGCTTGCACCACAGCCCACAATCACTCCTTTTTCGCTCAAGCAGCCAGCGGCTGGAACGATCTTCCCCCAAGTGTCATCCATCATTGCAAAAAGGATAAATTTAGAAGGGCCATAGAATCATTGTTTTATTAACCTTATATTGTTCGCCCGCACCCTCATGTAAAGCCCTCTGTTGGGGGGCCTCTGAGGTATATTAAATAAATAAATAAATAAATAAATAAATAAATAATCCCCGCATATCCACGGAGTGAATGATGATGAGTGGGCGAAGCTCCGGAGGTTCATCATTTTAGTTAACGCGCACGCTACGAATCCTTATGGTTCAACTACGCACAACTGAAATCTCCCACCGGCACTTCATTGCAAGTCAAGATCCAGTGCCTATATATATATATATATATATATATATATATATATATATATATATATATATATATATATATATATATATATATATATATTATACAAGCGCCAATGGTGAAGTGGCTCTGCTAGCAGTTCTGTAGATGTGGGCAGCCACCTATGCCACAACTTCTGCATAGAGCTTTATATCAAGTGTGTATCAACAACTCACGCAGTGACTGCATGTAAGTTTAAAGGGACACTAACGACGAATATTAAGTTGACGAAGATTGGAAGGTTAAGCTTGTGTGTTAACCAGTTCACTGTTGCCGGCAAGAACAAAGCAGTTGTAAGCGAGAAAACGACAAAATTGAGTGGTGCCCCCTGTCCCACTCTGGGCACATTTCTGAAATGACATCGGCTCATCTATGATAAATACTCAATACTGCTCCAGGTTATAAATAAAAAAAATGTTAAACTGTGGCAACAAATAAATGTGCGGTAAGCACAGTCGTCGGTACATATTACGGCCGTGGAGCTCACTGCGCCATAGTGTCTGCAGCAGTGATAGCGACGCTAAGTACGACGCTAAGTTCTCATTTCAGCGTTGGCGATTAAACTTGACCGGCAACACCAGGTACCTTCAACAGCTCTTTTCGACGCAAAAAAATTGATTTGTTGGAACGCATAAAGCGGCGATAGGCACCAGCACACGTAAACGCTTCATTTAGCCAAATATAATAGTTTTCTTTAGAGAACCTTTCAGTCATATACATGGTGCCTAAGAAATGTGGCGTGAATTGTGCTTGCCAGCAACTAACACCTAAATGCACTGGTAGTGCAGTTTTGATAGCTGAAACGCAGGCGAATGACATGCCAGTGTATAGGGTTGAAGTAGTGGCAGAAACGGCTAAGGCAAGATCAGTTGTTTCAGAGTGATACTGATGATGCAGCACTACTAGTGTGCAGTGTATAAGCACAAAATACGGTACCCTGAATAGAACTACGCGATTAAGCAAATGCATAACGCCACCCCACAAGCGCCAAGTTGCAATTTATTCAGGAAGCGCAAAGAATACATTTGCGTGAAATTGGTAAAAATGTAATCAATTTGACAATTTGAGATACATTCGACCCTCGTCACAGGCGAGTATATTTCCTTCATTTGGGGCAATCGCCTTGCACGTTAGGTGAGCTAACGACCTCATCATTCCATAACCTGTGATGCAAGCGTACCACTTATCCGCAAGGACGAAGCTACGCTACAGCAATGCTGTCTTTAAAACAAGCTGCACAATAACTGTCTCATTGTAAAGGATATTATTTCCGTTACATTGAAACGCTTCCTAGAGAATGTCGGGTCATTATCATCTTCAAAACTGTAATGTCAGTCGCAGTACAATGACTTTCATGCCTAAAAAGTAATCCTTTCTCTCCATTTCAATCGGAAGCACTGCCCTATCAGCTTGCAATCGCAAATGCTCCGTCTAATTTTAAGCACCTGTGTACCTGTCAGGGCAGAGCTACCACGAATTTGTTATTTGCTTGCGTCGTCATTGTTATTGGCTTGCGTCGGCCTCTATGACTAGGGGACCGCGGCCGTCGACAAATGAGAAGAAATGGGGGACAACGAATAAGCGAGGCGGCGCAAAGCGACGCGATTGTCCAGCATTCCTGAGCAGACGCTATTGGCTTTTGGTCTGTTATTCTCTGGGCGCTTATCGAAGGCTTAAAACCGTGACCGTCAAGTAACTTAGGCTACTGGAAGATTGGTTCAAGGCATACTACATAAGGGGCAGGAACAAGTCACGGCCAGATGACGTCACTCAACAATGAGCTTGCTTATGTTGTTTAAGAATGTTGTCGTACCAGTAGCAGACAACTTTCTGCATTTGAGTGCGCCATATAGAAGTGGCGAGTATATGGGGAAAGTTTGACTAGTAGTTGTAATATTCCCGTGCTCATATTTACTTTTTATTTATTGATTGGTTGATAAGAAGCCTCCTTATGATGTCATTTGGGACCAATGTGTAATTAAATCACTAAAATATAAGATCAGTGGCTCGGCTTTCATGTAACACCTGCCAGGACCTTCCATCCGCAGAGGAAACTGCTGTCCTGAAAGACGTTTTGCTTAGGCATGCGCTTCTGATTATCAGAATTACTCTTCCTACGTACAGCTACGCGGCGCACAACGCTTTTGCCATGCATGTGTAAATGACTCGCTAATGAATATAATTAGAGGTCCTCCAGCTAACTGTGACCAACTCGCCAACCTTTAACTCAGTAAAGTGGTCAAGTGGCCCTGGGACAATTGTTGTAGTCGACGCTAATAGAGAGGCACCTCTGTATTTTCACAAGTAGGGGAACCGTAAAAATAGGCCCAACCACCGCGCGGTTGAAATTTCATTTTATGTAACACCACAATAGATACTTTAGACCAAGTACGCAGTCATTATTAGAACATGCAGTCCTAATATGAATTATCTTTAGGATGTGGTGCGCTGTGCAGGGGTAGGACGACGTATTTTATGCCCTCTAAATGGCCGAGAAAGACTGCAGCAATAAAAACTTCGCATACGCAGTACGGGACATAAAATGGAAAAAGTCGTCCCGGGCTGGAAGAAGTTAGCTGGCCTGGTTGGAATGTAGACTTGTGATCCATCTCCAGCGCTAAGAAAATAAACGGGAGGAAGATAGACGAGAGGACAGGAAATAGGCAGAAGCCTCGACTTTCAACTGATTTTTCCTGCTGCTGTTGAGCCACCACCAGTAGAGACAGCTGCTTTAAAGCCAGCGGTGAGAGTTCCGCTTTCGTCCGTATCCCTGACACTGTCAGCCAGACCTTTGGACGGGCCGAACACCAAGGAGACGTCGGAAGTCTTTTAGCAGGCGTGTAATTCGTTGTGAGGCAGTCGCAAGTGTTTTTTTGGTATGGGTACATACTTTTGAATGGTGTATGTGGGTTCTTAGGTGGCTCCTAGAAAGGGCCACAACCTTGGTGTCCGACAGATCTCACGCCGGACTGTGTTTACCTTTAGGTCCGAATCACTTGATACGCCCTGACTGTCGGCGTCTCCTGTCGTTTCGACACGATAAAACAAGCCGTCAAAGTATGCTCAGAAACAACTGTGTAAGCAGTAAAAAACGGGCACAGAATAAGTTAAATATGACTTAAGCTACTTTAAACTACAGCAGTAATCAGGAATTGTTTGTATTAAACAACAGAAGTTCTTCAAACTTTGCTCTGCCCCGATCCGCCTACACATAGACTGTCTGATTGCACTGCCTCAAAGATTGGCCTATACTTTCCGTCGCCGGAGCAAAACAAGGGCGTAATTGGTCAAAACTGGTCCAGAATAGCGATCGATGTGTTCGTGCAGAAAGCACCGGGGCATCACCACTTCTAAGCTCCACATTTTCAAGTAAAGCTGAAAAGTTATTTTTTTTTTACTTTTCACAGTGCCCCTCTTTTCTATTGTTTGGGAGCCGCGAAATCGAAATTAAATGGCATGATGTCGAGCGGCATGCCCTATTTACGGCTTGTTACCCAGTTGTGCCTTAACCGCACTCACTGAATTCGCAGAAATTTAGAAAAATACAAGAAAAGTTCAAATGGCAGGTTCCTGTCAACGTTGTCGTAATCATGTACAGCTACGGCAGTCTTGGTGTGCCGGCAGTGCTATCATGAATAAAACAGAAAATATTAATGTGCACGTGTTGCCTCATTTGCCCTCGTTTTTCCTAGCAACAGCTATGTCCTGGAAACTTGTTCTATAAAGCCATCAGTGTCGCTCACGCATGCCACCCATATTATGCCAAGAACGCTAGTACACGAACTTCCTTGATGACTATAACACTGGTTATCTGGAAAAGAAATATTCCTCTATGCGACATTCGTCGTGATATAAGAGGCGGTACGAAAGTCCCTGAGAAACTCTTATGGCGGAAAGGGCGAATGAAGATTTCCAGAGAGAGAGAGAGAGAGAGAGAGAGAGCGCTCTTTATTGAGAGGCAGAGAATTAAGCCGGCGTTGAAATATCGCTGACATGCAATATTTCAACTTCCCCGCCTCACAGGAGTGTCCCTTTGGCCCTCTATTACCCCCCCCCCCCCCCCCTAGAAATTTTGAAGCGAACGTGTCAGCCCCAGAGAAGCAGTGACAACTCTTGCTTGTTGAAAGTCTGGAACTCAAATTTGCGTGATGTCTTTCCGCCTCCTCGTCAGCACGTTATGACTGGAGCACCGCAATTACAGTGTTGTTCGATGATGCCGCAGCAGTTCTTCCTTGTGCGAATTTGTGGTTGCTTGTCTTCATCGGCGAGTTATTAACTACGCCTGCGCTCCAAGTTACCAGAACATCCACGTCGACATTTTTGCAGGCGACGTCGCGTAAGGTGAACGCGGCTTGTTTTAGAGCTCCTAAGCAGAATGAGCACTTTCAAAGCACATTACGTCAGCATTCCTTGCGCTCTTCATTTTGCTTTCATCTTACAGGGAGTAATTTGTTTGACCTTGAACAATGAGCAGGATCTGTCCCAACGCGGCGCTCACGTAGCAATAATTAAATCTGATAACGATCCCTCTTTTGTTAGTGTTGTGGCCAGAAACCTCACGTCACCTATGACAATCTGGAGTTGCCTGAAGCAGCACGCTTGTCTGCAAGGTTTATACGACTATACATCATCGGCTGCTCCCTTTTCGAGAAATCACATCGCCATTATGCCCTTGCAGATGATGCCATCTCCTGGAATATGTGACGAACTGGCCAACTTCGAGAGGTACCTCCCGAATGTGGAGTGGGTATTCGCACAGCTTCCGCGACCAGGTCTCCCGGCGGAATCTGAGATGCGCTTCTATCGGTCTATAGGAGGTATTGCCACCGTAGCGAACATTCTTCGGAGGTCTACGGGCCGTGCACAGGGCGACAAATCCTCACTGAAAGCCGCAAGCTATTCCAGAAGCAGGAGGTTGCACCTAGACCTTATCCGAGGCACTGGCATATCCGTTATGCAGTTAGCGACCACCACACCGCCTCTTGCTATCAAAGACAGAGCCAGATCATCTCGTTGCTTCATATGGTCCACAGCACCCTCAACAACACACTGAGGGAGGTTTGCAATACTGAAGGTGTAGACTCCATGATCCTTGACTTACGAGCGGATTTTGTTCTATCGGTGTTGCACTGTAAGCGCCCTTGCGTGTACTACGCCTATTC
Organism: Hyalomma asiaticum; assembly: GCA_013339685.2. Classification (NCBI taxonomy): domain Eukaryota; kingdom Metazoa; phylum Arthropoda; class Arachnida; order Ixodida; family Ixodidae; genus Hyalomma; species Hyalomma asiaticum. Next base: position 63,619,026 of record CM023490.1, on the reverse strand, counting down.
AATAGCCCCCTTTAACTCACTCTGTTTCATGGTCCCAACGGCCAGGCAAGTTCGCCCGTCTTTCGCATCGCAATGGCTTTCTTTCTTCGCTCTCTCTGCGGTGTTGGTTTTGCTCGCGTCGGTTTTGATTCCGATGGTTGCTTGCTCCGTTCAATCCAACTTTACGCGGAGAAATTCCTTCTCAGTGATTATACTACTCTTGGTTAGCACGTACTTCGGCAGGAGTCCACCGCGTGAGCTACAAACTCGATCACTATCGATAAATTGGCGCTGGCGTCGTGGATGGCGGGAGCGTTTTTTCTGCTTCAATACGCTCAAAACGAAATCACGGCATCTCAGACTGTTTCAGAGCTCACGCCAGCAATCAGCAGAAATGATGAATTAGCCGCAGCAGTCAGTGAAAAGCGTTTACGGCCATGCATGCACGAGCAACTGTCATTTTTCTTCAAATATTACTCCTCGCAGGCGCCGCACATGAACGCACTGAAAAGCGCTCTACTCTTTTGTACCGACGACGGCGCGGACTGCGTAGTGTCAGATATCGGGAATTGTGTGTCGAAAGTTGCCAACGGCACTCACGCACTAATTGACATGTGCAGTCGATTGGTGCAGTACAGCCAATCATCGAGGAAAGTCGTACTGGGAAAGGACACCCTGATGGAATTCGTCATGGCATTCCCCACTCACGGCAGATCTCCCCTCAGGTAAGAGAACCGGATGTCCACCTGCTTACATTCCTTGGTAGTCGGGGTCGCCTAGGTGCAGTATTGGACCAGCGGACACACTTATTTAAAAAGAAAACGGTTTCTAGCCTAGACCACCGTGGCGGTTAGTGGTAAAGAAACGGTATGCACAAGTGGTAATACCTTTCGCAGGGACCTGCTACGCATATATAGCATGGCACTTGCCGTCTTCAATGTTGGGCTCACTCGAAAGCCTCTTCGTACTTGCAGGAACTGATAAGGCGCGCTGATTAGTTTGGATCGCCATTGAAATCGTTTGAACCGATGAATATCAGGTTTACGGGCGCCAAGCACTCTTTCGACTTCGGCAAAGCATGGTTATTCAACGCTACAGTCTAGAAACTTCAACACAGCGCTGTGCGAAAGTACCGCCACGTCTTTGTACATCGTAGGCATCTTCATTTATTTAACAGCGTTGCTACATAAAGCAATGTTTTCTAGAGTCGAGAATAATGCACAAGTTCCGCTCGCAGCCGTTTGAACTACACTGCTGCAGTGTGAATCATGGGGAGAGAGGACGCCTTTCTGGATGTTTTTAGAACTCAAGGGAACTAGCATGATCCATTTAGACGCGAAGCTGTTTGTATGAATTTGACTGCAATGTACAACTTATTCCACCTTGGTGCCTAGATTCTAAAGTTTCGCTATCCCATTAGTAAGAGCGTGTGCAGAGGCATCACGGCTTTCCTAATGCACTGAGCGGTATTGCACTTAATAAATGGGCAGTGCACGTTGTCATGGTGGCCTAGCTGCAGTAGTTGAACCAGCAGACACAGTCATGCTTTGATTTGTGCGGCTATACGTCCGAAAACCAAGCTACAATTATAAGAGACGCTGTGCTGGAGGGCTCTTGAAGTTTCGAGCGCCTGGGATACTTGAAAGCAGAATTTTCAGTCTGTCTGTTTGCCTGTCTGTCTCTCACACGATTCAGCCACCCGGCCAAAGTTTAGGCAATTGCCTAACGACCAGTTGTTATGTGGGGTTTAACGTCCCAAAACCAGCTCTGATTATGAGAGACGCCGTAGTGGAGGGCTACGGAAATTTTGACCGCCTGGGGTTCTTTAACGTGCACTGACATCGCACAGCACACGGGCCTCAACATTTCGCCTCCATCGAAATGCAGCCGCCGCAGCCGGGGATTCGATCCCGCGACCCTCGGATCAGCAAGCCGAGTACCATAGCCACTAGACCACCGTGGATGATGATGATGATGATGATGATCGTGGTTCGCTTAGGAAAGGACGCTAATTTCTGCAGCCCATGTAGGGAGCACGGCTATAAGCGTCCGTGGGGGTGGGGGATAGGGAGCGAAAGAGATAGAGAGGAGAGAAAGGCGGTAGTGGAGGGCTCCGGAAATTTAGACCACCTGGGGTTCTTTAACGTGCACTGACATCGCACAGTACACGGGCCTCTGGCATTTTCGCCTCCGTCGAAAATGCGACCGCCGCGGCCGGGATCGAACCCGCGTATTTTGGGTGGCAGCCGAGTACCGTAACCACTACACCACCGCGGCGAGCCGCCTAACGACCAGTCATCTGGGCGTTATAGAAGTGCTTAAACTGGTAGCTGCGTTCATAGTTGTGAACATTGTCGATGAAAAAGCAAATATTACGCATATCTGGGGCGCAAAATCAATACATAAGTATTAGGTGATGTGTTCCTTTGCTAGAAAATACATAGATACGTAATTCTAAAGACCCTAGTGTTTGTTAGGCTGCTCTAAAAATGCGACGCTATGCACGAAAAAGGCCTGTGCCGACGATCTGGTGCTACCACCTGGCAGTTGCCCAGGGATTCTGCACAAGTTCATCTTTCCCGACGGCGCTGCCAGATGGCGTCCATATCTCACGCAGCGTAGTATGGCCGTGCAGAAGAATATCTTCTTTCGGTGACATCTGTAGCGAAGCACGCTGATACGCGGCCAATTTTTTAACGTGGACCGCCATCGGACAGTACGCAGGCCTAGGCATTTCGGGTCCGCAGAAATGCAGCCATGGCGGCCGCGATTCGATGCCACAATTTTCGAATCTGTGGCGGGGCGGGTAGCTTAATAGATGACCGACTGTGTTCCTGGTCAGACTGATGACATATTAATTACGACCTCACCGTTCGTAGTGCAGACGAGTGCTATATATTTAAACGCGTCGAGAGCGATGGTTTTAGGACTTATGCTCGTTTGCAGAGAGCGGGCGTGGCTTATAGAGTTCACTGAAGAGATAGAAGATATCCAGGTTATTTCTTGGTGGTAATCATCATCATAATCATCATCATCATCAGCAGCAGCAGCCTGTTCACTTGTTGCTTTCCCAGCTTCTGATGGTGGCTTCCTGAGTCATAACCAACGCTTGTGGCGCTTAGTTTATGAGAAAGATTGCTTTGAAAAATTACGCAGAACACAGACAAAGACGCAAATTAGACAGACCAGACAGGTACGATCACTCTCTGGCGCTATATTACAATTTTACCGAGTAGAAGAATAAAATGCATTCGAATTTATGTATAGTTGAATCGAACTCACGTTTAAATCTTATACGTCCATATAGGGAGTGCCACTGTTCCACGGACGTATGTGCCGTTCAGGTGCGACGATATGCAAGAATTTGAAGGGCTGGAAGGAAAAAAAAAGAGTTGTTAGGCCACAGAAGCTCTGTGGCGGCTGACGTGGTAGGCGTTGTCGTTACAAAACTTGTGCGTGATACTTGCAGCATGAGGCCTCTGTGGTGCTCAGTGCCGAGAGAAGGAAGAGCATACGTCCACTACGCAGTCACGTGAACAGGGGCAAAATGACGACTTTGCGAAGTTACATATACGTGCGCAGGACAGCAGCGCATATATTCAAATGCCGGTAGATATTACTGCTTCCACGTCATCATCATCCTCAGAGCCGTCGCGTCCTAACAGCCGAACCTCTCCTCTTTGATATTCCCTCTCCAGCAATAGAAAATGTTGAGGCGAAGTCCCCAGGTGTCCACACTGACCCCGACCTCTTCGACGGCTTGAAAAGTAGCAGTTCACGGAAAATGCCTCTTTTCGACCACTTTCCTGCACATTCGCGTACAACAGCCCAGCATACACGGCAGTATTAGGCAGCCCGCTACCTTAAATAGACCGCAAGCTTGCTGCACGTTCATTTGGCACCGGCGTGGAAAGCCACGACTTTTCGAATGCGTCTTCAATTTACACCTCAATGCGAAGACGTGTACTGTTTTCAAAAGGGCTCATTAGGCCTTGCAAATTATCTACACCAAAACCTGTTGCACAAGGCTCATCACGTTCTACCTTAATAAATTATTTAGTGTACGACCTAACACTGTACCTGAGCAACAACGTTTAACCTTCGCGTGTTACGGAAGTGTGGCATAGGTTGCAAAATCTTTTTCATTCTTTTGCACCTGTGTGCCGTAATGTCGTTGGTGCCAATGCTAGCTCAACAGACATCTAAGGGTGGGCGGGGTCCGTAATATTAACGCTATGTCTTTCCTTCAGTAGTTTTCGGTATACTGTATATGTGTTGTAGTCAACTGGATGCGCTGGGCACCGGCAAGGCAGCTATTGCCTATTGACAAATGGCTATTAGCACTAGCATATCTAACCTTCGTTAGAACTCAACTTGAATATCCCTGAACGATTGGGTCACCTCACTAGGATTACGTAATCAACGCTCTTGAAGGTCTTCAAAATTGGGCCACTTGTTTCTTTGCTAAAGATTACAGCCGAAATCCTTGTATCACTAATATTAAATATTCACTGTCTTTACCTTCCTTAGATTCCCGTAGGAAGATCGCTTTAATCCGCTTATTTCAAAAATATAATCTGGTAAGCACTATGCAGCCCTCCTCTCCCAGCCGTTAAGAACAACTCTCCGTTAGCACAATAACCGTTCCTGCAAACGTATTTTCGGCCACACTGAATCATTTGACGCATGGGCACTTGAACTATGAAATGGTGTTCCCAATAATATTGTCACCATTCAAGGCCCAGTATTGCTTCGTCACGAAGTAATACTGGACTAGGATTCAGGACTAGTGGCTGCTACCTCCCATTAAATATTACAGACGTTTTTCGTTAGCCACTGAATAATTTGTTATAGTTAAGTGACTTATCCCGACAACTTGGCTTCTCTGCATTCTGTTTATCAGTTGATGGCACGTTGGCTCTCGGTAAAAACTTTGTTGTATTTATGTACCATGGCATGGAAATCACGTAGCAGTGCTTCCATTTATGTGAACGTATATACTGTATATCCCTCCCACCCTCACACAATACTCCTTGTGGAGCCTCTGCGGGCTTTGTGAATAATAAAAAAGCTATTGACAATACGAATGTTGCCAAGATTCTTATACTTTCGCATTAAGTCTTTGTAAATACGGCTGTGGGGGATGTGGATCGTTCACCGAAAGCTGCAGGCTCAGCAAAAGCACTGCTGATTGGCAAAAAAAAATAATAAGATCAAGTGCACCCTAGACGTCCACTACGTATTCGAACACAAGTGCACTGAAAACAAACGGCTATGTTGTGTAGCGTGGAAACTTGGGGGCGGTTGTACAGCTTCAGCCTAAGTTATTGCGCAGGAATTAATACACATGGGAAAAAAAATGGCCGCGTATCTCCGTGCTTCGCTGCAAATGTCGTCGAAAGACGATAGTCTTCTACCGGCAGTACTACCTGAGTTCCGGTTCGCGTTTTTCTATTTCCTCGAGGAGTCGCGCAAGCGAGAGGGAAAACGAAGAGACGCGAGGAGAGAAAGGGACCGGCCGGAGTGGCGGGCGGCCGTTCCGCTGCCTTGTGCTACCCGTTCGGCACGAGGGTGAGATATGGGCGCCATCTGGCCATGATATCGGGAAACGCAAGAAGCTTGTGTAGTACGCAGAACTGCGTAGGAAACGTCCGCTTTTGCGCATCCTGACAAGCACTAGGGTCTTTAGAATTACGCGTCTATGTATTTTCTACTAAAGGAACACACCGTATAATACTTACGTATTGATGTTGCGCCTCAGATATGCGTAATATTTGCTTTTTGGTCGACTGCGATCACAGGTATGAACGCAACTGGGTGGTCGCAAGATGGGCGGTCGTTTAGGAAGGGGTTAACCTTTCGCAGCAGGACACACGCTCACACACACACATGCCATAGCCGTTCTTCAGCCTAGTGATGGCGAGGGTACCTCTACTGCTATGACGTCCGCACCAACCATCAACCATATTGTATCATACATCACCTCACTGCAGCTCACTGCATTGCTGCTATGTGGCCTTGTAAGATGACCTGGCTACCTGTCTAGTCTTTAACCACTTGTAGGCCTGAGCCCTCCCTTCCCTACATTCTGACAATCTTCACCTGAACTTAACCGGCACTCCATAACAGCCCGTCTCCTCAGGCATTTTTCCTTGTCTCCAACTCTTTGGATCGTCATTTTCCCATTGCCACCACGCCTTCGTCAACTGAACATGCTCTACATGCTGGAGTCCCTGGTCCCCAAGTCATCTGCTGCACAAGGACCGACTCCTTTCGCCCGCCTTCTCATCGCCTTGCCCTTCGGCACCAGCACCACGTGAAGGGGACATGTTGTTTACAGTGAAGGACAACCCCCGACAGCAGCATCTTGTCTCTCCCCCACAAAAACACCTGGACTAACCCATAGTTTATACAATTGGTAGTTGCTCAATTTTCGCGATAGGGCATTATGTTTGTTGCATTTCACGCATTTCAAACATCTACATTGGCACATCTGCACATCTGCAATTATACCCGGGAGCCTTCTCTGCTAGAAATTCAAACCGGCATTATCGTAATTCGCATGACCTTAAACTTTCACGCCTCATTACGCGCAGATTGACCCCGCACTGCTTTGGCCTCCTACGCCCTCCCCCACCTTTTAGGGGCGAAGCTCCTCTTAGTCTAACCTTGTCACGCGTCAGGCGTCAGGCGTAACCCGCGTGCCCCCCGGCACGCGCTCGCCCTCGGCGTTCGCCTCGGCGCGTGCCTCCCGGCGCGTGCCTATCTCTCTCTCTCTCTCTGCCGGCGCGTGCCTCTGCTGTCTTGTGAGAGAGAGAGAGAGAGAGCGAAAGGCGCGCGTTGGCTATGGAAACGCTCTTTCTTAGAGGAACGCTCTACCCGCTCGCAAAGAAGGAGAACGCGCTCTCACCCGCGAGAGACAACGTTGGCGCAGGCAGCGTCTCCTAGCGAGTTTCTTGATTGAGAAATACCGACTGCTCGCGTTGGAGAAGCGTTCACCGGCAACCCTATATATATATATATATATATATGCACTGGATCTTGTCTTGCAATGAAGTGTCGGTGGGAGATTTCACTTGGGCGTAGTTGAACCATAAGGATTCGTAGCGTGCGCGTTAACTAAATTAATCCGGAACTCGGCACGATCTACGATGAACCTCCCGAGCTTCGCCCACTCATCATCATTCACTCCGTGGATATGCTGTAATTTTTTGTTAGATAATTGGCTTTCCCTCGAAATTCACCTTTCGGGAATATTTCCCTTCTTTTTTTATTTACAATTGGCTGTAAGGCCGATATACCTTCGGGTGGTGCGGGCTACCCCCACATTATTTTAATTTGTTTTCGAGCGCAGGGGGCCAAATTGAACACACACACACACACACACACACACACACACACACACACACACACACACACACACACACACACACACACACACACACACACACACACACACACACACACACACACACACACACACACACACACACACACGCTCGACTGCAAATATTGCGCGAACTTAAAGACATGCCCTGGTTTCAAAAAGTGACACAATGTCACATCGCTTGCCCAGACACACTAGACAGAATCATCACACAATTTTATACCATATGCGAACGCTTAGAAAACCGCTACTCTCGGAACCCCAAAGCAAATGTATCATCAGGTAAGGGCTGGTGGTCCCCTGACTTAAGTATTGAAAGGAAGCGTGTCCGTGCTTTACGACGTCGTAAACAACGCGCTAAAGTGCCCTCTCTACGCGACTATTATCAAAAAGAATATGCTTCTGCGTTCCAACAGTATAAATCGAACATTTCTAAAGCTAAAGACTTATTTGACAAGGACATTTACACATCCGCTACTAAGAAACATCTTTTCGGAGACCATTTTAAACTGCATTTTCAAAAACAACACACAGCAACGAGCTTACCATCATTAAAATGCCCTAGCGGTTCAATGACGACTTCCGTCAACGAATCAGCTCGCCTCCTACTAGACACACTAATTGCCGAAGATAGCCCCCTAACTGACACCCCGATTCATTACCAGATGCGCGAAATTCACAAGTCCGAGTACCCCTGGAAAATTTTAGATCTTCCTTTCTCTCAGAACGAAATCGAACATGCTGTAATGTTAATTAACACACAGTCAGCACCAGGATTGGATAATTTAACCGGAATATTTGTAAAGCAACTTTATCAGTTACATCCACAGTTCTTTTATTTTGTCTTCAATACAGCCCTCAGAATAGGGCATTTCCCTACACCATGGCGTAACGGTAAAATCACTTTCATCCTCAAACTTGGAAGGCCCCCTCAGGATCCAAAGTCATACCGACCTATTGTAATGAATTCGATATTCGGTAAAGTGCTGGAACGACTACTAAATTCCCGTTTATACTATTTCCTCCATACCAACCGCCTCATCCATGAAAATCAATTCGGCTTCACCAAGACACGCAGCGCAGCACTAGCTCTTTATCAATTACGACAATACCTAGAGTACTATAAATCCCGCAAACAACCAGTCATCCTCATCTCTTTGGATTTTGTCGGGGCCTTTGATAGTGTATGGCATATAGCTCTGCTTAATTTCTTTAGAAAACACCGATGCCCGAAAAACCTGTACCTTTTACTGCAGTCGTTTCTCACAAACCGCACCATCACATTCCCATTCAACACCGGCAGAGAAACAGCATCTCCATCGGTGGGTAGCCCACAGGGCTCCCCCATCAGTCCCCTCCTTTGGAATGTTATCATACATTCCCTCCTAGACATAAACCTACCCCATAACGCACACATACAAGCCTACGCAGACGACACCATCATATTACTTCCTGGAACCTCCCAATTGGACTTCAAAAACAACGTCACCCGCGTTTTACACCCTGTAGAGGAATGGGCAAAGCTACAAAAGGTAACTATCAGTTCAGACAAATCTCACTACACGTTCTTCAACAACGGACACAAAGGCACATCAAGGCGCCGTCCCTCCGTTAGGTTAGACGGTGCCTTTCTAAAACACAAATCATCAGTTAAGCTCCTTGGCGTTGTGTTTGATACAACACTTAATTTTCATTCCCACATCGAATATCTGAAAACTAAAGCCGAAATATTCACTGCACGATTCCTCGCATTTCTGCGTTCCCAACATAATCTAAACAGCATGCTCATTCGCCGGCTATACAGACAGGTCCTACTTCCCTCACTCACTTATGCATCGCCAGCGTGGTGGCCTCCCCACCCTACACGCTTCCTAAGAGACCGCGTATTATCACTTCAACGATCAGTCTTAATATCTATCACAGGCTCGTTTCATACAACCAGAACGTCAGCATTACAAATAATCGCTAACGCTCCGCCCTTAGATTTAGAACTCACCCGCCTAGCAGCAGAATTTTCTCTCTTTACACAAAAAATAGTCACGCCTTACGGCACACGTACACTAAATCCCGACCACATCCAGCGCGACATTGCACCCTGTCTTTATCACCCCAGCCTAAAACACAGATTTTCCTTTACTGAACTTGACCCCTCCCAGCACGACGACGCCTTCCGCCTACCCGTCCTGCACGCATATACGGACGGTTCCTTTACCTCCATTTCTGCTGGCTCAGCATACATAATACTGGATAACCAAACTCGAATTTTGAAGGCCGAAAAATATAAAATAACACATGCATCTGGCGCCTACACAACCGAACTTATGGCTGTCACCGAATGCCTACAGTACATCAGCACGCTACACACTCAAACCCCTTTTCACCTGTACACAGATTGCCTTTCTTTATTACGTAAACTTGCAAGCCTTAACGATAATGACGAGAGGGTGATAGCCATCAAAAACATTCTTTATCAGTTTAAAACACAAGGCATCTTTTTCCGGTTATTTCACGTCCCTGGTCATAAAGGCATATTAGGAAACGAATTGGCAGACAGACTAGCAACTTCAGCAATGCGTTTTGGGTCTGAGAGGATGGCTACATATTCAATCCGCACCGTTCGGTCCGAATTATACAAAATTATGGTTTCTCATTGGCACGCATATTGGCAAACAGAAGGGCCGAACACGTCGTTATTTCACTGGATAAATAGCGTCTACAAAATTCCAAAATGGTTTCCACCTCATCGGAAGTTAACTCATTTAATGACTGGTCACGGCCATTTCCAATATTACCTCAAGCGATTTAATATAACCATGTCTGACCGGTGTGCATGCACAAAAATATGCGTAGCCGATCTGCATTACTTCAACGATTGCCCACGAACGCAACACATCACTCAACACTTACGAAGCCGCACAGATCCAACAATATCACACGCACACTTCCCAAGATATCTACTAGAAAGAAAAACGCGTGCATACTTAATTCAGCTAGTTAATATAATGCGTGAATCGGCGGTTGTCATACCAACCCCCACTCACTATGCAGAAATTTCTGAGACATAACCGGATACCTCATCGAAACTTCCCAACCACACGTCTACCGCTCGCATACATTTTCCTTACAACAACCCATCAGACACTGCATGCTCAACGTTATAGTTCCAATTACGCCAAAAAAAAGGCGAGGTTACCTCGGCAGCTATGACGTGAGCATCAACTTTTCAACACACATAGACCCATTGTTCATGTCATCCTATTGATATGACAAAACCCGCCTTATGTATCTGCGCAGACCTTTTCTCATCGCAGGTTTCACCTCCTCTTTGCTCAAAGTTTCAACCGAATGCTTCCGCCTCAAACTCCAGCTCATGCCTACAGGTCCGCCATGCAAGGCGAGGCCCTTGGCTCAAGTTGTGGCTTCCACTACGTCGTCGGTCACGGAACTTTAAACTACACCTAGCAGTGCACTCCCGCTTTCCCCTTGTTACAAGGACGCTCTTGCTTCTGGAAGCTCTCACTGCTACGTAGTACTTGGCACTCACATTATCACGGTCTTCATCTCCTGCCTTTATTATAGAAGGAAAAGCCCTGCAGGCCTTGCTTCCGAATACATACATTTTTTTTTTCAATTGGCTTTTTCCACAAAATTTTCTTTTTGGGAACACTTCCCCTTATTTCTTTATGGTGCAATTGGCTTTAAGCCCGATATACCTTCTGGTGGCGCGGGCTACCCCCACTTTATTTTAATTTTTTTTCCATACCAGGGGGACAAATTTAACATACACACACACACACACACACACACACACACACACACACACACACACACACACACACACACACACACACACACACACACACACACACACACACACACACACACACACACACACACACAGATAGACAGACCAAAATTTCTGCATTGAAGTATCCCAAGAAAGACTGTCGTCTTTAACAACTTCCTCGCGTATTTCTCTGTGTGGTGGGCATACGCTAAGGGATATCTTAAGGCCTTCCTATTTACTCTTGCATGGGACGGGGCTCAAAGCAGCGACATAGAACGACTTATTGCGCACTCCATTCATCCAGTATGATCTAAGGTTTGCAATTCTTGACACTGCAGGTGCTGAATTAATTTCACGAGTGAGGTCTCAGTCCTCCTTTCACCCTTGCTATTGCATAGCACATGTACTGCGGCGCTTGCTTCTGAAACAGCTCGGCATTTTGATTTCGAGATTTATTTACCACCCAGGCACAAGCACAGACGACTGCTTCAACTGCTCCAAGAGTCGGGACTTGGCCAAGCCAGAGGACGTGCACCTTCCCAGCGGAGTAGCCCAGGAAACGCCCGTTTTGACATTCCTTTTACTGATTACATCGTGGTGTATGTACTTGGATGCTCACTCGCTGCTATCGCCCTGGTTGCGGAGCTAACATTCCATAGAGGTTGGATTGTCATCTTTAAGCAGCACAGTTGTCGGGGGAGCCAAACTCACTCTTTTTAAGCTGACCATGACACAGGGAGTGCGGAAACTTGTACAGCCTTGATTGCGCATGCACTCGTGCATCTACACGGTTGTTGGTAATAGGGTTTTTAAACGCACAGCGCAATTTATGGCAACAATAATATTGGCTATTAAATCACGCCATGTTTCGTTTTATATCGCCCAAAACATCTTCAGCAGCCCTTCGTCTGTATATTGCGGTTGCCCCTTTGGATATGCCCGACTACCCGACTTCTGTGTATATTGTAAGGCTTGCGAATTATTATGTACCCGAATGTTTGATCTATATATTAGCCATGACCGGCGTTGCTGTGATCGAGTGGTCCATGAAAACTTGAACCATGCTGGGGTGGTTCACGTGCGCTGAAACTGCGCAGTACATGGACCTCGACTATGTTCATCTACATCGGCAGTGCCACCGCAATGGGCAGGATCGATTCCGTGTCCTTCGTGTCAGCAGCCTGTAATCGTAGCCACTTCGCCACTGCGTTGGGCTACCGGCACTCCAGCGTTTTTCTTTATTTGTCAGCGAACAACGCGAGAATATGAAGAAGAAAGAAACCTCTGATCCCGGGGACATTTCAGGGACCTATTACCGGGGACGAGCATCTTCGTCTCCTCTTCAATAAAATGTATTTATCTCTCTGGTTCTCTTTAATATAATGAGGTAATGTTTTTAAAAGGGGAATTATTAAAAGCAATCAATTACTTGATGTTTAGCTGTTGCGAAATACTGGTTGTTAGCGCACACACAGTATATGGTCTATACTCGAATGCAGCGTGTGAAATGTGCAATATGTACCACAAGCAGCAACGTTAATTTGGCTTTGAGCGCACCATCTTTACCTCTTTCGAAACATTTTCATTTACTTGCCAGTAATTATACAAACCATCAGCAACACTCTTTGAAACAGCATTAAAATGAAAATTAGGACGCGAAGAACGCGAGTCATTCTTTCATTCCGACACCATCGCAATAGGGATAAGTTAGCACCCAGCGACTCTTGCAGCAACTAAAGCACTGTATAACAGTTGCACAACCCTTCACTTCTCACAGCAGGCAAGCACACGTCAAGCGATGCTTCTCTGACATTTCTTTCTTTCTTTCTTTCTTTCTTTCTTTCTTTCTTTCTTTCTTTCTTTCTTTCTTTCTTTCTTTCTTTCTTTCTTTGTCTCTCTCTTTATTTCTCCCTTGCTTTTATTTGTTTTTTTGTTTGGTATTGCCGGTTGTGTACCGTTTTCAAAAAGTGCTTGCATAGTGCTGAAGAGTCCGAACCCTTTCTTTACTATAACATTTGCTTGACTTACGTGCATTTAGTGGCAAACCAAGATAGTTCGTCAGCGTGCACCCGAGGTATCTCGATTGCATGCCAGTGAATGGAGTCGGTACATAACACCGCGACCTGAATTTTCGTTTAGGTAATTTGTGCTTCCGAGTTGCTACGAAATTGCGAAATTGAATCAATAATAATTTGAAGTGTTGATTTGCCGGTAGGGAAAGTAGAACCAATATAGCCTTTCCACTTTCGGCAGAGATCGGCCCTGCAAAAATGTATTTGGCCACAGGATTTTTCCATGTGCTTCGAGTGCTGTAATATGCTCTATGTCACAGTCAAAGTTCTTGCCACATATTTGCTATATTCATGTAGCGATCAAGTTATCAATCTATGAGACGCTACGACGTTTTCAGATTGATTTGTGCAGAGGGGCATGGTCTCGTACTCATGCATCTCTGGCCAAACGTATCTCGCTTATTATTTTTTGGTGGCAGCTCTACCACTAGTATTCGAGCTGTCTTGCAGGTAGATCTTATTAGTTCAGTTTATTATTCCTTGAAAGTACAAAGTTCATTGTAATAGTATACAGACAAGGGTCCCAAAGTCTAGCGACTGCAGTGGGACCCTCGATTAACAATAACATAAAGAATTATTATAAAAGCAAGCAACATTACAAACGCAAGAGGAATTGAACACTGAAGGTACAGAAAGCAACAACGAGTAAACAAAAAGAATCATCAAAGAGAATCAAACCAAAAGTACAGAGTAATCAATTACATAGGCACGTCATAGAACAAAAAACCCAAATTTACAAAAATTTTTCAAATTGCATACACACATTTACATCAGAATTAGTTTTATACATGATAAAGTTTTTAAGTTCTTTTTTTAATGCATGCAAAGATGATGATGATTTTATTGTGTAAGGCAAGTTATTCCATAGTTTAATGACCGTAAACGAAGATGTCATTTTGCCGTAGTTGATGTTACATTTAGGTAGAAGGAAGTTGTGATAGTGGGCGAACCTAGTGCTATTGGTGTTAGTGAGTAATCTAGAATCGATTAAATTAAATGCAAGCTGATTGTTAAGTTGTTTAAATAGCATTATGATTAAGTGAAAATTAAACAAGCCAGACACGGTAAGAATACAGTTAGCACGAAGGAGTGGGGTAGCATTAGAAATGAATGAACTGTTGGTAATAATGCGAATGGCCTGATTCTGAATGTGCTGTACAGACGAAAGATGAGTGTTATATGTATTTCCCCATGATGTAATGCCATATATGATGTGACTATGTATGAAAGCGAAGTATAAAGACAATAAGGCATCAAGCGAAAAAAATGGTCGAGATTTGATGAATGATCTTATGCCAAATGCTGTTTTTTGTTTAACATAGAGAATATGATTAGTAAACTTCAAATAAGGGTCTAATTTTATGCCCAGAAAACACACACAGTCAGATGCAGGAATGAGATGATGGTCAATGGACACTTGTGGATTGAAAGTTAGCATTTTTTGAGAAGTTTTAAAAACCATGAACTGAGTTTTAAGTGGGTTTAGAATTAAGTTGTTTAAACGACACCATTTATCAACATTGGTCAGTTCCTTGTTCAACATACTGATCAGGGTAGTTAATGATTTATGCGAGATCGAAATTGTCGTATCATCAGCGTAAAGAATAACTTTAGAATCATCAAGGTAGTCAGGCAAATCATTAATATAGATACAAAACAGTAGGGGCCCAAGAATAGAACCCTGTGGTACCCCTTGGTTAATTATTTTAACATTGGAGTTAACACCCCCTATGCACACTGATTGTTCCCGATCAAGCAGGTAATTTTTGATGAAGGTTAAGGATGGACCAGTGATACCCAAGGATTCTAATTTACTAAATAAAATATTATGACTAAGGTATCAAAGGCTTTCGTGATATCAAGAAATACAGTCTCTGTGAAATTACCGTTGTCGGAGGATTTTAAGAAATCGGTTAATAATATCAATGCTAAACTCGTAGAACCAGCAGCACGGATACCGAATCGACAAGGCTTTAACAATTTAAATTTGTTGAGGTACTTGTTGGAACATTTCAAAAATAATTTTTCAATAAGTTTGCTGATGGAAGACAAAATAGAAATGGGGCGATAGTTACGGACATCTGTGGTATCACCTTTTTGTGTACTGGGATTAACTTAGCTTTCTTTAATGAGCTCGGGAATATACCACGTTTAAAAATGGCATTAATTATATTACTTAATACCTCTAAAACATCTGAAGCAGCAAGCTTCAAATGAAACGCCGATATATTGTCTAGTCCAGCGCTACAGTTTCTTAGACTAAGGATTGTAGAATAGACTTCATTAGTGGTGACAGGAAAAAGAAAGAACGAATGGGTACAGCGGGTAAGAGTGTACGAAGATACTACGGGTCTATCATTGTATATTTCATAGAAGTAATCACTAAAGGACTCAGCTATATCAGATGACTCAGTACAAATTTGCTGTTTATACCTAATTTTATCAATTGTATTTCTAACCTGAGGCCTATTTAAAAAGTCATTGAAAAGTTTCCATTTTTTCTTTGGGTCATTTTTTCCCTTACAGAGTTCTTGCAATGTGAATGCACTACCTGATTTCACAGTTTCCAGTACTTCATCTGTGTAGCCCTGTATTCGGCGATTTCTTGATGAAGTGTACTTCTCTGACCGTTTTTTGAAGGTTCGATTTTCAGATCAATATTTGTAGTGCGTACCGCGACAGCACCTTTCCAAAGATCGCATGTTCATGCTGTTCCCACCACCACATTACTGTGCAAAGAAGCTCGGTCTGTCTGGGCAAGATATTCTCGACCAAATGCCTGAAATTCCAGTATCCCCACAAATAAAAACTTTCTTCGTGAGACTGGAATCTGAGACCATGCCTACAAAAGCCTGGGTACGCTGACAAGACTTTCTTGTGCCGTCATTTCACTGTCCCGTGTGGTGTACCCGGAACGATTTATCATTGCTCTGTATGCACCAGCAATGTCATTCTGTTTCAGGATGTGCTTGAACGAACGCTTATTAAAACTTTAGCATAACTGCCCTCACAAGTTGACTTCTTGTGCCCAGGAATAGCTGCGGTATTGTCCCTGTTTGACTCACGGCAGCGCACAGCTCGTGGAAACTGTCCATTTTACAGAGAAACGCCAAACCAATGGCTTCTCTTAACCATCACTTCATTCGCATGATTAATCAACTAAATAATGTGCATGAACAAGTAAAAATATAGGCAGAGTGGTGCCCTGTATTCGTAAAGTGTTTATCGTTACCACCAATCTAGTAGTTTATAACATATGTACAGGCTTCAGGCGTGTGGGTGATCTGTACAGTGGCGTTTTTGGGCAGTAAGATGTCCTCTGCGTGACGCCGCTGATGTTCAAGAGCCTCGTCGCCGCTTTGTGTACTTCAAATTCCTTCGAGCACGTTTCTTTGTCGAATAAATGCAATAAAGGAAAAACAAAACTGTGCCGTGCCGTGCGTTGTACACCTGACATTGTAAGGCAGTGCCTCGCGTTCAAACCCAATACAGGTCCGAATTTGCTTTTTTAATGCATCGTTTCTTCGATAACTCTGGAGAGTACACCAGCGGTTCTAGTTTTCTAGAATCATCTAGTTTTAGCGGGACGACTATACGTCAACACAGGTCAAGGCCCTTTCACATGACGCAAAAGATCAGCGATTTTGGCTCCACGACTAGAGCCATTGCGATTCCTTGAATGGAACAACCTTGAATGGAACGCGCGAACTACAGCGAGCTGCCATGAGGAGGGCAGCCTAGGAGAAGACGTGAGCCTCGGCGAATGTCAACGCGCCAGTGCGTGACACTTCAGCACCGCGCAATACTAAATTTCTCCTGTTTGTTATTGGGGTGGCCCCGCCACGGTGGTCTAGTGGCTAAGGTACTCGGCTGCTGATCCGAGGGTCGCGGGATCGAATCCCGGCCGCGGCGGCTGCATTTCGATGGAGGCGAAATGTTGAGGCCCGTGTGCTGTGCGATGTCAGTGCACGTTAAAGAACCCCAGGTGGTCGAAATTTCCGGAGCCCTCCACTACGGCGTCTCTCATAATCAGAACTGGTTTTGGGACGTAAAACCCCACAAAACAACAACAACAACAACAACGTTATTGGGGTGCTTAATTGTTCGAACCTGTTGTACGGTAATCCAAACGTACGACGTGCTAGCATTGAAGTTGCCGTGACAAGAACAGTGAAAAGGTTATAAATTTAATTAGGAGCCAGAGGAGCAGTGACGCACCACACGCGATTAGAAAAGGGTGCGTGTATTCAATTCTACTATATCACAATGGCCGTGATCATAACTTTGTGATTAAGGAGGCATGTACACTAATTCGTTTGGCTACAACCTTATAGAATATTGGCCAAGTTTATATCCACAGAGGGCCGCTGCTGAGTCACTTAAAGTTCTAAGCAACTCTTGTAACCCAAACTATTTGAACCGATTCTAGTGTGTTGTATTAATATAAGGGGAGGAATATCCGAAGCTTTCTGCACGTCGAAAGGTTTTTCATTACCTCTGAGGTCGGCCGACGGTTTTTTCATTTGTTACATTAGCTTATAATTCCTCGCGTCACGACACCGCCGGCTATTCTCCGTGTTTGCTTCTATACGTCCGAGAACCAGCACTTCCCCTCAATGCGTCGTCACCTGCTGTCACGGCGCCTTCCTGTCAATATGCCCTTGATGCTATCGACCGAGCTGCCCACGCAAGGGAAATTGTCCGTGACCGTCCTTTGACATCCCAAGAGAGCCAACGGCGCTTGTACGACCGGAGACACCGAGACTTGCACTTTCTGCCTGGTTCTTTGGTCCTTCTGTGGTCTCCGACACGTCACGTGGGCCTGTCAGAAAAACTGTTGTCGCGGTACACAGGCCCTTACAGAGCGATTCGTGCGGTCGTTCCCGTGACCTACGAAATCGCCCTATCGCCCAAGCTGCTTCGTCTACTTCGCAGAGACGTGATGTCGTGCACGTCACACGGTTGGAGACGTATCAACCTCCCGTTGGTGACATTTATGCTCCCCGAGACGTTGCTTCTGCCGCCGGGGGATCATGCTACACGCATGCTGCATTTGAGGAGCTCGGCTGATGCGCGTGGCCACCATCGACGAAGAGAAGAAGAGGAAGCTCGCACTTGGCTCGGACTCTGAGCGGGAGCGGTCCGCTTTGCAACCGCTGCTGTAAATGTAGCGCTGTAACAATATTCCTTAATATCTGTTCGTACCTAATTTTAATCTGAGCTTCCCTTCCTTCAAAGTCAGACCATCCCATATCCCCCTTAACAGCCTCATTTGTGGTCTCCCCTGGCCGCCCAATGCGAGATGTCCGGCAGTCCTCTGACTCACGTTCAGCCCTGATTGTACCTCTGACCTCATGCACATCACGGAGTTTCCGGGTGTAAGTCCTGGCACATTTACACCTTTCCAGATTCCGCGAATCACCTTGCACCTGTTGCATCCGCACAGCGCTCTATGCTTCATTATTGCGTAATTCCTCCTTCCTTTCACTCTCATAGCTTTTTCTTGTAGTTCTGTGTATCTATTCCCATAATTTATCGGTATCCCGAGGCATTCGTACTATCGTACTCTGGGTACCTCCTCGCCCTGTATTGATATGGTCTGGTCGTTGCTTTCATCGAATATCACCCAACCGCATTTTGTCACACTCAACTCCTGTCAGATGCCTGATAGCAAAAATACTCAGAAAATTCGAAAGTAATTTTTAGTGAATAAATCACAATACGAGAACTTAAATCCTGAACAAAGTAATGACAGCAAATGAGTCAATTTGCCTCTTGCATGTCGCAATAGTGCATGTGCCCTCCCTTAGCAGTAAAGCTGCGAAGGTTGGCCAGCATGCGTCAATCTCAAAGGCCATGGTACGTACCCATGTGCTTCCGTTGCTTTACCTACAATGACGACAACACACAATGAAGCTAATTGTGGGAATTAAGCTAGGTGGGCAGTTTCAGGAATCTGTAAAATCTGGTTTGTAAACAATGTGCACATCTCTTGAGCCTGTAATCCTGCACAAATGATGGAAGTGTGCCAAGGGACATGCCCAGCGAACTGCATCGAGGTCTTTTGACGTCGACAAATCACTGGAGTCGGCCTTTAAGAAGCCAAGTGCCTGGTTGACACGTTGAAAACAAGCAAGCAGAGAATGCGGATCATTCAGTCACAAGTTCGTGTGCCAATCACAACAAACCTGCATGGTGCAAAACTACTGTGCAGGATTGTCGTTACAAATGGGAGGGCATACTGGATAAAGAAGGTGCATAGTAGCAATAATGGCCAAATCCATTTTGTTCCAGACAACAGTTCACGAAGTGCTTTTGGAAATGGTATCCACCACAGACAACACAAGGAGGAGGATCCACCAGCACTCCAGCCCATCTTTCACACGCTGCGATGACAACCTTTAACTTGGCTGTGAAGAGTTCCGTTAACTCTGGGCAAACTGCTGTTGTGTAAGGCGCGAGTGACAGACAACACCAACTACTTTTTGTTAGAATTTTCAATAATGCTTTCTGGTAACGTTATGCGAATGATTTATAGGGCTGCTTCACCTCAACCAACGTGCACTTATGTAGCAACGACAGCTCAAAAATTAATGATGGCCAATTACACAGTCTGGGCAAATCTATTCTTTTGGGTTATTTATCTCTCACTGCTGCAATTTATGTCTGTGTCTGTATGATTTTGTATTGTAGAACTCTACAGTTTCTAATGTATAGAAGCACACCTTATGGTGCACTCTGTGCTGTGTAATGCGAAGATGTTCAATACAATCTCCTGCATTCATTCAAGACAAAGTTTTGATGAAATGCCTTCTCCAATTTATATCATCTGAACATTGATTCTGTTCATTAAAGGCTTTTCGAAGTGCTCTCTATGTTCGACTCTCTGCAATGACTTCGAAAATAAACGCAGCCCACAACTTCTTTACACAGCATATTTAAAGATTAGTCAAAAAACTACCAGTTATACTGTGCCAACAAAACTGGTACTTATGAACTAGTACTGCATATCACAAGGTGAGTAAGCCCAATATTACCAGCCAATGCAGCTGGTACATATCTCAAATGCCTCTTTGAAATTATGAGGCGAAGAACGTAGTGAAGAAACACCGTACGAATGTGGACCCCACCTATGGTGGCGTCCCAATGTACGTAAACGTACCATCCTCATATGTCGGCGCTGATTGGCATGGAGAAAGTCCCGGCAAGCTACACAAAGCTAGCCGCCACGCGAAGACGCATGCGAAGCCATTAACTTCAAACTGCAAAAACTCGCTGACGTCAGCCGTGCTACAAATCACTTCTCCATTCTCAGTCAATGTTCCAAGGTCGCTTAACGAACTTCTTTACATTGTTTTGCCCTGGGCGACGCATGGATGAGTAATATGAGTTGAGACAGTTCGCATGCCGTTAAGGCGTCGCCCTTCGTTCACAAAAGAATTTAAGTTTGTTCGAGTGCGTGACTCGAAGTCTTGGGGTCGTTGCCTCACTGGAAAGAGGAGCTTTGGCACGTGTGGGGACGTGACACATTGTAAAAGAATATCTTAAGAGTTGCAAAAAGCAAGAATTATGACGGTCCCTTATAGACCTCCTGGGCGCCGCCATAGGGTGCATCAAGCGACGAATAGTAGAGACGCAATCTAGGGCTGTATGCTCCCGCGGCTCTCCGTAGGCGCGTGAATTCGTTGCGTGTGTCAGAGCAACATGTCGCTTTCGTTCTTCCTGGGCATTGTGAAGTCATTAGAAAGGTTCGCTTGCGAGTATGTGGGACCTCTATTCCGTTTCATACATCAGGTGCAACTTCCGCGACCAAAACGGCCCGCGTGGCGTGTGGTGAGCCAAAAACAATGAATGTTTCGCTGGCAGCCTGAAATCATAACACATTTTTCATCAGCTTGACAAAATAGGCTCATAATGCTGGGGAAGCAATCGACATATGCGAGTCAGTGTTACGTGTTTGTGGTTTGTTTGTCGGAATGCTACGCCTTTTTTTGTTTTACAGACTGCTTGCGTAGCCTTCGCAGCGTTGCACCTGATGTGTGGGACTCAGTACAGCTGGTTGACAGCACGGTTGTCAGCGGAAGTATTCCGAGTGTTCTTGCGCGAAATGAGGTGACACCATCCAGATTGGCTGCTTTCACCTCATCCCACGCAAGAAAGCTCAAAGGAGCTGGTTTGTTGCCATTTAGGGAAACTGCGAACGCATGGGTTCTTCTCTACAGCATAAGCTGTTATGAGATCACAACAAGGGCCGTTTTTGCGCCGTAGTTGTCCGCCGCCGCCGCCGGTGTCCGTAACCACAATCGCGCAAATTTTAGAAAAAGTAACCAGGACCGAGGAGCTTTCGACCTCGTCCTCTGCGTGGATTCGAACCCACACCCTCTGCGTGGATTCGAACCTACACCCTCTGCGTGGCAGTCCAGCATTCTACTACTGAGCTACGCCTGTTTTTTTTTTTCTTTCATACATGGTATTTATTAAAGTGCGCTAAGAAATTCGCAAATTGCATAAGGCGCTGTTGCAGTGACCCAGCGACAATAATCGCACAAGCAATCCAAATGACAATGTCAGCCTAAAATACACATTCACTGACGGGATGCACATAAGTGTTTTTTAGGGAGAGTTCAAGATGTGTTGCACAGCATGGCTGGTAGGGATGAGCACTTCACCAAGATGGGGTACCATTCAGGCCTGACGTCAAGCTCGTCGTAGATGTCCTTTAGATGCATGATCATTTGAACAAAATGAGTTGTCGATGCTGTGACTGGTTCTGCGTTGCGGTCTTGCATGCGCGTCTTCCACAAGCTATGCATTCCCATAAGAAAGAACATATCAAACGGCACTTCATCCAGGGATGTTGGCAGAAGGTAACGTATAGTATGCGGATTAAAGGTAAAATCTTTCTTTAGAGTTCGCTGAAGGATATCCCAGAACAGAATAGCGTCCTTGCAGTTAATAAAGCAGTGTTCTATTGTTTCCGGTACATTACAAAGACGGCAGTCAACTGAAGAAACAAAAATGCCTTTCTTGTGTAGCCATGCCTTCACAGGCAATGTTTCAGAGTGAAGTTTATAAAAGAAGGTTTTTGAATTAGGAGAAACGTACATTTTGCGAACGCGCTTGAGGACATCATGGCCTGGAAGGTTGACATACAAAGAACGATAAAATGGAGGTGGAAAAAGCATAGATAATAATTCCTTATACAGCTTTTTGCGCGACACTGTGTACAAGTACTCAATCGAAAAACGGGTTTTAAGGAACTGGACCGCAAACTGCACTTCCTGCATAAATCCCCACAAACACGGACGTACAGAGAAATTCGACGAAACAATTAAATCAGGTAAAGCGTTAACAAGTGTGACCTGCAAGAATGATTGAATTATCGGGTGAGAACTGTCACGAAAAAAGAAGAAGCGCGAAACGATTTGCCATAAGTAGAGATGCATAAGTCCCAACCCGCCCTCTTTCACTGGTCTGAATATGTTGTCCCGTCGCATTGGTTCAAAAGTGGAAGACCATACAAAAGTAGCAAATGTCCGATGAAAGCGTTGTATGTAAAACCGAGCGCAATGAATTAGTTGTAGCACATAGTAAAGCTTTGTTGCAAGAAATGTGTTGCAGGCTTCAGCTCTCCCAAAGATTGAAAGGCGATGTGGAACGTATGTCTGGGCCTGACGTTCAAGCTTAGGGACGCGCTCTTTCCAGTAATGTGCGCTGAATCGATATGCATCAAGCGGCACTCCGAGATACTTTGGGGGAGTACGAGTCCAATTAATCCCTGCGAACTGACTCGGTGTACATCCCCACGTACCAAACCATAATCCTAGACTTTTCGAGGCGTTTAAACGAGCACCTGATACAACACCAAATTTTTCAATTGTGAATAGCACATTTTCAACACTTCGTTTGTCTGTGCAAAAGAATGCCAAGTCATCTGCATAAGCCAATACTTTAACTTCGTTACCTAATATGCTGTAACCATGGATACGATTTGCTCGCATTATGCTCAAGCATAATGGTTCGAGATAAAGTCCAAACAGGAGTGGAGACATTGGGCAGCCTTGCTTTACAGACGAGCGAATAGAAACAGGTTTTGAGAGATGACCATTGATAATTAGGCGAGTCGAACAGTCACTATAACAAAGTCGGACACCCTTGAGCAAGACAGAGCCAATATTGCTATGCTCCAGAAGAGAAAACAGGAACGAATGACTGACGCGATCAAAGGCTTTTGCGAGATCTACCTGAAGCATTGCAAGCTGCTCTTGAGAACTGTAGCAGTACTGGAGGATTGTACGAGCGATATGAATATTGGTCTGTATGGAGCGACCTCGAATTCCACACGTCTGATGAGAACCAATCAGGATCGACATCACAAACTGTAATCTATTTGATAACACTTTTGCAAAAATTTTGTAGTCAACATTTAAGAGTGCTATTGGTCTGTAGCCCTCAACTGAACGAAGTTTTTCTCTTTCAGTACTTTTCGGAATTAGAACTGTGTGGCTTTTGGAAAAAGACCGCGGGAGCATCTCCATGTCATAACTCATCTTAAAGATGTCCAGCAATAGGGGACACAAGATTGTTTTGAAAGCTTTGTAAAATTCCGCCGCAATTCCATCAGGACCAGGTGTTTTCGACAAGGGCAGTTGATCGATGGCCTGCTCAATTTCCTGCAATGTTATCGGGCTACTGATGGCTGTACAATCTTCGTCTTGCAAAGGGTTTAAAAGAGAAATAAAACTTCTCTTGAGCTCGACATCTGCGCTATCAGGGAGCACATTAAACAAACCTTCATAGTAGTTTTCAAACTGCGTAATAATTCTTGCTGTATCTGTTACAAGAGCACCATTGGAGTACATTTCCTGAATCACCTTAGACACTGAGTGTCGTCGCTCATCGATTAAAGCATGACGTGTCGGCTGCTCAGAGTTCAAAGTCATTCTGTTCCGAGATCGAATACGTGCGCCTCTGTAGCGAACAGCGTCATACTTTTGAAGCTGACATTTAATATCTGAAATGTCACTGACACACGTGCCTGGCATTTCGCATTCTATCTCATAAAGGTTACAAAGGTTTTTGAAGAGTGTCTTTTCCTCATTTTTCCGGTAGTATGATTTAACAGATCCGATCTCTATGGCTATTGTGCGAACCTCTTGCTTAAAAAGCTCCCAAGCAGCGAATATATGCAGACCCTTAGAAAAACAATTCGACACTGTAGTTCTGACACGATTAGTGAATTCCTGATCGTGTAGAAGTTCTGTGTTTAGCTTCCAAAGTTCCCACAGCGGTCGAAAGTGAGTTTGACGGTTCGTGTCAATTTTCAAAAGAACTATACAGTGATCTGAGAACGAAACTGGCTCAGTGCTGCAGTAAAGTCCCACGGGAGAGGAGTGAAGAAGACACGTATATTCGATCAAGTCGAGCAGAAGAGCTGCCTTGGAGTCGAGTATACGAAATTGCCTGACCCGATACGCCAGTATCAACAAGGCCTGCATTATCTATAATACCAGATAATACTTCGCCACTCCTGTCTCGTTGACTTTTAGATGTGCAGCGGTCATTAGGCTCACATACGCAGTTGAAGTCTCCCATTAGTACAGTGCACCGATCACAGTCAGTTAGGTTGGACAATGTTTCAAAAAACTGTATGCGCTTTGAAACCTCGTTAAATGAATACAGGTTAATAATTCGCCATGGCACTCCATGCAGTACAAAATCGCAACATACATATCTGCCCTCACTGTCAACCTGATAACTAATTGCTGAACAGGGTAAGGTCTTTCTTATAAACAACCAGCAGCCTGCAGATAGACCCTTTGCATGCGAAACGAAAACGTTATAGATAGACAGAAAAGGCCGTAGGGCCCTTTCGGTCTCTTCGTCACCATCAATCTTCGTTTCCTGCAGAGCGACAAAATCTATACGCTTCCTTGTAAGAAGCCTGCGAAGCTGCGCTTGTTTCTGCAAAGACCTAAGGCCACGTACATTCAAGGTAGCAAATGTAAGTTGCTCGGAGTGCGCCATGGTGACTACCTTCCCTTGTGCTTAGTGTTTCTCGTGGTCCGCCCTGGGGGATGATGGCGAGGCTTCCCTTGAACCTACACCAGGCCTCCTAGATCGTGATCGCCGGCGATTTCCTTGGTGCTTGGACACTCGGCGACGACGCGGCTTCCTAGTCACACTCGCTGCGTCACTGTCCTTGCTTGAATCGGAGCTGTACGTCGCCCGCCTCTTAGGAATTGTAGCCGCTTCAGTACAATGCATGTCATCTTCTGACGTCGTACCGGGATGTAGAGGCTGCTGCGCAACTGAGGCGCAAGGCTTCGAAGTATCCTCAGCGGCGCTCTTCTCAGGGACGCTCCCCGTTGTCGCAGGCTGCTCACAACACTTTTGGTCCAGGTTCTTGCACGGATCGCTTGGACCTTGGCTTCCTGTCGCACCGTTGGTTAATGGCCTCGCGCCTTCAGGGGGCATCTTGTTGATTTCATCTTCGACTGTGGCCGACGGAGTGCCTCCCGTCGCGTCCAGAACTTCCGTTGCATCCATGATATGCTCTTGAAGGCTCTCATCCGGTTGCGGGTCGCGTTGTCGCAGCTTATTGGCGTAGGTGACAACACAGTCTTCAGCTGAATGACCAAAACGTCGACAGTCATCACAGCGAGGAGTCCTGCAATTACGCCGGATGTGCCCGACCTTATTGCAGCGCAAACACAGTGGTGGACGGCCAGGAATCAGTACAAGGCTCTGTATTCCACAGATAGAAAGGACGTGAGGAATATCGCCCACTCGGACACCATCAGCAAGGGACAACACCACATCACGATTCAGCGTCCGCATTTGCTCCATGTCCGCCACTTTCCAGCTCTCTGCTGATATGAGCTTCACCTTTCCAAAAGCCTGCAGCGCTTCCCTAATATAGGCGTCTTCTAAGCGTTCAGGAAGCCATAGGAGTTTCATCTTGACTTCTGTGGGCTCCGGATCAATCACAAGGCATCGTCGATTTTTAACGAGAAATTCACCGCGTGTGACAAGCTTTGTTTTCGTCGACGTCGACTTGCACGAGACCATCCATACATGGGACATTTGAAACTGTCCTATCGAACTTATTTCCTTTAAATCGATGACATCCCGAAGAGCATCTCTAAAGTCTTGAACCCGGTAAGGTCGACCAGCTAAGTCCGCGTGCAGAAAAACAGAGTCCACAACCAGCTTACCGGTGGGAAGTCTAGGAAGCACAATACGGTAGTCATTGCTGCTGGACGAAGCCGAAGCAGCACCTCGGCCCAGGGCCGATGAATCCTTTGTGGCGGAGAACATGAAAAACGCGACCGTTCGGAACGTCGTCTTCTTCTTTCTCCCACTGAGCTACGCCTGTGCTTGAAAAATCACTGCTAAAGGACCTAAACAGGCATAACGTCTGCCGCGGAATCTCCTTAACAAATGTAATGTTACGTGGCAGAATAATAATACGCCATTACACGTCGCGGCAAGAGGATTGCATAACGAGTTCGAGGAATCATTTGAAAGAACACAGAGGTGCATGCTTCGTAGCTCTGCACCCATTACAGAGGCATCGTCAACATCATCATTATGAAGCAATCTTCTTCAACTTTTCCGTCATCATTATTACGAAGCGCTGCCCTTTGAAGCCAGTTTTGTCGTATCGTGCCATGCATCAGGCGGCAGGCGACGTGCGCAGCACCGACAGCAGCCTGACTTGGTTCTTCGGCAAGGTGCGGACCGTTGCTGAAGAAGCGAATCGCAGAGGTCCGCGCGCGGCTGCAGCAAGGCAACGTCGGGCACAACAGACAGCTGTGCAGACAGAAGCCCAAACCGCAGCTCGCCGTCGACGCCGGGCCGAGAGTTCAATTCGTTCCGGGAAAACGACGCCAACAGACTCTCTAAGATGTGCAGTTATACAGATTTGCACGTTACAATACCGCAGTAATTATGACGTATTGGGCACTTCCCTACTTGGCGAAATGATGAGAGTTATGGAGCAGGGGATACCCAGCGCCTGTACTTGCTCTCGTTTCCCCAAGTGTTTAAAATGACCTCTAAGAACGTCACTCCTCCAGCTTACGCTGTAACTGTCCTGCGGTTCCGCGCAGGCCTGGATTTTTTTTTGTAAGTTCCTTTTGTCAGGTGACTGGCATCACGTGGAAATACTGTTGTTTTTGTTTACATTGGTTCCCGACATTCGTGCGACGATAGCCTTATTGTCGCAATTACAGTAACCTTAAAAAAGAGTGGTTCAAGGCATACATCACCAAGGTGTAATAAGCCTGACAACCACGCCCTAAAATGTAGTCACAATCATGACAATGAAAGTAGGTTGCTGGTGAAGATATTAAAGATGACTGAAAATCTCAAAGTGATGTTTCCAAGCCAGAAAACCTAGGTTAGGGCGCTTATGATGAGAGTACACAACGATAACGTCCAAGTCAAGATGACAGAGTTTCTTGATTTTCCTTAGCACAGGGACACACGAAAAAAGGAACACCTTGAAACTGTTGGAAGGGTTTGAGATGTGCGTCGAACGAAAGCTGCCTATCGAAGGATGTCATATTCGTTATAGTTACTTTCATCTCATGATGCGCTCATCTTATGTGTATAAAAACTACTTGGAGACAAACAATGTCTTCAAGTAGTTCTGCCTTCTAAATTGAAGGCAGACATCGCCAAGGTGTGATCCGCGTGACATGCCTAAAGCGTGCTTATGACCGTGGGTAAGTTTGCTAGTGAAGAAATTAAATATGAAGGAAAATCGCAAATTAATATTTCTAAGTCACAAAATTGAGGTTACAGTAGTTATGATCACAGTGCACCAAAATAATGACCAAATATAGATTAAAGAATGCATTGATTTTCCGAAGCATGACAAATACACATCTCCGCAACGCTGGTCAGGTGGCTATGCTACTCGGCTGCTGATCCGAGGGTCGCGGGATGGAATGCCGGCTGTGGCGGCTGCATTTCGATGGAGGCGAAATGTTGAGGCCGTGTGCTGTGCGATGTCTGTGCTACGTCAAAGAACCCGATGTGGTAGAATTTTCCGGAGACCTCCGCTACGGCGTCTCCCATAATCAGAGCTGGTTTTGGGACCTTAAACTCCACAAATCAAGCTTGTTTGATACGAAAGTTAGAGTGGCGTGGCATGAGTATATGACGAAAATGATTGAGGTTTCATAAGAAGCGCGCTTATTTAGTTTCGTCCACGGGAGATCACCTTGATCATTTTTCTGTAAACCCCAGCGTAAGCAGCGCTCATACTGCGAAGCAGCATGCTTGAAGGCTTTGTAAGTCGAAATGTTTACTGGGCAAAGACATGCCTGGCAAAGAATAGCAAATCATGCTACAAGACGATAAAGGCGCGAAGAGTCGTCGGTCGGAGATAGAAACTGACAAGCGGTGAAATGCCTTTGGTTTTACCCGCTTGTCACACTCGGTTCGGGTATTCGCGGTGATGTTTTGAAAGGCTCTAAAATATCCTCGTCGGGAACGCGACGCCTTTAGAACGGTCGACGCACTTCGCACAACAGCACGGCAGATTGACGCGGCCTGCGCCGCGCTTCACAGGAAGGTGGTAAAAGCGCCCCTCATGAACAAACATAAACAAGTACACGTGTCACTGGCCCCCAAAAGCCGTCGTCCGTATGCTGAAAACAGAACACCAAAGTGAAAATACATGCAATACATGAACTAAGTTAGTAATGTACCAAAATTATACAGCGCGTGTAGTAATGCTTCACAAGAAGGGCGTGTAGAACTTCGGGTCATGCGCGGCGCCGCTGGGATGACAATAAGCCGCCGATCACGATCTCGTAGCCCAGTGTACCACAATAGCGAATTAATTTGTCATAGCATTCCTAACACTCTCCTTATCCAAGCATTAAAAAAAAACCGTTCGACAATCCCTAAGCACATTCTTATGAGATGAGAACGCGAAAGCGTTTCTTTTGGCTGAATTGTTGTTGCGGAGGGTTGCTTCGAATTGATGTTGCCGAGTTATGAGCGCTTGTCCCCTTCGAGCCGGGAATTCTCTTTTCCTTCGCGGTTGCAGCGGCGGAGCGGCGGAGCCGAGCGCGCGCCGAGCGTTGCTACGGCGACGCCATGCAGCTGGGTGCGCGCGCCCAGCGAAGAAACGCGGCGACACGGCCACACGCCGCTGCAGGTAGGTAGCTGCAGCGGAGCGGAGCACGCGACGACTGCCGCTGCGGCGAGTGTCGGAGCCGGCGTTACTTCCGCTGGGAGAGGTCAAGCGCTTTCAGGGCACGGCTTTTGAGGACGCTTTTTGCGGACGGCAGCTGGGTGCATGCTATCGCCAACCTAGCCAAGAAATGCTTCGCGTTAATAACATTGATTAATTTCTGGGTTTTTTACGTCCCAGAAAAACTATATCCGAAATCGCAAGATTTCGATCACCTGGGGTTCTTGAACACGTGCTGAAGTGGCACAGCTCCACGGGCACTCAACATTTCGCCTCCATCAAAATGCAGCCGTCGCGGCCGGAATTTGATCCCGCAACTGCTGATCCAGGATTCCGATAAGGAGCCGAGGGCCATAGACATTAGTCCATGGTAGAAAAACATCATCAGCGGACGCTAATAACCACCCTCCGCACCTTCCTAGGCTGAAGCTGCACACGTTGGAAGAATTTTATCAGTCAAGATACGCATTCACACATAAAACAGACGCGCCACGAAGTTTTCCGTGTCAGTGGCCTGAATAACATCGTTTGTACTTGTTATTTCTTTTCTATGGGCGCCCGCTATTTCACTCGCTGCATTGTCAAATTCCTGCTGCCTTCTTTTTCGGCACCTTTATTCTTTGTGCTCTTGAAGGCGTATTGCTCATCCTATGGCACTCATCTTTAGGGTTCCTTGCCCCTCTCCCATCCCTCACTCCATTCTGTTTTAATGATTCTGTTTTCTTTAGCGATATCTGGGCTTCATAATATATATATATATATATATATATATATATATATATATATATATATATATATTTGCATGTTGATGGCCCTTTCAAGATTCCCTTTTAACTTCCACGTTCCCCATTTCCTTTCGTTTTAAATTGCATTTCTATACCATCATGAAGCCCGCAAAAAAGGCGCACTAAAGATTATGTTATGAATCTTGCAATCCTCACTCTGCCTGGAACTTTCGTGCGAGATGTAAGGTCTCTCAACATTTTAATTGCTATCGTCATAAGAATATGTATATTGCCGATAATTTTCTGCCTTCGAGTAATCTACAATGCCCTCCAGGAGGGCTTTTTCGCTGCCAGTTTTCGGGAACAAAGCCCTCTTATCGGCCCAATATCTGTCATATGAACGATCATCCGTATTTAAATTGTACTTGAAATCTCGTCGCACTATTAACATTTCTCTGTGCGCAAACGTTGTGGTACTGTTTGAAAAAAGCGTGGCCGATCCTTGGCTTTTGTGGATAGGTACGGTGTGATTCACACCTCACAGGGCACCGCCATGGTGGTCTAGTGGCTATGGTATTTGACTGATGATCCGATAGTCGCGGGAACAAATCCCGGCCGCGGCGGCTGCATTTCGATGGAGGCGAAATGTTGAGGCCCGTGTGCTGTGCGGTGTTAGTGCACGATGTCAATCCTAGGTGGTGAAAATTTCCGGAGCCCTTCACTACGGCGTCTCTCATAGTCATATCTGGTTTTGGGGCGTAAAACCCCAGAAAACAGCAATAATCACACCTGTCCGGAGCGGTCGAGCCGGACGATGCCGGCTGCAAAAGCGCCGCTTATCAGTAGCTGCTGGGTTCCACACATCCTGGATTCGAGACCCAGAAGGCCGCACGTGAAATGTATACTCGCGGCTAGACTGCGATATCGGCCGGTAAATTTTTTCGGAGGAGATGGTCAATGATATCAAACTTTTCTTAATTTTTGTGTGCTTTTATGCTTGCCGTCGCTTGTGCAGCGGTAGCTCTTCATGTTAATCTTGGATGTGCCCCTGTGTGCCCGCACTAGGTCTGCCAGCCACACGTCATTCAAAATAAGCAATGGCAATGATGCATCTCTCAATCTACCTGCTTTAATCGGATGCGAATATATTAGGGGAACCGTGTTTCATTTTCGCTCCCTTATGGGCAGCGGTGAGTCCTGCTCTCGCCGATACAGGCAAAGATCACGTCTCGTTAATGCCCTTCATTTCGTCAGAGATGAACCGCCACACAAACGGACGCTTTTCTGCGATTCCATGATGGCACTGCAGTCCGTACTTGTCACCTCTACGCTCCGGATCGCACGAACAACTGGTGTTCTAGATCACAGATATACTGCAGCATACAGGGAAGGCAGGCCACAAGATAACTTTTTAACGGCTTCCAATCACTGCGGGACTATAGGCAATGAACGGGCCGACCATGCCGCCCGTTCTTCTCATGCTGCGGACCAACAAATACCCATACCATTGTCAAGAACGCACGCGGCACGGATGCTCCATCTCCTTGCTCGCAAGTGCCCTATGTTGCAATGGAGTGACATACATTTCAAGAATTCCCGACGGTACTCTCTTGATCCGATGTTGAGCCTCCGTGTCCCACCCAAATTTGCCGTGCAGAAGCCACGCTTTTACATCTACTATGCTTGGGCGCTGCCTTCATCAATGGCTATGGGTTTCCCACAGAAAAGGCACCAGGGCCTGTGACCGCTGCGTTCACGAAGAATCGATGGGTCACATTTTGTGTGACTGCCCGCAGTATAGTGCAGAGGGGCGATCCGTTCGCTATGTACTTAGCTAGCTGTAGGACCAACCGCTGTCGGAAGAAGGAATTCCACGGCATCATCCGGACCTGAAGTCGCAGAAGGTCATGGGTGTGCTACTGCACTTCTTGAGATCTACCGACCTTCCTGAACGCCTGAAACTGTAACGTCCTTTCTCTGTGTGTCAGCGCTTTATTTTCTGTGCGTGTCTGGATTTTTGTACCCTCGCTCACCGTCACCTAAACCTTTTTCTCCGGTGTAGAGTAGCAAACCGGAAACTAATGTTTGGTTAACCTCCCTGCTTCCCTTTTCATATTTCTCTTTCTGTACAGAGAAAGAAGAAAGCACAGATTCCTTTCGCAACCACTCGCGACAAAATAGGCTGATGACGCAAATAGCCACGATCAGCCATATCGCGTTCAGGTTTTTAGCAATCGTGTTCAACGTACCCCATACCCAGCGACTGTCTGTAGGCGGCGCTTGTGCAGTCCACAGCCGGCCGTTCAACTGCTCCAGAGAATGGTCATTCCGAGTGTACACACGTAATAATTAGAATTCCGTTATCGCGTATAAATAGCACAGCACAAACCGCCTTCTCCGAGAACCTACGAACAAAAGCCGGCCGTTGTGCCAACAGCATAACACAGATACTGTGGCTGTAACGAAACCCTTTTGCCACATTGTCGACTGAAGACTGACTCTCTATTTTAGTTTCTTGAACTATTATCAAGAGATTTAACCTATAATAATAATAATGCTTATCGTCACTTTGTGGCGACAGCAAGCCTGTCAAAGCCATCAGGAGGCTTGCAGGACTAGGCGCGGCAAATCAGCAGAC